>VZRU01016015.1:0-89554 GCA_013398155.1 Pedionomus torquatus | reverse complement strand
CTTTGGTGGCTGGAGGAGAGCGGAGCTGCGGCGGGGGAAGAGTGGGGGCTAAGCGATGCGGTGGTGGTGGGAGGGCTGGGCCTCGTCTCCAGCCTGGCAGTGGCCCTCCAGCTCCATCCCCTGGGCGCGCAGGGCAGGGAGAAACCTGGAGCTACTTAATGGGCAGCCTCTTTGCTGCGGTGACGAGGGTTTAAGCTAAACTCCACGAGAAGCTTTTGAAACCTGCTGTTTTTCTTAACGTAACAAAAGACGTTCGTTTTTTTGTGCCTAAAGTAACATTTTTATTTATATCGTAAGAAATTGCTTTGTTCCTCTTTATGGGAATACTGCTGTAGTTAACAGAGTGTGTAAATGTAATAATAACTAAGCAGTAGGTAAGTACTCTGGCATTAAATAGCCGTCAGCGAGGAAGGACGCGGTGTGGCCCGTTGGGCTGGTCTCGGGACAGTTCCAGAGTACAGTACGGAGGAGACTTCTTCTGAGCATTTATGAATAGGTAGGAAATAAAACCAGACGTAGTAATGGATACAGAAGTACACCGGTGCAGTGGTGGTATGTGTATAATGGAGTTAGGTATCAGAAAATTAAATAAAGTTGGTCGGTGACTCTTAAATTGCAGTTTTATTGTTTTAGGTCACTAGAGGGATGGAGAATGCAGGTACTGAACTTAAAAGTAAAGCCAAAACTCACCTTGCTGGCAAAAGGGCTGCTTTGGAAGAAATCGGAAATAAAGTTGCAACAAGAGGAACCCACATAGCTAAGGTAAAGGAACATTTGAAACCTATCTATAAAGAAAAGGTGGATTACTAGTTCTCTACTGATAGTAGTTGTTTTTGTTACAGAAAACGGAATGCTCCAAACCGTCCATAAAGCCTACAAGAGGACCTAGTAAGAGGACAAATATAATTGCACAGCCTAAACCTCCAGCTGCTCTGAATCAAGCATTCAAAGAAACCAATGTTCCAAAGGTAGGAATTAGTGATGCTATTCGATTCTTAATGTGATTTGCAGCTTAGAGCTCCAACTTCAGAATTGTTTATTTGTAGAAGTATCTCACTTTCCCACTGAAAAAGCAAAGCCCTCTGTACTGAGGTTTTGGTTCAATGCATGTTGTGCCTAAAGGCTAAAGTTGAAGTGACAGAACTAGCCGTTTGGGTATGGGATGAAGTTTCTGCTTTAGCTGGCAACTGCCAGACCTGATTCTTTCTGTGTGGCACTTTGGTGAAGGCTTGCCACACTAGGTAATGTAAGCTCAGTTTCAACATCTCTCATCTTAAGAAATTGTATTGGTAACTGGAGAACCATGGAAATGAAGGAATACTGCAGCTTAAACAGTAGATATGTAAGCACTATGCTCTGTTCTTTAGGTTCCGTCTCCTGTCCCTATGGATATATCTATGCAAGAGAAGGATTTGTGTCAAGCATTCTCTGATGTGTTGCTCAGTAATGTAGAAGACATTGATGCCGAGGACTGGAGGAATCCCCAGCTGTGTAGTGACTACGTGAAAGATATCTATCTGTATCTGAGAGAGCTGGAGGTATGACACTGAACCTGAGCTTCTGCAGTATATAGAGAGAAACATTTTCTCATGTGGCTCTTTCTCCAACAGTTGCAGCAATCCATCCGCCCGCATTACCTTGATGGGAAGACACTCAATGGGTGTATGCGTGCACTTCTGGTTGACTGGCTTATCCAGGTCCACTCAAGACTCAGACTTATGCAAGAGACACTATATATGTGTGTTGCAATTCTAGATCGCTTCTTACAAGTAAGTAAGATGTTGTTCAAGTCATGCTTGGATTAGACTTGTTCAATGACTGTGTTTTTAAAGTTTAGGGTTTTTTATAATTGATGGTTGGACTCGATGATCTGAAAGGTCCTTCCAACCTTGATGATTCTGTGATCCTTTTATTATAAATCTAAAAACCTACAAAATCTGCGTTTTATTTGAGAGCTCTGCAGGGTTAACTCTCAAAGCTGTAAACCTTGAACCTGTCATTACAGAGACACTTCTGACTTCAAGTGGGAGATCTCATTTACATTATAAGAATAAGCACTGTCTCATGTTGGTATTCTAAACTGATTAATTAGAATCTGTTTGTCTAGAGTTTGACATTCTAGGGTCTGCTTTTTAAATAACTGTATTGCAGAGTCATCCAGTACCTCGCAAGACCCTTCAGCTGGTGGGTGTAACGGCGCTGTTTCTAGCTTCAAAATACGAAGAGTTGATCTGTCCATGTGTAGAAGACTTTGTTTACATTACTGACAACGCCTACACTACTGATGAACTTAGGGAAATGGAGATTATGATTCTTAAAGAGTTAAACTTCAGTTTGGGAAGACCTCTTCCACTTCACTTCTTAAGAAGAGCATCAAAAGCTGGGGAGGTGGGTACTTGTCCTCAGTGTCTAGAACTTTCCCATACATATAAAGTCTTACCAGGATCAATTCCAGCATTTTTAGCATGTGATTTACTTCCTTTTTGCTTACATGCTGGATCAAGAAATACTCAGCTATAAAACTCCACCGTGTGGTGTAACATGCCACTGTTGCTGTGGGTGCCAGTAACAAGTTGTATTCACCAGGGCCTGTGTTCCGGGCTTAGTGGCAGCCATTGTGCTGTTAAGAGTACATCAAACACACCTACAGCCAGAACCCTTGTTTTTAGAGTAATCTCATTTGAGTGATCAGGGTGTTCCCTAGTAAGAAGGGAGCAGTGTTGCAATTCTTTATATTTCAGGTGCAAATTTTGTATTATTTAAGAATCAAAAGATAAGCTTTCTCTGACCTGGCTTTTTTTTCCACTTCAGTAATTACACTTAAATGAACCACCTACACTTCAAGTGGGCTTCAATTGTGTCAACAGACCACTAGTAATTATTGAGGTTTACTTTAATTCTTGAGGAATACTTCTGTCTGCTTTAATAAGCATCTCCTTAAGGCATTTTACACTTTCCCCCTGCCCCTTAGTGTATTATAGAGGGCGTGCTTGTACCCTAGTGGGACACAAGTGCCTGATACTGCAGTTTTCTGTTAAAAACCCTCACTTGACTTTGTGTGTAAATTGCATATGACTGGCTGAACTAGTTTGGTCTCAGTTTTGAGGTAAGTGCCTGTTAGAGAGTATGGCTCCTAGACCGTAATATTTTATTGACTGTTTTTGTTTTGTCGGTTAATGAATGCTATAAACAATCCTGAATTATTATGATACGGTGAAGAGAAACTTTGTGGATTAACAAGGTCTCCATCTGGCAGGCTGATGCTCGGGAACATACACTAGCAAAATATCTCATGGAGCTGACACTGACAGACTATGACATGGTTCACCATCGTCCTTCAGAGATTGCAGCTGCCGCATTATGCTTATCCCAAAAGGTTCTGGGACCCTGCAAATGGGTAAGGATTTTAATGGAACTCTTTCTTAAAGAGTTTGTTTCCTTCTGTTGATTTAAATGAGCTATTAAAATAACTACTCTGGAAAGTGACATTTAGGTCATGCTGGTGATGCAATAACAGGTGCAGTCTGATGCAGAGCAGCAGGTAGAAGAAGGAATTATACCACTAAAATCTTTTGTCTTTTTTGATGTGAATACTGTGATATGAAAGGATTTTTCTCTTGAAAGTACTGAGTTTCAGAACTGTAAGTAAAGGTAGACTTTCATCATTCTCGCAGTAGATGTAGAGTAACGAAATTGTGGCCTATGAATAGTGAATTGTAGTTGAACTAGTGATTACTCTTGGAAGGGTTGCTTCTTTTATCGTCTGCAGTGTAGAAATGTGGTTCTCGGCATTGGTGTGTTGAGCATTCACTGCACGCAGGAGGTCTTCTGGGTTTGTTGGCTAAACTGTCAGTACGGCAGTTCGTGGCGCTTGGAGTTAGCACGTGAAGCTTTGGGCATTTGCCACCTGGAGTGGCAGCACCTCCAGAAGCTGTCCCCCCTTTAATGCAGCTCACATCTTGCCATTGTGCTGCAGGGTACCAAGCAGCAGTACTACACCGGCTACACAGAAGAGAGTCTGGTGACAACCATGAAACATATGGCCAAGAATGTGGTCAAAGTAAATGAGTCGTTAACCAAATACACTGTAAGTATAACTACTTAAATCTTTTTTTTTAATGTTGCTCAAATACCTTGGTTTCATGTTGGTGGCTCCTTAGGTAAATGTTCTGTATGTTAGAGCGTATGATATTCTAAGCAGCCTGTTGAGAGGCTGTTGCCTTAGTACCAACTTAAAAACAATTTAGGCAAACCATGCTCTTGCTAGTTTGTGAACTGGTTCACTTCTAACCTTGTTTGCTTGTTTTCCAAGCAGTCAGGCTAATTAACCAAAAACTATCTGCCTGAACTTCAATAGTATATGTGTAAATCTTCTGTAACACTGTTCCTCTCCCCTTGCAGTCTGTAAAGAGCAAGTATGCAACCAGTGAACTACTGAAAATCAGCACAATTCCTCAGCTGAGCGGCAACACCATCAGGGACCTGGCTTTGCCACTCTTGTGAAAACCCCGGGCAGCTGCTGGTTTATGCACTTTGTCCTCATTTGCCTTTTGAGGCAAAACTACTGCTCTTTGTACATAGAATATCTGCCTTACTCCAGAATCTGGACTCAGTTGGACGGTGAAATTTTAAACTTGCTTTGTAATACAACTATCTACCTAAAAATAAAGCTCCTTTTTTTTTTTTTTTTTTTTTTTTTTTCCCCCCCAAAAAAAAAAAAAAAAAGAGGGTACTGTGATTCTTTGAGGCATCTTTAGATGTGTCTGCATTGTAATGGCTGGGGACTAAATAGAGGAATGACACAACTTGCAGTTAGAGGTGAATGATTATTCTCCGGGGTGTGGCCAGTAAGACTCTCCAGGCTTTATAGCAGGTTACATTTAGTAACTTGGTTTCGCTCTTAGTGTAATAAAGCACAGGCAGGCACTTCATCTTTTCACGGTGTACTATAAAGGATGCTAAATACATACTTTATTTCAGTGCCTTGTTCCAAAAAATTATTCAGGGATTTATCTTTTTTGTAGTTTGTTGCCTTCAAGTTTAAGGAGAGAAGTAGCCTGGGTGTAAGAGATCTGAGCCTTGTAAATGTTTGTTTAGGTGGTGGTGGGGCTGTGTTCTCTGTGTACCTGAACAAAGGGAGCTGCTGCTCGAGTGATGCAAAGGGCTGTAGGTATGAAATTACCTAAGCTCTAAAACCTGCTCCACTTCTTGGACAAAAAAATCCCCAAACCCCTAGCTTTTCATTGCTCTTCCTGTTCCCCACCCAGGCTCCCCACCCCACCTTTCCCCAGTAAGGCTCTGTACCTGGGAGAATACACCAACCCACCAGAAGCAGATTCTTCCTTAAGTGATCACTTAACATTTTCCTTTCCTTTGTTTCTAATAAACATCGGTATCTGTGCTCAAGGAACACAAGCGTGTAAGCAATGCAGCTTTTCTGTCTCAATACCTCTGCTAAGCCCACTTTTTAATTCAGGCCTGTATGAGTAACATTAATGTATAGACCCTTATCTACTTTCTAAGTAGCTGATGTCATCCCTTCCTTTCTCCCAGTGTCTCCTGGTCAGGCGTGTGCTGGCCCTGATGTGTAGAAGGCAAGAATCCAATACTTCCATGTATGTGACTAAGTTTATAGCTGTGGGCAACAGCAGCTTCTACAGGCTGTCTTCTCTTAATGCAGCTGGAGGTTAAATGTGCCTGAATTAGGCTTGGGCAACGAATGGCTCAGGAGGGGAGGGGATTCAGGATTTTTCAGCTTTATCTTACAAGCCTTTGCAGCTTCTTAATACCAACATAGGTAGGGGTTTTTTTAAGTGCTATTAAGAAAACTAACACGCAGCACTTCAGCTGGGCACAGTGAAAATGGTTTGGCTTGGAGCAAAGGAAAGGGATTGATTATTTTAATATTTTTTTTTCCAGAAATTTGTGCAGTAAAACCCCAGAGCTGTTGTTGTGAAGGGATCTGTTTGTGTATGTAACAAACTGCACAGAAACCAGAGGTGTTGGGCTAACTGCTGCTTGTGGTTTATTTTATGGAGGTTCAGAAGGCAAAGCATGAATGTTGATAACTGTAGGCAAGCAACAGCCACTCCGGTGTGGGATGCGATCGGACATAAGCAATAACACTTCTGTCATTTAAAAGGAGTAGTGCATATCTGTAAGTACCTGGCATAAAAATTCTAGTAGAACTACTTCATGGATAAGAACAGTGGAAATACTACATTATACATTCATACATGTTTCTATCATACTCCATATTTATATACAGTATATGATCTATTTCTATAAATGTACAGCTCTGCATAAAGACACTTCTTATAACAGGTAGAGCATTAAAGATAAATCCAACATGGGCCAGCCATATTATAATATAAATCTCAAAGAAGGCAACTCTGTTTAGCATACAGTACAATGTGGTTTTCTGCTTTTAACTTCTCGTAGTGCCGGTTGGAGTCCCTAAACACATCAGCAAACACAAACCAGTTCCGTTACAACTCTGTACAGAATCACTTAAATACACCATCACAGTAGGTTTTTAGATGGTCATATCCCAAATGAGCCTAAATCTTTTTGATGTGTAGCAGCATACTTAACGTGTTCCCGAGAACAATCAGCATTGGAGGAAATGTGCATTTAACATTATCTTCAGTAGATAATTAAAAAGGTTACTGATACTCAGCTGAAGGCACTTTTTTGAAGTCCCTGGCCCCAGACTGCAAAGCACCTTCCTGTTTCAGGGAGATGGTAGGTTTGAGCATTCTTTGCTTCCTAGGTGTTAAAACCAGCTTTTAAATATAATAAATAATTGGTCAGTGTGTCTGTTGCTGTATGCTTCTAAGACAAAAGATCAAAGTCTGTGCTGTGGGTCATTTTTCTTTTCCTGCTCATACACAGCTCTGCTGAAGGTACTGCTGAGAATGGCAGCTCTCAGAAGAACAGTCCTGAAGACAAAGGAAAACATCTTCCACTACTGGTAATTTCATGCCAATTGTGTCTGATGACAGTCTTTTATATCTTGGCGACGTAATTGTTGGGAAACAGCCCCTGTTTCCCTCGTAGTCTTCCTGTCCACCAGCCAGAAGGATCTGTGACACAAAAAGCAAAGTCATGAGGTTCTGTAACCCTCTTTATATTTCTGAGGTGGTCTCGCAAAGCTACACCACCCTGTGAAAGCCGCCTTGTGAGGATCTGCAGTAGCAAGTGACACACAGGTCATTGATCTGTCTCGTGCTTTGACGGTGAACAGGTTTGATTGGTGTGGGTATGGAGACCTCTGCTCCTTCAGCTAGCATAGAAATTTGCAAGCGTAATAAGGGAAGACAGCAGTGGGATGGCTGAAAAATGCCTTCACTACTTCGGACAGTACCTTCAAGATTAATAATCAAGTAACAAAACTTGAATCTCTACATACCTTCTTTAATTATGTCAATCACATCATTGGCGTTAAAGCTGAGTTCATCTGTGTCCTGAGCATCGTATGCATACAGTGCCCTGCACTGCGGGACCTGAGGCTTAGGTTTGGGCTGTGGTTTAGGCCTGCCTCCGGCTGGTGGGGGTCGGTTTGTTGTCTGCCTGCGGACACTGAGGGGAGAAAAAATGTCAATGTGCTTCAAAGCTTGTAACTTGTACCCAAGCTTTATCAACCCCTCTGTCCTAATGCATGGATTCTAAAGAATATCACAGACCAAGGAAAAAAACATACTTTAAATGTCACAACAATTAAAAATGGCAAGGTGAGACTTCCCTGTGAAAGGGACAGAGTTGCCACTTCTTTCCTACTGAAATGGACAATGGGTATTTCACACAGCAGTTGAAATGCACAAGAGAAGACACTTAGTGCTCAGGCTGGAATGTAAACAAATGTGCACATGCAGTTCATGCATATCTTTGGCATCTACACAGCTTTGTCTGTCTCTCCCGGTGCCCCCAGCAGGGATTTACTTAAAAACAAAGTTCTAGCTCACAGGCTTCTACTTTACCATTCTTGTGACTAAGCTGTAAGAGAGACTGCGTCTCTTTTAAGTTGCCTCAGATTCCAGGGCCGTCTATGGCCTTGTTCTGTTCTAGTCAACTCTGAAGCAGCAGGGGAGATGCTGCACAGACTCTTTGTCACAGCTGTGACCACTCCAAAGATTAGGAAGGGGAAAGAGGGAAGAAATTCTGCCAGCTCATCAGCTAATAAAAGGCTGGAAGAGAGAAGAGGTATTAGATATCAGGTCAAAATAAGTAATAAGTAAATGTACTGAATGACTAAAAATGTTGCAGTGATGTGAAAGAGACTGAACTGTGATGATGTCATGTAATGCCATGAAAACATTACACAGCTCTCGCAGAAAAAGTTTATAGTTACTTACGTGGAGTCCTGGACTTCGTTTTTGTTAATATGTCTCTGTCTAGCTCTGAGTTTGTGTAGTGAACTGCACCAGACCACGAGCTTTGAGGTAAGGATTAACTGCGTTTCTGGCTTAGCAGCATTTCAGTTCTAAATGTATTTACTGGGAAGCAGGAGTGTCTCCTGTTCAGTGTGTACTGACTTTGCTTGGGACAGGGTCTGTGGTGAAGCTGAGACCTTGGTATGGAAATAAAAGATTTCAGAGAAAGCTTTAAAAAAAGCAGTTCAGCTTTTCTGCAACCCCAGTAAGAACATCTCAGATGAGATGCTTTCCTGGTGAGAGCATGGTGGTTTTGACAAACTCAGGCTTGTATTGGATAGTTAGGGATAGCTAGGAATTTAACCAGTGCATACCTTAGCAGCAGCTTTGCTAAAAATAAACCTAATTCTAAATATTAACAGTTCTATCTATAACGGCTATGGTTTTGAAATACAACGTTCACATCTCTTTGAGCTCACTCCTTGTGCACACGGAATACTAGAGCTTTCCCTTTTGAAAAAGAACAGTTGCTGAAACCTGCAGCTGAATATAGACAGTCTTGCAAACGTCACCTTTCTATGAGCACTGCCTTTGGCCTGTTACTGCTGTAAAACTCCTCTGGTATGTTTTTTGTAGCAGTGAATAGATTGGAGCAGCCTGAGGTCAGTGCTGCTGAACAGTACTCACCAAGGAGATTGGGAAGAACCCCGTGTGCTGGCGGGGCACGGCTGGCCCTGCTGCCTCTGTGGGACTTTGGACACGGTGGGCAGCTCGTGTGCTTTGTGGTTTTTACCCACCCACCCCAAGGAAACTGTCCTCAATCTGTCTGTGCAACAGCTGTTTGTAGAAATTGTGCTCGTTGAGGGACACTGCTGCGACTGCCGCAATCTCTCTTCTCCTTGGACACTGGGTTATGAACTGGCCCTGGAAATACCTATTGAAATCTGCCTTGGTAGCAGTCAGTGCTGGCAGGGACAGGAACTGCTGTGTTCATATTACGGCAACGGCAAATTGGTCTTTTGACTGTGTGATCACAATATGGTGTTACTACCATTAACAAAGCACTGAGTGCTATGTCAAAATACTTCAGTTCCTAGACTAGCCCAGCACTTTCAGAAATCACACAGATGTAAATTCAAATTATTACCTACTTGTTTCAATGCTCACCTGCAATTATCCTCTGCTGCACTCTACTCCTTTCAGGGTGGGCAATCCAGGGTGGACTAAAATACTATATTTTACATTTAGGAAACAATTCAGTGAACTTGCAGGGTGTACCAGACAGGCAGCAACTCCTCCTGGCAAAATTCCTTTGCCAGGCCCTTTTTAGATGTTCCCTTACCTTACACAGCAGCATCCTTATTGCTGCTGCGTGTTGCCTACAGCTGTGGGTGCACACAAAAGGAAAGGAAAAAAAGCAAACCACCAAAAAAAAACCCCAAAACCACAACAAAACCAAAAGAATAAACTAACCCAAACAACCATCGATCCCCAACATCCTCTTCCCTGCCTACTTTTTTGCTCAGAAGCATAAGTTCTGTTACGAAGTGCTCTTTGTCTTACTTGTGGCTTCCTAGAGAGAAGCTGGACTTCCACAAAGTCCACCCAGAGGGGAACGATGGATGCCCGTTCTAGTGGTACTTACTGCTGTGGCTGGTTGGAGGGGGGAGTGAATTTCTACCACTCTTGAGCACACCCAGTTACCGGTAAAAACAGGCTGACAGTGAAGGTGTCGTTCTAATACACTGTCTTTTGTTTGTCTTTTTTCCTTCCTTTTAACTACACTGATTATAATTGCGGTTTTAAATGGCACCTAAATAACAGGCACCTCAATATACACATCAGTCACAGGTGTCTGATGGAAATCACAGTGCCTTTATTCTGTGGCTTATGGGGCTCTGTTGTTACAGGAACTGTGGTCTCAAGATAAAGCAAAAGAGCATTAACAGTAAGTTGACCTGCAACCAGAAACTCCCACCAGTTAAAGGCACAGAAGTCAGTAATTTACAAAGACAAAAATGTGTCTGACTCGCCATGTGCTGACAGTTTTGAAATTGTTAAAATACATAGCAGTGGCCGCTTGTTTCTGATTTCTTTCTTATTTGAAGAGCCATCATCTTAAACAGAAAAATGGTCTAAATATGCTTTCACTATCTGTGGCTAAAACTTGGTGCACAGCGGGGAGAAATGACTACTATTAGAACAACTGCAAAGACACCCTGTATGTGCCTGATTTTGCTGGAGGGCTGACCCACCTCCACTCTGTGTTTGGAAACCGGCAGGCCCTGCTTAGGAACCCTGTGCACGTCTGGATACTGAAAATTTATCAACTCTGTGAACACTTATGGATTATTTATGTATTTTCTATGAGGTGTCTAAGACTCACTAGAAGCAATGTTATAAGAAATATGCTAAATTAGTGCTGTAGCCTGTTAAGATCACACAAAACAAAGGATGCTTAGGCCAACAGGAAAATTTAGTGCACACTGACTGAGAGCTGGGAAGGGTCTCTTGGGCCAAAAAGTTGTTCTTGATATGGTTAAAAATACATATTTTTTTTCTGCCTCAGAGAACCCCCATTCTTGTGGATCACTGAAGAAGGGGACCGAACCGTTCAGCTAATCCCTCAGAATATTCCAGGGCTGTGGGCAAATATGTTAAGGGGCTGCAGAAGGTCAGGTGGAAACTTGGCAAAAGTCTGAATTAATCCCAATTCCTCCCAGATGACCCCAAGTGCAAGCTCTTCCACATTTTGGCAAAATGACTTGCTGTCAGGCCTGACATCTTGGGTCACAAGCAACAGCTCAGTGTAAAACTATCATGACTGTTTAAGTATTAGTGAGCAATGACAAAAACCCTTGAATGGCACGTCATTGCTGCATTACTGCTGTGAGGAAGGTTTGGTAAGGGTGGAAGAATGCAACGGAAGAACAGGATCATGGGAGATTTTGAAATGCTTGGGCACTTCCTTAAGCAAAATTTTTAGTATGGCAGAGTCTCTGGTTTTACTTCAATCTTTTCCATCTCCTTCAGGGCACATCTGGTGCTCCAGCTGTTGAGGTACGCGACAGCTCAGACTTCGCACTGAGTCAGCCAGGGCACTGTTGCAACATAAAGCTAAGGGCTGTCTGCTGGCAACTGCGTAACAGCTGCTATCGCACTGCAGGGGGAGCAGCAGCCCGTTGGAGGGGAGGGAGAAAGAGGGCATTTGGAGGAAGAGAAGCTGAGGATGATTATTTGAACTGTAATTTACTAAGAACCTGCAAATACAGAGTTCTCAGCACAAAAAGTCTACATTTCCTCATTTTTTTCCCCTCAATATTATTTTGACAGATGTAAGAATGATGGGTTGTTTAACATATACAGGGCTTTCCTATTTAACAAGAGTATTTATCCAGTATGTTTACTGGAAGAGCTGTGAAGTGTAGTATTGTGTCCTATCTGCTAATGTAGCTTTCCTTGTTGGCACTTGACCTCCCACTATAGTAAAGCTCCACTAATGCTCTACCAGAGAGTGGAATATAAAGGATGACTTAAAGAAGAAAGTGTTCAGTCACTGAAAAACTTTAAATTTTTAAGGCCTTAAACATTCTGGAGCACTTCGATCCCCTTAAACATTCAAAGCACTTCAGAAGACTTCTGTCTTCATGATTTCCACAAATCAGAGGTTTTCTCTGTTTCTAAATTTTCAGTCAAGATCCAGAGCAGCTGGCTTCAGAGTTAAGAACAATTGTTCTGCTTCCCCTTCTTGGATTTCTTGGTTCCATCTTGCTGCCAATTCTGGTGATGCTTTTGAGTCTTGGCTACTGGGAAATACCGAATTACAACGGTAAGACCCACCCACCCCCAAATCTTGTCGGATTGTCATCATAATGTGTTCTGGAAGGCTGCAGCTTAGAAGTCCAAACGATGCTGAAATAACTTTGAACGTGACGCTGCCAAGCCTTCCCCCTAACAAGAAGTACAGGTCTGGTGTCTGAGTCAGCAGGCAAAGCCGAAGCAAAAGGACCATTAACCAGTGTTTCTGGGCATAGTGGCTGCCACAACATACCATCTACTGTTTAGGATTTAAACCAGGAGGGAAAGATGACCTAGTTATACTCCACCAAGTGTCTTCATATCCTTCAGTAAGAGGTACCATGCAAATTTAAGATACTAAACTAGAACTGGTTCACCTTCATTCCTAAAAGCCTAGGATAGAATGTGTGCTTTGAAATCCTACAGAAGATGATGATACCTTTGAGTACAGCACAGTAGCACAGTCTGGTCATCTAAGCACACAATATAAGTTTATCAGTCATGAACAGTTTGAGTGTGTGGAACTATTTACAAAAATCAATACATTTTTTCCCCCAGATTTAATGTAAAATCTTACCCAGCTGCTCCTTGGTCAGGTACTTTGAGGAAATCCAAGCTTTCCGGTTGCTGTGAAATCTTGCCTGATCCTCCCGACAGCTGCCGTGGTAAAGTTGGTCGTGTCATATTTGTATACAGGTTTTTCTGACTGGTGTGTTGATTTCCTAGGCCATGGGGAAGTAGTGAAAACTCTGGGGGATTGATTACTCCATTTTGCTGCTGACCTAGAAGTAAATAAAGTGTGAACAGATCCAGTCTAAACAACAGTACAGCTGACCTTTTCCTTGTGTTGATGGCTCAGCTGTCAGCAAGGTGCAGCCACCAAGGAACTTGTAGGGAAAATAACATTGAAAATTTAAAGTTTGATTTAGACAGTTTCAGGTAGGATTGCTATCTGTTTTTGGGTTTCATCTTCATGGACTTGTGCTCAAGTTTGAGCCATGTACCTTGAATGTTACAAGCAAGAGGATTAGCTCTCAGCTGAATTCAACCTTATTAATGGTAGCTGGCATGTAACAATCACACCTCTAACATTTTATCCAGATAAGGGCTGATCTAAAGCTAGCTAGAAGCTTTTTCTTTAAAGTACAAACGCCATACAGCTACCCGAATACTGGGTAGACTGTTTTGTAAGTTGCTATAAATATTTGTATATTTTAAAAAGCAAGGTGGAGCTTGCTTCTGGATTTTGAGGGAAACAACAGGGAAAAAAAAAAAAAAGCCCTGCTGCTACTTTGATAGCTGAAAAGGATTTTGAATTTTCTAGGTGATGACAAGGGTAAATGCCTTTAAATAATTATGCCCCTAACTTGAACTTAAAACAAACCCACTTATGTCTGAGCTACTTGCAGGGTCTGAGGAGCTCAGTTCTGCATGCATTACATTTTTAAAAACCCCACTGAATTAAATGGGAGCTATGCTTATATTAAAAATCAGATGAGTTAATGCTGTGGGTGATCCTCTTTCTCATGTGATTACAACTGTTGAAAATTAGCAGAATGATGAATAGTTGTGCAAAGAGGAGAATTCATAATCAGGACACTTGGAAAAACCGTACTGCATACAATAGCTGGTCTTTCCTTCTGATAGTCTCTTGATATTGTGGCAGACTTTAAGTTGTCATAAACGCATGTAAGACTCACTCTGGGACCCAAGCCAGTATGGCGCATACATTATGGTCACATAAATAAAGCTTTGCTTTATTCTGAACATATACATTACAGTCTGTTCAGCTACTGGACCATTCATTTCAAAACAGATGTGAAAACAGCAGAATATATTTCAGATGATCAAGCACAATGGCCCACAGCATTAGTTCCCCACATTGGGAGCACAGGACAGAGAGAATTGTTTGTGACTTTCAAGGAAGAATGTGCCCAAATAACCCAATTGCCTCTGACTCTCTGAAAGGAGTCTTTTGTAACAGCTGCCTTCAATCTTATTTTTCCAGCTATAGTCGGCTACGTTACAAAACATTTTGACTTAAAAACAAAACCAAATTAACTCCCAAAACATGTTACAGTAATTGATTTGAGGTCTGTAGGAAAGACTTCTACTTGCCTTTTAATTATGATACCCTAATGCATAAGGGTCAATGCAGCATTTAACATCAGTAATTAGATTTACCTTGCCTGGACACTACAGAGTGGTTTCACTGATCCATGAACATCCAGTTCAGCTCCACAGTTGAACATGGTGGGTCAATGGAATATTGTTCTCTCCTGTCTGATTTTACAGTCTAAATGAATTTTTCCTCTCTAGGGCAGAGGTGGAACACTCTGATGACATCAGTGACAGGCAGCCCATTAGCCCTGTGTCTTGCTGCACACAGAGGCAGACGCTTCTAATTAGGGCTCCCTGTTGCTATGTCTGATCAGGCCCTGTCACAGCCACTGGGGGATCTACATTTACAAAAGGCCATACTGCAGGTATGGGCACCCACTGCTGCCTTGGACTTGAGAGCACGTCTACATCCAAACCACCTTACCTGCATGAGGCAAGTTTGGGCTTGGTCTGTAGGCACAGGGCTTCTCCAACCAATACCTATGAATCTGCTGAAAGAATTTTTGAAAATACTAAAAAAGACTTTCCTTGCTTTAACTCATCCTGGGTGAATGCCTATCTGTGTTTGTGTTTAGCTCCTTTACGCTCATTTTCCACTGTACTACAAGCTCTTCTTGCAGATCATGCAGTTTCAGTTTGACTCAGGATTTACTGGGATTTGGAACTGTTTAGTTAATTTGGGAATCAAGACTGGTTGCACACCCAGCTTTACACCGTTAGCATTGTGCTTCTCAACAAACAGCAGCTGACTGAAAGAGAACCTTTTGTTAAAAAATAAAAAGAGAGTACTCTGGGAGTATAAGTTAAAAAAACCCATTTGGGAACTGTTGGGTCAATGGACTATTGTTCTCCCCTCTGAGTTCACAGGCTAAATTAATCATATCTCTCAAGGGCAGAAGTGAAACACCCAATGACATCAGTCGCATGCAGAAAAAGCCATGCTGCTTACTGGCACAGCTGATACATCTCAGCATTCAGCATCCACACAAACCAGGGGAGGACAATGAGACATAAATTGTATTCTATTGTTTACTGGCACAGAAAGCGGTTTCATTGCAAAGCACTGTCTATGGCTTGGTCAGTGCGTAGCTTTTACCCTCAAAAGGAATGTGGAGAAGACTACAGGGTTCGTTTTAGATTCAGTGTCTCATACCATACCAAGTGGTGAACACACCAGCGTCCATGACAATCAGGCTCTCTCTGGTGCAATACCAGTTTGATTGTCTGCAGACTCCAACAATACACTTCAGAAAATGCCTACCATTTATGTTTTCCAGGCGGGATATTTTGAAGAGGGTTTTAAACCTTTACTATCATTTTTTTTTTTAATAGGTAGAAATTACCAGATGACAAGAATAACACAAAAGCCTGAACATGTAATTTTGTTTTTGCCCAAGGCTAAGAGGACTTACCAGGAGGTGGTGGTGCAGCTCTCATAGGGTAAGTCTGACTCTGAGACCTGTTGGAATACCCTCTACTTTGGGTGATGTTCCGTCTAGTAGGACCTAAAAGAAACCAGCAACGTTTTATTACCCTTTTGGAATTACACTAGGGAAGCACTTCTGGCTGCCAGAGCCCTACTCTGTGATCACAAAGAGCCAGTCTTCAGGAATAATGCATCCCAGTCCTACAGTGCTGCCCAGTTTGCACTAAAACTTTGGGTGCAACAAGGATAAATTAAGGCTAGTTTTCCTTTTGTGATCCAGTTCAGCCACAGGATATAAAGTAAAGCTGTCTCAATACTCCAGTAAATGACTCCCAAAAGACTGTCAGCTCTATGAACCTAATTATAAACCATGGACAGCTGGCGCAGCAGTTCTTTTGACTGTACTGTTTCTGATGAGCAATTAGTATGAGAAAAGGGTAGGACACAAAACCTAAGAGGCTGGTATATTTGCAGTTCAATCTTTGGTTACCTTTCCTCATATCACAGACTGGTGAGTCCTGATGAGACCTTTCTTCATCAGCAAGGCCATAGGAACTGCAGGAGCTCAGAGCAGAGTGAAAGAATTCCCTAAAATGCTTGACTAATTGTGCTATTTGTACTATGTTACATGATTAAATGCCCTCAATTCTTTTGCCACAGGGCAAAGAGTTAGAACATTTCAGAAACGGTATATCATGAAAGGAACAAAATTCCATCATGACCATAGAGCAGCGGGAAATTCTGCTGTATTATTACAATCTATAACTTGGATCTCTTAAGCATTACAGAGAATGAATAAAGAACATGTTGAGGCCAGAGGCTAGCAAGGAGGGAAAGAGTCAACCATTCCTGAAATTTCTAAATCATTCTCTAATTTCTAAAGGAAATTCGTACTTACGAGAGTTCTTTGGTAGTCCTGGTCCAATGCTGATCTGGAGCACTTTATTACTTGGCTTGAGAATGGCTATTTCTCCCTGGCCTTGCACGAATTGCACTTGTCGAGAGCCGCTACTGCTCCAGGGCCCCCAGCTCTCCTTTTTCAACTTCACTTCAAGTCTAATATAAGAACATGAATGAAAAAAGAGAGCATTTCTATGTCAATTCAGGACAATATCACTTGGCAGCAGATAACTTAGACATAGAAAAATAAGAGAGATGAATCTGCCATCAAATATCACTGCCTCCACAGCACATTCTACTAGGGCAAGCTAGAGAGGTCTGTTCCTAAACATTATTCTCTATACACCACTGGGTGCATATATGTATTTGATGTATATATATGTATATACATTGGCATGTGTATGCTAATATATGCTTTAGGAGTGGGCCTTGTGCATGTTCTGGGAGTAAACATTTTTGCATACATAAACTTCAGTCTTTACACACACATTCTTTCCCAGCATTTCCACACTCTCCATCTGCTCTGAACTGTATCCAGCTATGAGCTAAGGAACTTACAGTTTGGTTTTGGGCGAGACCCCAGGAGTACAATACATTACAGCTCATAAGAACAAAAAATGGGACTCCTGGTACTGGCACTGGATTCCCAGCCTATATAAGTATATGCTACAGGAATGTTCCATGCTTCAATTGTCCTCCTATGCCCTTTCCAAACTTTTTTAAATGGAAATAAAATAAACATACAAATCCAAGGTCTGCTAATACTAATCTGCTTAATGGGTCGGAGTATTAACAAAAGCATGTGTTTGTTGGGATACTTTCCACCATGGCCTTACAGCTAAAATCTACACAAAACATTCTGTAGCTTGACAGGCTCGTTTCTAAAAAAAGTTCCCACTATCAATTACGTTATGAGGCTCCTTTAGAATGATCCTCTCACCCTTCAGTCCTCTGTCCCCACAGCAAACTTAAGAATTTCAGATTGTTATATTATGTCTCCGCAATTGTCCTTCAAACTCTTCATCATGATGTTTCCACTGCCTGGTCAAGGTTAAGGAGCTGCAAGGGGATTCTCCCTTCTTCTGACAAGAAGCAGCAGCCCGCACAGGGATGGAGGCTTCCATGGGCACATGAGTCGTGCTATGACTGGCCAGGCCCTTGCTGACAGAGCCTCTCTGTAGCACAAAGCTGCAGACTCTTGAGCCTCATGTTCAGTAGACTGAAGGCAGCTCTTCTGTGCACACAGACAGGGTCAAGTGGACAGTGGCCCAGGTACAATCCTAACTTATTACTCTGACAAGCTAATCAGAAAGTCTGGTCTCCTTGCACACAGAGATTTTTATATTGTGACACCTCTTAGTATTTTAAAACAAAGCATATTGTCAGGAGCTCAACAATTAGAACTCATTCATTTGCCTCAACAGCAAGAACAATGATTATTCATTCTTAAAAGACCATAAAAGAAGACATAACTCACATATTGCTAAATTTCAGAGGTAGTTTTCTTTGTGTTTTCTCTTCGTATCGTTTTGATAAGAGGCTTAAAAACTCAGTTTTGAAGACTGATTCAAGCAAACTATCATATTCCTGTTCGTGTAGAATGAAAAAGTCATCCTGCATTGTCCTGAAAAGAAATAAGAGCATATACCATACAGATTAAAATTTCATCAGCAAATACTGCCAGCATTATAATGACATTTGCAGAGTACACATGGTTAATTTTTAAAAACACAAGTCCAAGCAGTTTTAATTACAGAATCTTGTTTTCTGAGAACAGGTTTGGAGATTTTTTCAGGAGTTGATAGTGGAATATCTGAAACAATCCTTTTTGAAACAAAGGAATGGTACTTAGTCCTTTTACAATAATTACTGTTATCAAAAGAACCACGTGCTCTTACAATTAAAGCCTATCTCTTCAATAATAGCAAAACTTGTGATTAGTGGTGAACTGGAAAACTGAAGGTAACTAAAGTAAGACTGAAACCCAAAGCGAGTAAATTTGGAATGAAAACTTTCCACTTTCTTTGGGTTTTAGCTTGGACTGGCTTAGCACAGTATAAAACCCACGCACGCTGGGTGCTATTGCCACCTTTGGATCAATTCTGCTTTACACCTGCTGAAGATGCTGCAAACCACTTCACAGCCAATGATACCCACGTCAGTACTTTGCAAGGCTGACCTGCTCTTCTAGACTCCCCACAGTAAAAACAGTTCTGCCACATCCTAGCCAGGATTACTTTGTTCCAGCATTTGTCCTTTGCTAATTTGTTTCTACTTGGATTGTTCTTCTTCTAACTGCATGTTGGCACACCTCCTGGCTGTAACTACAGTGCTGCCTGGCTGCTTCTGCATCCTCTCTACACAGAGGTACAAACAAAGCTTTCCAAATAAAACTGTAAGACCTGAAACTAGAGGCCATGGGTTCCCCCTTCCTGGCTTGAGTAGCATACAAGCAACCACAGGATGCTTGGATTCAGGCTGTTGGTCCTGCAGTAGGCTGGTTAGCATCCCACTGGATGAGCTTACAGAGCCAGGTCACTGCATGGGGGCACAGTGCTAGCTCAGACACATGAAAATAATAAGACTATAACAAGGGTGGGGTGGGGTGGCTGCCCCTTTGGCTGCCCCCCACATTTGCATTGATTACAAGGGACAGGAAACCTCTAATTTCATGTGTGATTTTGTAACCAGTTTAAACCAAGTTAACATTGTGTTGTCAGAAGGGGCAGCCTTCCTTCTGCCCCCACCCTTTTTATTCACTGCAGGTCTGTTCCTTGCCTTGTGCCAGAATCCACCCCCTGCCCTCCCCTGCTATATTAATTTCCTCCTTCCCTTACCTTTTGGTGTCTCACCCATAACCCCCCTGCAGCCACCTCGGTGCTAGCTATGGCAGAAAAATGTGGCTGGGAGAGGAGACAGCAGAAGACTTCTGATAACTGTGCAGAGCTGAGAATTGTTTAACCTTATTACAAAACAACTATCACATCATGACCATGACACTTCACAAAATGGAGTGCAACCAGTGAAGGAAGGAGCAATAGTTAGACATTAAGTATTTCGGGCAGAAAACATATGGCTCCTTTTCATGGCTGGTCAGTCTGCTGCACCGAGTCTGAAGCCAAAGCTCCTCTGCTCTTCTTTCAATGTTGTTTGTCAAATTTCTGCTAATATTACCAATATCAGAAAATACTATTTTATAATAGCAATTTTTTCAATACATTAGATATCACCTACTAAGTGAAAAGGGCATTCTCAGTTTGCATTTCTTTCTGGAGAAATAGGCCTTTCAAATCCTGCTGGATTTAAAATTAACAATCATTAGGAGTTTTCACTGTTTTTTTTCTGAAAAACAGTATATGTAACTCGTAAGCGTGAACATCTGCATTGGAGTAGTTAAGGCTGTGGAAAACCAGGCAGGTGAAGGGCAAGGCAAAGTTACACACCTGTCACTAAGAAATAGTGTCTTTCAGTGACAATACATCACACAAAGGTGCTGATAACTCACCTAAATCTATATATGCATTGCTGCAACATTTTACAGTAACTTCAAAAGTAAATTAATTAATTACAGCATATAAGGAACTCAAAAGAAAAAGCCTCCATTTTCTATCAGACACAAAATTAAGTCTATTTGCCCTCATCACTGTTTCTGATCCTAATTACCTAGCAATCAACAGCCTTCCACTTTAAGCATGCTCGTCCCTTTTCCTCCCCCAGCTGGTTTGCCCGATTGCTGACTCTATAAATCTCAAAGTGGGGAACTAGTCTGGCTTTCTGATCCCTGCTTTTTATCTGGTTACTGAAGGCTGTGACTCCTCTACAGACTGAGCATACCTTTTTATGCAGAATTAAAAAGAGCTTCTTAGTGCTGCTAGAGCTGCTCTTGACTGTCAGGTATGAAAATACAATTCCATCTACGAAATGTTAGGTGAAGGATGAGCTGCCTGTTTTTCTAAAAGTCTACCTGCCACCAGTACGTTCCATGATCTTCTTACAAATTTTGAAACCTTTCCTAGAGTTTAGAAAAGGGTGTATGAAACTACAGGCTTACCTAACTAGTATTCAAAGCAGCTATAAGAAATCTATAAAAACAGAGGATGAGCATGACCTCCTTTCCTATCACCAAACAAATCTAGAGCCTCAGCAAAGTTTTGAACAAGATGTGTAAGAAAAGCCCAAGGCCTGCAGTAAATATTCTCCAGTCACTGATACTGTATCTGCTGATTTGGCAAAGCGTCTGATTTCACAATACTGTTAGGATGTCCTGTAGCTCCTTATCAGATGAATTGTATAGTTCAGTTATTTATTACTAAAAACGCAAGAACATTTCCACAAGTATGAGTTTTCATTCTTAGTGCTCTGAACAAATTCCAAGTTGGGCATTTGCACTTTAAATTACAAGTCCTTTCACAATTTAAATTGCTATGTACTATTAACTGCTGTTAATACATGTTAATAGCGCTGATTATTCTCTCTTTATTGTGTAGAAGTGTACTGATACAAGCTTACATCAATATATTGCACGGGTTTCTTGAGAGATAATGTTTAGATAGCAATGCGAGAATCCAGTTACCCTCTCTCCCATTTCCATTTAAAATACATTTCGTTCTGTGTGGATTTAGTTAAAATTTAATATTGCATGAAAAATAGTACAAATAAGACCTGAAACTTATAAAACTTTGGAGGCTGCAATACATAATAGAGCTAAATCCATTCTGGATAAGCTCATGAAGAATGTTATTGCAGTTACTTTCTTCTAGTGCAGATGTTCGAGATTCACTTCAAAACCAGTCCGAAATCAATTATCACAGACATGAAGAAAATACAAACTGGAGTTTTGAACAGACATGAGAGAATACAGGCTAGAGCTGTTGTAATTTTTGCTTTAAGCCTGATGCCTGAAAAACCATTTTGGGGGGTTTTGTTAGGTTTTTTCCCCTCAAAAAAATTACATGCGGGTGAGACGTACTAAATAAAGGTTCTGTTCCAGTCTCATTATATGAAGACTGTTAAATATTACAGGAGCTGATGCTTGTTACTGAGACAAAATTGTTTCAGATTTGAGAGAAGCAGTACCTTTTACAGCCTCTGCAGGCACAGCATTGCATTACCACTAAGCTGCTTCAATAAAAAGTTCCCCTGTTTAAGACCCATTTTCAACTCAGGCCATTCTAACATGGTAACAAGAAAATGATAACAAGATATTTTCACGATAACAAGAAAAAGCCCCATGGCCCCCATATGTTTTTTTTGGTTATGGAAGAATACCCAGGCAGCTCGATAGCTTTTAATTTCTGAATCTACTTTTAGCAATGTTTTTTACAACAAAATAAATTCAATAAACTAAGTTAAAAACAATATTGGAAATAACGTTACATGGGTATTCCCTCTGAACTAAGCCCATGTGGTTTTGCTTTGGAAGGACCTGTGGAACTGTTATTTACACGAGAGAAGTGTAACAGCTTTCACCATCTTGGCAGGAAGCTGTAGTTTTAGCTGACTCGCTGTGATTCTGCTTTTCGAATGCACTGGCCCAGTTCAAAAGGCTGGTGCCATCTGTTCAAGATCTGCACAGCACACAGGCTAAACCGCGTGGACAGGCTGGATATCTCCTGCAATCTGGGACTGGCCTGACATTCTGTCGCCAGAAGTGATGTGAAATTCAACTAGAAATAAAGGTTTTAGTAGCTCACCAGAAAGAGAATGTCCCTTTAGGAAGCAGTGGACATGTACAAGATGTACTTCTGTAAGAATTATTTCTGGGATACAAGCTTGAGCCAAAACTTACCGGAACCTGCGTGGTGAATATATACTTTGCCGAATACATCTTGGGATGGTGGGAGACACACTAGATAGGTGAGACCCAGTGCGAGTGACACATTTTAACAACTAGTCAGAAAGCATTTGTGTGCTGGCTATAAACATAAACATCTATTGCTACAACACACTTAGTAGGGCTGGGAGTGAAAACAGGGCTTCAGCTTTCTTTGTTTAACAAGACTCAATTAATAAAGCTTAAGAAATTCACCCTTCATAAATCAAATTATTTTCCCCCGTACTACACAAATTTCTCTGCCAGTGGAAAGACCCTTTCAAGGTACTGACCTTAGAGAAATGGAAAGAATTCTCTCCACTTCCATCCTTCGCTTTAAGACTTCCTTCACTTGGCCTTTCTCTGGACCCTGCTTTATCTTCTCACGCCCAATCAGGTATATGCACTTTGGAGTAAGGATGAGATCTCGCTTCACACTCTGAAACACAAAATTTTTTGAAAATGCATAGTTATGTGGAGATCAATGCACTAATGTTGTGATGCTGTTCTAAATAATGTGCTACGATTTGGGACAATACTGCCTTTGGTTCATGTCGAGGGGGAAAAAAAAAAAAACACTGATGTGAATAATCACACGATCTTAGAGTCAGATTGCATGCGTCAGTAAAGTAGCTCTGCTCTCCATTTGCTAAGTAATGTAGCTTTCTGCCCAGCATGTCCCATAAAGCCTTCATCCTGGGATGACAGGTTTGACAATGGCAGTGTTCCAATCACAAAGGTATAACTGTGTCCCTACAGCTTTAGGTCAAAGACGATTTCTCCATCCTCGATGGATGCTAACGTGGTGGGGTTTCTGTTAATGACAGACATCTGTAACTCCCTAGCAGAACTAATCATTACTGGACATTGCTCTTCAACCCACCTTAAACCGTCTGTCATATTTAGTTACAGTGTCTGCAAAATCAATCTTCTCCCGTTTGCCCACAAATTGGCGCAGTTCTGGATGGTCTTCCATGCCTATGTAATCTCCCACAAAATTTCTGTTAATGCTGTTCCGTCTTCTCTCTTTCTTGTTCAGCAATAGATCTGATGCTTAAATACCAAAAATAGACATTGGTTAGTAGTATTTACTGAATTTTCTAAACACGTGATCTGAAAGAGCTGTTTTGAGCAGAACTTTTTTGGGAAGAAGTGATAACCAAATTGTTTATAATATGCAAAAAATAGTGAAGCACTGCTACTAATCCTTTGTAAGGGTTCATGTGATTATTAAAACCATTCCTAGTGAAATACACTGATGGCAAGCTCAGCAGCTCTGGTGAATCAGGAGCACTTCTGCAAGTAAGGAACTTCTCAAAGCCAAAAATTAGCTCTTTCAATTCCAGAATGTTGTTCATTCACATAACCCAGGTCATACACACAATTAAGTATTACAGTCCTTGGAACGATGTGTCATCTACAGACCATCCAGGTCCTGTATAACTGTAGGAAGCTTTTTCTCTTTTTACTTCCCCTGGAGCATTCCTGGTCTCTGCCCTACTCAGTCTGGCTTGGTTTTGAGAGCAAAACCCTGGGTAGTCCAAGAAAACCATGCATGCAGAGCAGCCAACCTCATCAGTGGTACAATACGGATCCAACAATTTGTAGTCGTTCCTAGACAGTCAACTGCAATGCAATGGTTTGCTCTACAGAGAGGTTGGTATTTCCTTCATCTCTCTGTTCCTGGAGCCACGTGTAAAATATCTGTCATCAGAAGTTACAACCTACCTTCTTCTCTCATCTGTACATATTTTTTCCTGGCCGCATACTTCCTCCATGCCTTCTGGATGGCCCTCGCATATCCATCATACTTCCTCTCTCTCATCTCTTCTAACAAAAATAGCTGTACAAAGAGACAATAAGGTAGCTTAAATATCTTACGTGAAAAGTTCAAGAAAAACCCATATTTTTCTTTCAACAACTTTACAGTGCATTTCTATGTAGATCCAAGCTGATGCCTCTTACCACAACTATGGGATCTGAGATCAGAATATCAAGGTAAAGTTTTCTGGAAGAAATTTTTGTTTCTTGAGTGCTTTTGGCTCCTACCAGTCTACCCATTAATCTTAATATCCGGTGATGAAGGAAGATGAATGTGGATTTTCCTGGAAATATTCTACTGGTACAACTCAAGGTTCTCCACTGGACATCCACCCAGCCTCCATCTTTACATTCTCCAAAATTCACTTTTCTTTTGTCAGGATGTTACCCTTTCTATGGGTATCTGTGCAATGTGCAACATAACACACTGTATTCACATGCAACTTTTTTCCCTGTCTGAATTTCAAACTCTTGTGTCCACTGGCTCCATTCTTTCCCAGCTGTGAAGTTTGTCAGCTGGCTGTAGGATTTACAACTATGATCATGTATTTCAGTGTGACAAAGATTTTTGAGTCTAAAATGTTGTCAGAATTCAAAAGGAAATTATCATTTACCAAAACATGAATGGAAGGTGTATCCACCTTTTTTTGAGATTTTCCCAGGTCTCACTAAAATACATGTGAATTTAATGCATTAAAACAACTTTATGACTATTGTAGGATAGAGCATATTTCACTATAGCCTTTTACGTACTTTAAGTTTAGTTAAATGTTTTCTTGTCTCAGAAGCACAAGCTAACAATTACAGCATTAAATCAGTCCACTGGCATGACTGTTGCTTATTATTTCCCTTTACTTTGTGTAAAATATTCATAAGGACTTCTAGCTTTCAAAAGAGATAAAATTAGTAAAAATAGGTATATCAAGAAGCAAACCTGGTTTTTAGGATCTTTTTTTTTCATTTGCTGCCCTAAAGCATGCAAATCTAGAAGAACACTGTTGTTCATATTAATCTTAAAAAGGAAACTTGATCTAGTGCAAACCACTTCCGCAGAACCTCACTTGTTCTTGTACAGAGTTATTTATTCAGGTGTTTGATGGAAATGTAAATAATGAAGCCTCTTTTCTGCCACCCATAAAACCTTATTTCACAGCTGGCAACTCTCCATCTACAGCAAACTTGGTAAAAAATAAATCTCCTCACAAACACCCAAGCACTAGACAGGGTTTCAGCTACAAGCCTGAGTGCTCCCGATGCAAAATCCTCCTCAGCTTCAGCAGGAGCAAGATCAAACCCTTGTGCAATTCAGGTTACAGCAAAAATATTCATGTTGTCTCTCATGAACACTCAATCATTTGTTTCTTTACCAATAATGCTGATTGCAAAATCTCAGTGCAAAATAGTCTCTGACCTACAGCTGGAAGTCACAATTAAGGAAGCTCAATGCAAACACTGAGTTAAAATATAGTTCATAATTTATGGAATATTTTTATTTTTTAACTTCTTTCCTAAAATATATCCTAAAACCTTTCCTCACACTGATTAACTGTAATAGGGCTCTCTTTGGTAGATGATAAGTAAAGATTTTTCTTTCTAAAAGATTATTTTTCTCAAAATAGTATTACCCTAGCCAGTACTTCAGTAACATAAGATAAGTGAGGATTGTCTTTGATACTAAAAGATACACATTGAGCTCTAGATTATTCAGCTGATAGAAAGCTTTTCAACATTCAAAAATGGAAAAGGCCCTGACTATTTTTAATACTTGTTTAAATATAGATTTCATGGCTTTTCAAAACATTTTTTAAAGAAAATGTATACAGTAACGGAAAGCATGAATTTACATTAAAACCAAAATGCAACCCAAAAATGTTTTACTATTTCCAATTAACCTCCTGTTGTCTTAACCTGCAGAACTGTCAATCAATAAAACTCACAGATATGTCTTTAAACAGCATGTAGGTGCAACCAAGACTGAGTATTTAAAAAGTGCGTTAGAATGGGAAGATGCATCCATTGGGAAAAAAAATTATTTCTCTGGAGACAATCGAGTAGCATGTGATGTTGGAGTGCAGAATATGAACATTTTGGTGCCACTTCAGAGTGAGGGGGAACCAGATCCATCAATCCTATGTGAGCATGTGCCACTTGGCTATTAAACAGCAGACACACCAGCAAATTATTTAATTTCTTTGAAAAAAGCCAGGAATAAGACCTATCCCATTTGTGAAGATCTGGCTGCTGAAAATCTGTGCCCTTGTAAGGGGCAAACATACTGAGCTGAGGGTATTTCAGCAGCCAGGAAAGGAAAATAGTTCCTTACATGACTTATGACATAAAACTGTAAACAAAAATACTTTAAAATTTTGGATTGATTCATCCATACAGTAACATAATGTCAAGAAAACAGCTAAATTATTTTGGTTTCTTCCCTGAATTTTTCTATCTCCCTGATAGAGATTGTACTTGGTTTGTAACTAACTGCAATGAACAGCATGGACGCAAAACAATTTCACTCTGAAAACAAGAAAATCTGATTTGCTACTGTGTAAGATAATGAACATGGAACTGGATGACATTGCTTAAATTACTAATTCTGGTCCCTTGTAATTATAAGGAACTAAGTTGTCTGAATTAATTCAAATAAACACTTGACCAGAATGTGTACTCACCATTGTCCTGTAATAAAATTTCAGGTTGTGAGTAAAGGACTAAAAGTTACAATGGTAATGCCACAAGAATAGATAGCATTGACATCTACTAATGTCTGAGGCTATTGCACTGGCTTTGTATGACAAAACTCCCCAATAATCTTAGGAAATAATCCACAGCCTGTGTTTCAGAGGAAGGCAGACAAAGCTCGCACTTCCCAGTAATTGGTGAGCTAACGTGTTGCAGGATTAATCCAATACTAGAATTTCCTGCTCTGCCAACATGCACCTACTAAATATTCTAATAACCTATACCTTGAATGTTTTATTATATAAACAGGAATGTAAAGTCCATTATTCCTGAACAGAGATGACACTATCTTACTCTATTTATGGTGCAAAACCCACAATTTTTATTATATCTTGGAGAAATATTATCTTTTTCTCGTTAATAGAGGTCTTCTCATGTGACTGGGCAGAGCAATGTCATTGCCTGAATTACTGTAGCTCTATGGAAAAAAATGTTTCTGGAAATGATAGAAATATACTTCTATTCTGCTTTTATTTTGACCTATATAACTTTAGGTAAAGAAATAAGAAACCACCTAGTGCTCAATTGCAAGGTATGCTCTACTAACCAAGCTGGACTGCTTCTGATAATTAAGGAATACATGATGGCAGGTAGAGCAGAACTTTTCCTTGACAACTTTCCTGAACAGTGATGTAAGAAGACTTTTTTCCCAACAGATTTTGTGCCATTTAGCAGCCACAGGATAAACACTGCCTTATGATAGCTCCCTAATGTTCTCTTTGAATGGGATTTCAAGTTGCAGTCATTCTGTAACATTGATTTATTCAATGAAGCATATCCTTACTATACCTGGGGGGAATTCCACTTTCATCAGTAGTTCTTGTACTAAGAAGAGGATCTATTTTCTGGGGTTAATGGTGATTGGCTATGTTTTTATGCCATTGTATCCCTTCATATGGCAGATTCCCTGATGGAATATCACCATGTACAACCTGACACCAAAGCATCATATCTCCTCTTCTTGATGCATTTAATGCTCCTTGTATTAGTATTAAAATCCACAGGGTCCTTATGTACTGTGCGCATTATGAAAGTACCTAGAATCCCTGTACAGCCTTGAGGCATCTTTGACGGACCTGCCCAGCTTGACTTGTTATTATGCTTCTCCCACCTTAGCAGATATAGAATCATGATGTTCAACTTCGGAGGGCAGGCCTTTTATTTGAGCACAACTGTTTCATATTTAAAGACTCTCATTCTGCCACACTTACAGACTCTGGAGCTTTGATGAAGACTTTGGATTTCCCAAGCTGGTATTGGTCAGGATCCATATTGACTGACTGAAGCAGGTGGAGAACTCCTTGTTTCTCTTCTCCTTTCCAGGAAGGCCAAGTTGCTTTGGTCAGAATGGCATACCTTTACCACCAAGGAGAAGAGATTAAAACCTGACGTCAAACAGCAGCAGCAGAATACCAGAATACCAATCAGTATTACCCTGGGGGAAGGGCTGGCAGTTCCAGCAAGACTTACAGAAGCTTGGAGTGTGGGAAGATGCACAGTATTAAGATGTTAACTTGTTTAGCAAGACCAAACAACTCCAATGAGAAGGGCAACAGCGCCCAGGATCCTCCCACTTCCAGATATTAAGTTACCACTTAGAAAATGCGGTATTTAATTATAGAAATTTCTGCTATGATCCCCTTAAATCCATATTTTACTTATTTTACTACAGTCCAGATTTAAGTACCTACACCCTTTGTATTCTAGATTCATTCCCAAGCATGTGACCAATTCCCACTCAAGCCTTCTCCTTTCATCTTACTCTTACAAAGGCCTTTTGCATTTCTAAACAAGCGGCCGGCTCATGCTCCTAACCCAACTGTTCAACAGCTGTGCATTTAGCATTTAGCAAGGAGCAGTTCTTGGCTTTATGGCAGAATACCTTTGGCTTGGCCTCTGGTACAAGAGGGAAGACACAGCGGTGGTGGTGCAACCTGGAGGGAATGCTGGGAGCGGACCACAAGCAGCTATGGAGAGAGGCAGGGAAGTGCTACAATACCATGTCTTTTATAGGAAGAGCTGACTAGTCTTCTGTCTTGTGTTATTCTCTTTAAGCCTTGAAAATGAGATGGATGCCAGGTTGCAGTCCCTTTTAAACTGTCCACTCTTTCAGGCATAACTTGGGCTTTTGGAACTGCCAGGCTGGAGTTACAAAGCTGCATTGTTCCACTGCCCACCAAGAAGTACTGATGGGTTTTAGCTGCCTCAGCATGTCTATGGATAAGTAACTTCTCCAGCAGCAGCTACTTAGACTCCTTTGACAGACTGGAGAACTGCTCATGTCACAGTTGTGATAAATTTATCCCCCCAATCTTCTGTGTTCTTTAGTATTGGTAATTGTTTTTAATGTCTTCAGCATACTTAAGTTACATAAACTAAATCATGCTTATTAGTAAAACTCTGCAACTAATGAATAAAGAGATAAAGTACAGAGTTCAGTTTGTAATTCTCAAGTTCTTAAGATTTAGGCAGCTTCTAATGTTCTCAAAAAAAAACAACAAAACAAACAAACCCAAAACACACACAAGGAATTGTTAGAAAATTCATTAAGTGAATGTTCATTACTCATTCTTGTAATAGCTAAAATATTACCCAGCCAGGAAGCAGAAACAGTGTTGTGCAACTTAATAATACCACACAAACAAAAATAGCAAACAGTTAAAAAGGAATATATCACAAAACTCAAACACCTCTGAAGAGCAAGTATTTTAAAAGAGAAAGCTGAGGAATAATTCAGTAGGATTCAAAAAGGTCTACTGATGTTATCTGGTTCGTATCTTATTAGTTAAGACATGCTCAGTTATTATGCATGATGGTATAACAAAGTAGCACTTATACCATCTCAAACACAAAAGTATATTATGCATAATCCATGTTTACAATGTGTACACTTATATATTGATGTCATCTACCAGTACTGTGGGATAAACAGATGCAACCAAGTAAGGAGTTGTAAATTAAAGTAGCTTCCACCTTTTTAACAGCCTCTTTTGCGGGTTCATCAAGTGCTGCCAACAGAACAGCTGTATAGGTGGGTCTAAGGAAGTCTGAATTTAAAGAAGCTGATGTTAATAAAGGCATTTGAAATGGCTACTTTCCACACAACAGAATCTGCCAATGCATTTCAGCATGTTACAAATTCTTTCCTACACCTGAGCTGTAAAGGAGGGTATAGGGAAAAATATGACTTAAGAACTTTTAATATAACTAAAAACTCTCAGGTACAAAATAAGAACACATTTGAAATTCTCCTTTTTCATCAACTCAAATTAACTTCATACATTTTACTGGTGTGATAAGTCTACAGGGCAGAAGAAACAGATTATTCTAGAACACGCACCGATTAAGCATTTCACAATTCTATAATCTGACAATTCTATCATTGTTCACTGCTGTTTAGATGCAGCATTTCCACTCTATAGCACTTGTGCACTCTTCCTACTAAAGTAGTCATGTCAGTATTCATGCATCTAAGTTTTTCAGGCTTGTGTAATTTGAACATACAGAGGGCTTTGGCACAAGTACTGTGTTCTTAAAATGCTTCTGAAACAATTCCAAATCATGACTGCCCCACCCTCTCCCCAAATTATCTATTATTAATTCTCAGTGAGCACTTGGGTCCTATAGCTAAATATGGGAGTGTAGAGTTCAGCTCTCAGATTGGTTATGCTTTGAAACACACAGGCCTTTTCAGTGACTGGCTTTTTGCATGCAAATGTAAATTTTGTACATAAAAGTCTATTCAGCCCAGAAATCTCCACTTATATGGAACTGCCAAGGAACTCCCAATGAAAACAAGTGTACAAGCATGCATTTCCTGTCCATCCCATGCCTTAGCTCACTTCTACTCACACTGACTCAGGCTGTCAGCACAGACCTTGTTCTGGATGCTAGGGAACTGTAGATGGAAAAGTTGCAGGAAGAGTTTTACAACAAATTGTTAAATTTAACAAGACTAATTGAAACAAGCCATAAAGAATGGTTTCAGTTGCCTGTGGATCTCTACATATCAAGTGCAGTATAGAAATCTATTAGCCTTCCAGACATGCCACGCAGCTTTCCTTTGTGCAGACCTCTGCACAGCCTTTACAATCCCTGCTCGCTGTGGAGCTTGGATTTAATGCACGTTACTGATCTGTTATTGTCTCAGCAACAGTCTGTGTAAATGCAACCTGAAGCATATTCATCATGTTTACATCTAGGCTTGAAGTTTGTGAAGACAAAAAGGATTTACAATTGTTAATAATGAAAATTGAGTCTGTACTTTAAGGTATTTTAGGTCTGCCTAGTACTAGATGATTAGAACATTCTCTGCATTATCATGAAGTATTATCAGTGGCTTTGTTCTGCGTTGATTAATTATACTCCATTCCTTGCAACAACTGATTGGGTGTTTAAGTTTCTATTCTCAATATAACACACAGACCAAAAAAGCTGGTTTTGCCATGTAATGCCCCAGTTTGGGCATTTATTAGCTGTATGTCTCAATTTTCTACAAAACCTAGAGGCTGAATGTTGTATAAATCTTGAAATTGCTCTTATTTAAGAGGATTTCATTAGCTAGTGGAGGTAGTTAATCATCTTAACAGCTGGTCCTGAGACACTGAAAAAATGATAGAGTTCTGACTTGCTTTCATTCAGTGAGCAGCTGCAGTGGTTCAAGTTGTAACCATTCCCAGCTGTTCGAACAACCATGGAAGGATATAAGTGAGCAATTTAAGCTAAGGTTACTCTTTACACTTCAATGGTAGGGATATATTTCCTCAGCTATCTTCTGTCCTTGGGAGAGCTAGAGTAGTGACATTCTGAAGAAAGCCTAGCTGCTAGACAGGCTCTGCAGCGAGTAACTCTTGAGTTCCCTCAACCCTTTGGGGAACTCCCTCATAGCACTACAAAAAGAACTGAGGTCTTAGGTAAGTTTACAGAAAAATGAGGATACTTCTAAGGACACAAAGCCAGTCTTAGAAATGCTTTCAAATCTCTTTGTAACCTAGGTCAAGAACAAGGTAAATAGGAAAAAGGGTAGGTAATAAATTAGAAGCTTTCAAAACTTGCAACTTCTTCTTGTCTTCCTCATCATATAATAAAACATGCTGTGATACTTCAAAATTAGTATTACCCTACCTCTGCAAAAATTTCTTGAAAACCCGCCTGTAGGCATAGCCAGCTCTTCTTACTCGAATATTTTCTTTCAGACCTAAGTATTCCACTTGATGTTTTACCCTGTGGACAAGAACAATGCAAGATTTAAATCCATTTTATTTCAGCATATTTGTGGACTGAAGTATCCTTAAAAGTCCGTATCACATTTAAAGACTAATGACTTCTAAAATTCATGCACAGGTATATGAATCTATTTTTGCACATTAGCATGCACACCACATAGTAGGAAAAATAGTCAAGGCAGGTAAACTACATTATTGAAATATATGTAGCAAGTTTCCCTTGGCATTTTTTTCTGAGTTTAACTTCTCATCTCCTAACTAAATTATACATGAATTTCTTAACTAGCATTATTACCCATAGAAGACTAAATAACTATTGCCTATACTATTACTAAATAACTATTACCTACCAGCTATAGCTGGTATCCAATGGAATGGGAAACTGGTTTGTGTTCTTTTATTGTAAGTTACATCTATGTTTTACATAGCTCAAACATCAATAATAGTGCACAGTAGCTCTTTTTTGATTGTTCTGGAGAAAAGACCAAACCTGATGGCTGGAGAAAGCCTAATTTCACAGTTTTGTTACACAAAGAACCAGAAAGAAGAAAGCCAAGCCAGTATGTTCATAAAAAAACCTACTATTCCTCCTCATTTGACCATGCTGCAAAGGAAGGACTTGAGGATAGGCAGAAGGCTGGCTGAAGCATGACTGGTAAGCCTGTTCGTGGCATCCTTTAATTACAAACAAAAACTGAGCTGGTACCAGTCCCCCAGAAGTGTTAATGGCTGTGCGGGGACTCTGTTGAACATGTGAACTGAAACACCATTATCCCAACACCATTACATGTTCCTCAGGCAAACCATGTTTATTTAGCTTCCAAACAGGGAAAAAAGTTATGCCCCCATGTACCTCAAAGCAGAAAAACAGCAAAACCAAAATACCTTTCCTTTGGCACCTTATCCTTTTTCTGAAGCTGTGGTCCAATATTTTAGATTCCTTCTTACATATCCTGCTACACTACTATTTAATGCTTGGAGATTTGATTTGAAGAGTTTCAGCTAGCTTCCTTAAAAATGCATGACTCTTGCAGTTTTCGTTTGTATTTCCTTAATATCCCCATCCAACTCATGCAGCTGGAAGAGGCAGTGTCGGTTTTTAACTCTGAAACATGGTATTCAGGGGCTTCTGTCGCCGTTCTTTTTTATGGCAAATTATAGAAGTTTTGGCTTTCAGTCAGAAATATAAGAGTTAAGACTTTAATCCTGCAAGTTTAACAAACAGTATATAAAAGAGCATTTATTTATACGTAATCAAAAAAGTGAGCCTGCAAGAAGCCATTTAATTTTGGTTTGCTGACCATTTCTCTGATTTTTCAAATCCTGAAGAACATGTGGTCAATTCAAAGTTATTTCTCTAGCTATTTTGAAATGTAGGATTTCAATATAAAGCCTATTGCCTGTTAATTTTTTTTCTTCATTTTTTTGGTTGAGACATTCTTTTCACATTACTCATAGTACAAAGGGGAAAAAACTTTTGAAATCCCATGCTACAAATGACAAAAGCTTTTCATCTATTTCTTCTTTATAAAGAACACACACAAGAGGTATTTTAATAAATGATGAGTGATACTGCTCTTTTAGCCTATAGTAGAGAATATCACACACTTTACTGTGTTCAAGGTATAAAGTGTATTTTGTACCTGCTCCAAGAATTCTTGTACAGTACAAAGTTGGTGGACAAAAATACATTTTCCTGTTTATAGCTTTCCCTCCTGTTCACATCTGGAATAATGCACTGGAGCAACAGTATTACTCCCATTTTCTTACTGTCCTGCCAGTATTAGCATCCAGCAACAGAGAATTTGAGACATTTTTCTGTTTTTCCTTTTCTTTCTGAGAAAAGGCACACTGAAACTCTCCCTCCAGGCATCAACCTCAAGCAGGTCAGGGTCTGGGAATTCAGTTAATGCAGCAATTTTGAATACAAGTCCAAGTGGCTGTGCCAGGACTGAACAAAAACACATTTTGAGAACACCCTAATATTTGGAATAACTAAGGTATTATACAAGGTTTAGATGTTACATAAGGTCTATGTGTAAGTGCTAAATATTTTGGAATTATTCAACAGCAGTACAAAGCCGGAGTGGCATGGCTTCCGTGAGCATGAAGCAAGACAGGCTTTGTAAAGGTTTTTTTCCTTTTGCAGTAACATTTTCACTGTCTAGTAACATGCTACTAATAAGCAGATTAGATATGCTACTCCTAGCATGTTGACTATGGCAACACGGGTATGATACAGCATTATGTGATCACAGAAGAAAACAAAAATCCCTAAACCAACAGTCAGCAAAATACCACATAGGCCTCAGTTGTTTTGTATTCTCAACACTGAACTTTCTCACAGTAAAATGATGAAACAGCATAATTAAACTTTCATTTGAGTTGTCATATGCGTATAAATTTCTCTTCCCCAGTTATGTTATTAACTGCTACAGTGTATGTATCCTATGTGAAGTCCCAGTATAATATATGGGAAATCACAGCCTGAAATAGGAGATGATGTTAGGATTTTTAAGCAGGGGTGAAGGATTACCATTATGAGAGTTACTTTCATTTGTGTCTGAGTTTGATAGTACACCATTTTTTGTATTTCATCTGCTATCAGTAGCTGCTGCATTTGCCAAGTATCAGCCTCATTATGGGAAAACAAGAAGAAATCTTGCCCATTTTTGCTCCAAAAGGGGTTCTTGAAAGCTTTTTTTTCCTCAGGGCTAGGTTTTTGTTTGTTTGTTCCACTGGTTTCCTAGCAACATCTTCCACAATAATAAGCCTGTTTTCCAATATGTAAATGATTGATTTTAAAAGGTCCTCAATTTACAGTTAAAAGTTTTAGACATACTTTTTCCGGGATCACTTACTTTCCTCCTTTGGTCCCCAGTGTCAGTGGAAAATTAAGTGCTGCATAGTAGGATTTTCAGGGGTGGAAAAGCTAAAGAAAGAGGGTCTACATTTACTGCCAAGACCTAAATGACACTTTGAAGAGCAGTCCCAATTGTGGCTTCTCTAAGTGCTCTACATCTGCATGAAATTGTGCTAGTCTGCATGCTAAATGGCAGGAAGTGAATGCTGGTGTGTGTTGATATGGTCAAGAATGCTTTTTATCAGACTGTGCAAGTTGTTTCACTGTGATAAAAATAATCACTTGCTTTATCAGACTTGTATCAGTACCAAAAGCACTTAGTATATAGTAATAAATGTTATCTATGTTAGGACCTCACATAGGATATGTACCATACTAATCAGCTACCTCAGTGCAAAAAAGAAGAGTACCTTTCTTCAGGTAATATGAAGATGCTATAAAGCCTGATATAGTTAAAGATGCATTAAAATAGATGTGATGAAACAAACTTATGATTTAGACATCCACTTAATGTCTATATAACCACCCAATATGATATTGTAGTGACTTCTCTTTAAAGAGCTGGCTAATGCAACCTAAAAGTCAAGTAATTTAAAAAGAACCTTCTACATCCCTGACTTTTTGGTAAGTTTGATAATAAGTGCAGATAGTGCATCCCTCTGGCTTTTTAGCTACCTAACAGAAGCTGTTTTAGAAGCATAAAGCAAAAGTTAGAATGATGTGTAATGCATTTGAAATTCTACATGAAAAACTAAGTCTTTAATACAGTGATAGTGTCACTGTTATGTAAACGATGATTGTTCATAACTGGTATGAGAAAAAATAAGACCTGCATATACTAACTGCTGATTTAGACCAAGTTACCACAGCTTATCTTCAAAGCTTAGGAGAGGTCACGCCAGAATTCATTTCTGAAGGTTTCAGAGTACCTAGTTCTGTTTGTCTGTAGGCTGTACAAGTACAAATTATGATTTTTTGTGGCTTTTTTTCACCATTAGCACTGTTTCTCATCACATACTCTTGCTTATCCATACCTGCTCTCCTCCCAGTCTCGTGACTTCTTTGTTTCATTTGGTTTGATGCAGCGGATGTAATGGGGTGTACACTTCATCAGTGTGCCAACAAGGTCATTTGCTTGTTTCTGTAAAATTGAGACAAAACAACAGGATCTGAAGTGAGTAGGGTAAATCCTGTGGGAGAATTCTAAAAATTATCAATGATCTGCTGATGATACAGTTGACTTTGGCCTTTCTCCTGAACAACCGAAGTGTCTTGGTGTAATACACACCTCATGAAAAAATTATCAGTAAACAGAAGGCAGCGTTATCTCCAGCTATTTAATATATTGAAAATATTATATACAAATATGGAGTGACAAGGTGAAGTTGACTGTCAGGGCGAAATATAAGGAAAGAGGTTGATAAATATTGATTTCCAAAGTCTGCAAGTGTGTAATCTGAACAGTATTTTACAATTAGTCTCTCCAAAAGGATGCTTGCCTTCAAACACTTGCTGCCTTATTCAACACACATTATGGCCAGTAGAAAGACTTCTGTTGACTTCAGCAGGCATTGGATCAGGCCCCACTGCATTTCTGCAGTATAAAGAGACCAGTTTTCTGTAGCTAATTGTAGGATATCAAGTGGCTGAGTGAAGGAGCGCATTCAGTATGCACATGCAAGTACGATTATTGCTACCATCAATTGCTCGTTTGGAACCTTCACTGCTGTAGAATGCAGCTGAACAAAATGTTTAACAAACACTGATGCTGGGCAAAACAGGATTCCAACAGCTGAAACAATACATTACTTTGCCATCAAGATACTCCTGATGTCTATTTTCAATAAAAAAATGTTAAGGCTACTTTTAAAAATTAATTTAGGCAACTGTACACAAACACACCCCCACGCGTGAACATCTAACACAGCAAAAACAGACATACTTTGATTTTACTGCCCGCAGTGGTAGGACGGCCCTTCTTGTCCACTTGAAGATTTTCAGGAAATAGAGCCTTTATAAAAGGCCTAAGAAAGAATTAATAGAACAGTGTTGGCATAGAAAGACAATTCAATGCAGGAATGTCAAGGAATATGCTGTAAAAGTTGATAATTGAGCAGAATATAAATAACTATTCCTATTAATCTGGAGTTATATCAAATCTATTTTAAGATTAGTATTTTCCATGAGCTTCATTCCTCATAGAGACCTCTTGCTATTTTAGTGAGCCCTGGAAGACATGATACCAGACTTCCAGACTCAAAGAAACCCGCACTTCATAAAAAGTAAGCATCAATTAATTAAAATACATAACAAAGTAATATAACTTTATATGTTAGAACAGTGCCCGTTCTGAGAGAGTGTCAAATCACCAATAGCCTTGTTTGAGGCCAGAACAAATGGCTGTCATTATACCATTTGATTCTGACACTGCAGTACCTAACTAGTTCAGATTTGCAGAAAATGAAGACTAATAGAATGCAAGTGATACTGCTCTACTGCAGTGATGTTTTATACAAATGAGTTCACAAGCTGCGAAGTAGAGAAGTCAGGCCCTCTGCCTCCATCTGAACTAACACATTATTCCTAGCTTTAAGCAAGTTTTGCTTACGTACAAATCACTGCTCTGCATGAGTTCAATCAAGTCCATGAAAAGAACATCCCGATTTCTCTCGCAGAATCCATCCATATCATAAGATACCTGGGCCAAGGTGGAAATTGATTGTTTGTGGTAAGTTGAGAACCCAATAATTAAAGAAAATTTAAATTCTGTCCTCATCAGTAGCTGTTCTGAACTTTTTGGTTAGTCTGATATAACTTAAAAGACACTACAATGATCACTAAGTCCTTGCATATATTATTACTTAGCTCTTCCGCAATGAACATAACAGAATTTCATCCCTATATTTAAATTGAGTGACTTGGAGATAGTGAACAGAATAAAAGACAAGTGAATTCAGTACTGGGGTGGTTTTTGTTTTGAAGAAAACTTTTTGCATGATAAGGGTTTACTGTTAACTAAAACTGTATGAAACCACAAGTAGTCTCAGAAATACACCCAAAGAAGACAGAACTGTACATTATATTCCCAGCATTACTGCTGTATCATCACCTAAGGATCATTTTTATATCTGAATTCTTTAAATTTAAGCTACTATACCCAACAGTTAAGATAAGAGACCTGGGACACTTATTTATTACACTTAAAATATTAAGTTCTGGTCAGTATGTTTGATAGCAGCCAGGCCCAGATGCAACACTCCTAAGTAAGGGACCCGTTTGAGCATATTTGTTCTAAGATCCCTACATTGTGAAAGAAGGACACTGGCTACTGAGATAATCTGGCTATTTAAAATCAAAACAGCCCTCTACAGGGCTGTCCCTTCCTCTCATTACTGTTCTTTTTCTTTATCAATACATTACACAGAATTCAGTAATGATTTCCCACATTACCTTTCCAGCATAATGATGAATGATAAATCCCTGGTTCCAGCTGTTGAAATGTTCATGAGTCCCAATCTGCATCTGGAGTTTTTGAAGCAGTGTTTGGTCAGCTCCTTCTCCCACTGCATGCATGGTGGCACACACATCATCCAAAATGCTCATAATCCCTGGGGGATTCTAAGGCATTGGAGAAGAGTAACAAAAACAGCAAAAGATGTGAGGAAAATCATAAATTATAATACCATTTTTTCCTCCCCAAACAGAAAACTGTTTGCTACAAAAACATTACAGCAAAGCTACAGCAGCAAGGATTCCCCCCCAGCCAGCAGAGTTCACAGTAGAAATTAATTTGTCCACAAGCATGCAAATGCTTTAAGGAGAGATGCCACTTTGTGTAACGATATTGACAGTGGGAAAGATGGACAAAACGATGATTGTTGTTTAAAAACAAACAAAAAAACCCACAGAAAACCTAAACAAAACCCCCAAATGTCCAACATTTGCTTTAGTTTTTAATTCTTTTACAAAACAATCTTCTTTCTTATTCCACCAAAAACTAAACCTGTGTCTGAGGTAAGTATTTAAACTCACGTGCTGTAGTTTGACAAACTTACAGCTAACTAAGATTGTGACAGAAATCCTATCCTCTTCCTAGTTATCCTGATTAAAATATCAGATAGGCAAAATCTGATATGCATTTGAGCAGAAGTCAGTAGAGTACATGAACTACTGTTAAAATCACCTGTCTTACATGAGAACAAAGAACTAGCTGAAAAACAGCCTACTTCTGTCTTAAAGGACAACTCAACATTTGTCACCCCAAATCAGAACATCAAGACTGCAGAACATTTGGTGGAGAAAAGGCACAAAACTTCTTTTATCTACAACACTTCCTAATACTTGCTCTTCATTTTTTTTCTGCTTAATTTGTGACAGTACTTCAAAGGAAACTGGTATTGTAGCTTCCCCAAACTGAAATACATCTCTCTGGGACACAGAGAGCCTTATCTGATATACCATAAGATATGTCAGGAAGTTCACGATAAATTTAGGTGGATAAAATTTTAATTTGCATCACGATTTTTTTAGTCACACAGCAATCATGTGATCTTACGGTCTTCTTTTTGGTTGATATCTTAGATAACATATATCTTAGATGACGTATCTTAAAGCTCTTATAAGACATCTTATATAAGATTTATATATAGGCTTAGGATGACATTTTTCCTATGAATGTACTTGACAGCAAACCAGTTGCCCAAATATTTAGGGAAAAAGCTTGTTTTTCCCATCTGTTTATTCTAAATACTTACCACTTTGTTCTCTATAAGGTCACACACAATTTTGTTGTTAAAGTAATCTATTGGTGTCCATCTAATTCCTTCTTGCACGTATTCTTCCTGTTAGGCAAAAAGAAAGAAGCAAACATTCTGTGGAACTGTGGCTGTAGCACTAGATTTACAATGCACCACATACACACAAACTCAGCTCATGCCCAGAAAGACTTGTCAAATGTATGACTGAGGGAAGGCAGGAGAAATGACCCTAATGATAGTCAAACCCAGCTATTAGGTACCGAAGAGATGAATTGGAATCCTTCTGTTCTCCCCACACATTCTTTTGTCATTCATAGCCCTTGAGCAGTTACTGAGAAAAACAGCAATATTTCATCAGTGCATTTTTTGTCAAAGCACTTTGCAAATAGTAACAAAGTGATTTTCACATTATCTTGAGAGTGCACTTAAGCATCCGTATCCTAATCTGTTTTAAAAATTAAGATTGTGACAGGCATATCAAGGATCCGAGCCCCCAAAATGCCACATTTGGAAACGCCCACGACATGGAAACACAGCTCCACTTTTAATTTCCACATGCAACTACTATAATCATAAACACATCTAGGGACTGACTGGGGGAAAAAAATCTTACTAAAATATTATTAAATTTTATATTATATATTATTAATATTAATATTATTATATATTATTAATATTATTAAATATTGTTAAAAGCCACTCAGTCGCATACATACACTACACATACATATCAGCTGGATACTTAGCAGGCCATTTGTGTGCTCAACGGCAATGATCAGTTGCTTTGGGGGAAAGGCAATTGTGTATCTGCATTCTTGAAAACACTGTGCTAAAGCCAGTGCCAGGCCTGAGCTCATACTGCACACAATGCTCCTGTCTCAGCTGCATTCTGTCTGCCCTCCCATGCAGAAGTTCACATTCATGTAAAGTAAGATTCTGCAGCAAGACTGTGAGTGGAGAACTGCAAATACTTTCAGTGTCTCTGTAACCTATTTCATTCATATATAAAAAGGGTGTGGAGGATATTAAGGAAAGCATTTCCATTTAACTGTGTGTCAGGTCCAACAATAGCACAGGGATGGACCAAGCTGCGGTTTTCCATTTCTGTCAATGAGTCAGAACATGCAGTAAGTCTGGGCAGTCATACAACTGCTTCGAACACCAGATGATGGGCTTGCTTCTATACAACTGTATTAGAGACTAAATGTCTGTAGCTGATGTGATTTACAGTTTCAGGGTTAGCCAACAACAAAGGGAACTTTTTTTGTCTTACTTAACAAGGCAAATTTTATTGCTAGCAGGTGATGAAATCTCAATTTTTCCACTAATTGAAAAGGCAATAGGTCATTTTCAAATTCAAAAATGGTGTCTGATTACCTGTTCTGCCTTCAGTGTCAGTTCAATAAAAATCTGCTGTAGTTTCTCATTAACAAAGTTGATGCAGAACTGTTCAAAACCATTTTTCTATAGAAAAGGAAACAATTTAAAAATTAGTTTCATGCTTTATATATAGTAATTCTTACTTCTTGTGCTGGCAATAAGCTTCAGTGAAACACTGTCAGTGATGGATAGGTTGCTGACTTTATAGATATTCTGTGTAATCCCAAATCTTTCTTTTTTAAGATCAATGACCTAGTTTCTTTGAAGTTTCTTCAATACTTTGTGTTTATTAAGTGACACATTACCAGTGAGAACTTAATGTCCAGGAAGACGGGTTAGGTTTCTGTGGCTTTTTTTTTTCTGGCCACAGGGTTTGGGGTGTTTCTGATTTGGAATTTTTCCCCTTTAAGTAACAAAAATACTCTCCCAGGTCAGATCAGTTAAAACCCTGCTTATTGCATTGCCTTACCTGGAATATTTCAAAGCCATAAATATCAAGGACACCAATGTTATATTCTTCATGGTCCTTCTCCATAGCTTTATTAATAGACTGATAAAACAGAAACAAAATGTAAAACAAAGTATGGTTTATATATGTGTGTGTGTATATATATTTTTTCATATCCTTACATTTTTATATAAAAATACTGGGTTTCTAACAAAAAGAACACATTTGAATGGAATACAAAGACATGTAATAAGGTATTTTACTCTCACTTCAAAATAAATTGTTATTAATCGCCAAGAAATGAACAGTACACTATCCTGTTTTCCATGTTAGTGAACCTTTGGATCTACTGTTTGTAAAAATATTTCCCATTCTGTATAACTTGCTCACTTAAAGAAAAGAAGCCAACAAAAAAAAAGAACAGCTTTAAGTCTGACATTCGATGCATTTTGCAGATGGTAGCGGGAATCTTTTCACCTATTTCTGTATTCCCCTATTTTGCAGTGTCAGTGCAGGCACACAGTGGGAATTACAGAGCTGTCAGGAAGATGGAGACGGAGACACTAGCAGTGCCACCACAGAGGAGACTTCTGCTTTATCTAGCCAGCACCTGTGGCCAAAGGTAAGGCTTCCACCCCACCAATCCAGCCCAGGGTCTCTGAAGGTAGTGATCTTCATCATGGAGAACAGAATTTGACCGTTTGCTCAGATGCCACATCAGGATACTGAAGGGGTTCTTTGCAGGAAAGTGGGGTAAGAGAGCAGGGGACCATAAGCAACTAATTTTGGTCATCTGAAATGGCTCAATTGCGTTGGGGGAAGTAAGACTCAGAGAAGTACAGGTGGTGGCAGGAAGGATATATCAGAATATCATAAGGGACAGTTGTGGCAGGAGACCGTGTAAATAAAGCGCTGAAAGCCCAGCTTCAAAGGAAGTGTAGCATTTGTCATATAATCAGTACCTTGTACTTGACACCTGCGGTCATGCTCCCATGGCACTGCTCAGTGCTGCTGCTGAGGTTTAGGCAAAGAAACATACTGGGTAAAAGAAATGACAGACAAGCAAAGCACTGCAAGGAACGTTCCTAGTGTACTTGTACTCGATACTTCAGTAGAATCAAGGAAGTCCAACTTACATCCACCAAGTAATCAAAAACACGGGAATGAAGGGCCTTGGCCAGTGCATCCCTGGTGTAGCAGGCTTGTTCCACATTTAGCGTTACATTAATGGACTCAGATTTGCCTCCCCACTTGCTGTCCATCTGTCTGCTGGTCAGTTTTTCCTTTAGGCGGTCCTGGTTAATTCCCAGGAGAAAAGCAGGGAAAGCCAAAACTGCAAGAAAGATCAGGGTTGCTGGATTTTAACTTACAGACTAAACCAATAGAGAATGAAGAAAAAATACCTGTATCTCTAATAACAATCAACAGTAAAACCCTCACAGGGCAAGCAGCTTAAAAATAACAAGAGGATGGATTTGTGTCTTCAGATTTCCCTAAGGTCCCCAAGAATTTTTTCAATTCTTTACTTATGTGGATTTCAATTAAGATAAACCACCTTGAAGTAAAATAGTCAGCTATTTCATACCTTCAGTCCTTCAAACATGTAAAGCATAGTTTTGAAATACGTGGTTCAAACACATCACTGATGGAGGAGATGGGAATAAAACAAAGAGTTCACACATTAAATATAATTTGGACCACTGAAAATTCTTTGTAAGAACATGAAATGTTTAAAATCTAATAAAAAATATGCTATCTGCTTCCTAATATTCTTTCCCTTTCTTCTTCTAAGATACTGCAAACATATAGAATACTGCAAAAAAAAAAAAAATTTAAATTGTCCTGCCATTTACTTGGGTTTGGTTTTTTTAATCCTTATTCTGAAAATACTTTGCAAATTCTGGTTTCCTTTGTTTAAAAGTAAGGAAAAAAAAATTAAAACTGTGCAATAGGCAGCCACCAGTCTAGTATTCTTCACATTCTTAGCACACGGTGCAGATGTCAGCTGCAGGTGCCACATTCCTTAAGGAATGGAAAAAGAGAAACAGCTTGAAAGCATATGGAAGTAGCTCTCAAATGTAGTTCCTGGAGTTGACTTTCCACCTCTGCTAAACCACATAATCCTCTAAAAGTGTTTCCTCTATGTTCTACCACTTTCAGATCTACTTTACTGGTGTGAGGAGGATGTCAAATAATCACTAAGGCAGCAGCCACTTGTGCTGTACACATCTGTAATGTCACAACATGATTTCACTAAACCCTTCAGTAGATTAATACAAAATTATTTTTAGAACTGCAAATAACTTCCAGCTTTCTGAAATCTGATTTATTATCATGAGTAAGATGATTAAATTTACCCTAGGCACAAGGAACCACACAACTAACCAAAGTTGAGCCAGTGACAACCTCTCTGTTAACTCACTGAGAACTTGGGTTGAAGAGGACATGAAAAGATCAAACATCTTTAGGTTTTAAAATGGAAAAGAAGGTAGGTGACTATAGACCAAATATGCTCACGTATACTGTAAAGATGCCAGAGTAAGTATTTAGCCAATATTATTGTAAGAGTTTGTATAGGTAGTCTAATGGTAAGAACCACCATGCATGCCACAGAAACTCTTCCTTCACAGTGCAAATGATTTATTGTAGCTGGAGTGTGACTGAAAAATAGCTGGACATGACTTGATATAAAATCACATTCTTAAGATGCCTGATTATTTTCCCTAGTTACAGACTACAGAGTTACTGTCCAGAAATTACTATAAAGCAGGACATACATGTAATTGAAAAAATGATCCTCAAAGATTAATCAACAGCATTTTGTGAAATACTTTGAAATATAACCTGTGGAGAAAAGCTGAAGAAGACTAGTTCACTTCACTGGTTTTCCAAAAGTGCAAAACGAATCTTTCAATACAATACATGTGTAAAGAAGGATGGTTTAAATAATTTTTTGCATTCAGGAGAGAACAAATAGTACTTGGCATGATTCACAGCAATGAAGATTTAGAATAAATAATGAGAACTTTTTTTTTTTTAAACTATTAATATAATCAAGCACTGTAAAAGACTTGTAATCACTAGCAGTTTTAAAATATTTCATAGAATCGTAGAATGGTTAGAGTTGGAAGGGACCTCAAAGATCATCCAGTTCCAACCCCCCTGTGATGGGCAGTGATACCTCCCACTAGACCAGGTTGCTCAAAGCCCCATTCCAGCCTAGCCTCGAACACCTCTAGGGATGGGGCATCCATAACTTCCCTGGGCAGCCTGTTCCAGTGCCTCACCATCCTCACAGGAAAGAATTTCTTCCTGATATCTAATCTAAATCTCCCCTCTTCCAATTTAAAACCATTACCCCTCATCCTATCACTACATTCCCTTCCCATCTCTCCTGTAGGCTCCCTTTAGGTACTGGAAGGCTGCTGTAAGGTCTCCCTAGAGTCTTCTCTTCTCCAGGCTGAACCACTCCAATTTTCTCAGTGTTCCATCTCTCTCATCATCTTCGTGGCCCTCCACTAGACCTGTTCTCCAACAGGTTCAGGTCTTTCCTGTATTGAGGACTCTAGAGCTGGACACACTACTCCAGCTGGGGTCTCACAGAGCAGAGGGGAAGAATTACCTTCCTCGACCTGCTGGCAATGCTTCTTTTGATGCAGCCGAAGATGCGGTTGGCCTTCTGGGCTGCCAGCTCATGTCAAGCTTCTCATCCACCATTATTTGTCTAAATGTCAATCAAGAATGGTCGGCACAGATTTGATTCTGACTCATAGTAAGAGACTAGAGTTTTTGATGTCTTGAAGAATGTCCTTGGCATGTTTTTCTGCAATTGGCTATATACTAACAAGAACACTATTGACCAAATACTTAAAACTTTTTTTTTTTTCCAGATTTATGCAAAACATGACTTATCAGTGGTCTTTTACTGTGTTTTATCTTTTGTGGCTAACCAGGCTAGGAGCGTTTTATGATTCAGTTGGCAAGAACAAACAGTAAATGGCAGGGAGGTTTAATGAAAAGAGAAATGAACCCAAGTTTCAGCTTCATAATGCAGAAGTTTTACTAGACATTGCTATTTCTTCTCTGGCTTCTTTAAAATGCAGTATGCTTACAACTAAGCTCTATATTCATTCTATCTACTAACTTTTTCAGTGTATTGTTCATACACAGTATTGTTCATACTTCTGTATATATATCCCAGTGAGCAAGAGAAATATGGTGTATGTATGTCTTCAAAGAAATAGACTCATATTTACCAACTTATTTTCAACTCGTATCGGTTTATTATTTTTGGATGCAACACTGGCATCCCGTCTGGCTATTAAATGTCTTGATTTCAGTGAAACATTTAATACTGCAACTTAAATGGAAGCATGGTAGTTCATTTGTGATTGTAAGGCACATCAGAAATCCTATACTTTCCTCTGAATGTATAAACTGCCACAAAATGTTTTTCTTTGGGTTCATTACTATTCTCTCAAATTCAGAAATTAAGGTTAAAAAATAGTAATTTTTTATTTCCCAATTTCTAAAAAACAGCAAGAGAGTACTAATATAGTTGATTGGAAAGCTGACTACACAAGTTACTTTTTCATATTTAACTTACCTACAACTATACAAATACAGTTTTCCTAAACATAAGGACCATTTTGAAATAAGACTTAAGATAATCAGTATGTATAAGCTACTACATGTCGTGCTTATCCGCTCTGTCCTTAAACTATCAAGGTAGTATAAAATCAACATAAGGTGCAAGGTATAAATCAAAAATGTTAAAAACTCAAGATCCATTAATCTTGCTGATGTGCACCTAGCTGATATAAAACAGCAGCAGCAGATGAAGGATGCAAGGAGAATACACTGTGGATAATGAAATAAGGAAATAGTTACACAGTAGATGTACCTAATAATGAGGTATGGGTCAAGAAATTTGATAGAGGGAACACAACTGTAGTATGCAAATTCTGCATATCTATTCAATTCTGAATTTATGTTTTCAAGACACTTCTTCTGAATGTATGTACATATACACATATGCCTGAGCACTGACTGTACCTGAGACTGGGGATACTCCACAAAGTGGGTAGCTGCTTTCACACAGCAACAAGGAAGCAGGTGTTTTTATTAATCTGTGTTGATGCATTTAAGAGACCAGAGTAGTTTGCTTGCAAGCATTTCTTGCAATTTCTTCTACTTCATACTCAAAGACTGGAAAAGGATTTCTTAAATTCAAAATCATATTAAGCCAATGGTATTGGACAAAACATGGGCCTCAGTACCATTGTGTTTGGAAGAGAACCTAAATGAGCAGCCTCACACTTGAAGAAATGATGCACTGTGTGTGGATAAGCAGCTCAAGATTGCAGTTTACCTCATGCCATCTGGGCCATTAGCCCACTATTAATTCTGTAATGGTTTCCAGAGGTACTTACACTCCTCACTTTCCACTCCTGCATAGTTGCCAACTTCTTTGAAGCTGATGTTTCCCAAATGCAGTATTCCTGCCACTATCTGCAGCACCAATGCCTGTTCCTCTGCAAAAATCCCAATCACGCTCATTGCGTGCTGTAAAAAAAAACAAAAACACACAAAAAAAAACCTGAATTGGTTAAAGAATCTATTCAACAGCTCTTTTCATAGAAGTCCTTTTGAAATTTTGATGTTAAAAATTTCAGTTTTTCTAAACAGTTCAAATACTTAAGGCAACCAAATTTCTTTACAGCCTACACTGAAGTTTCAAAAAGGTACTAGCTGTCCTTCTTCAGCATTTTTTATGTTTTTTTTTATTTAAATACAGAAGCAGCTACACCATTTAGAAGATGCATTAGCAAAATATTTCTGGAAATATTAAAGTTACTAAAAGCCAAGCACCTGCTCTTAAGTGTCACACTAAAAATAATTTCATTGCAAAAATGGGAAACAATGATTTTATTCCTTCTACACAGTTTATCCACTGAGACTAAGAACTGTGAAGCTGCATCGAATGACTCTAAAACACAGTACAGTCCACCTGGTTTCAGATGTGAATTTCAACCCCTTACTAGAAAATAAACCACAACATTGGGTTTTGGAGCCTAGAATACAGGGTAACTTACCGAATGTCATATCAACTGATGGCTTTTCTAAAATACCAAGTTAGGTAGAATAGAACAATAATGATTTGCTTTTTTCAGACCTTTAGATGTGCTAAATATACAAATCATATTTCTTAATATGCTTATCTTAAAAAGCAAATTTTTAATAACAGGAGACTGGCAAGTTAGCCTGACTTGCATGAAGTTCATGCAATGAATTGGCAGAAGTACTGCATAAAGATCCCTGATCTATGCTTTCTAAGTCCCTTTCTCCAGTCTTTCGGTGGCACTGTTTGAAAGAAGCACCGAGATCAGTCATCACTGAGAATTCAGCTAAAACCTGGGCCAATTTTATATGTTCTTCTAATGGAAAGTCCTTGCTGTGTTTGCATTTTCACATTTTTCATACTGCAGAGTATCTGCACCCAATTAAATTTAATGAAATTTGCACCCTTCTGAAAAAGAATAAGCAGAAAACAAAATGTCTTTCCGTAAAAAGTATCTATCTTCTTAGGACTGTTAGGCTGCAACACAGGACTTCTTCAGGGTAACATACTTCCTCCTCAGGGTAAAATATAATTAAAATAAGTTACATCTACATTAATTTCTTATTCCCACATTAATACATCGATGTCTTTGCTACAAATGGACAGTGAAGTGAACATACATCCACCACTATGCAAATCATAGAGGGAAAACTCACCAGTGTTTCTTGGAAATCCGATTTGTCATTGATGTCATCAACTTTGTAGGATCCAGAGAGACTCAGATAGTAGTAGTAGTCCATACTGGTAATGCCAAGACTGCTTTTTTGTTCTGAGGAAGCCCCTTCAATTAGCTGCAGAATAAAAAAAAAAAAATCACATTAGATACCATGCAATGATCTTCAGCAGAGATGAGGCAGCTTGGAAACAGGTGACTGAGCCTGAAATTACTGGAAGAGATATGGCTAGTGCTGTGCCAGATATGTATCCTTCCTGTGATTTGTTAATTGTTTAACTCAACAGAACAGATTTTCATTCCCATTCCTATAAATGGGTTAGTTCTAACTTCCACATCAAATAAAAAGCAAAAACTGTGACTGACTTGAACAACTTCCATTATCTTTACCTCAAGAAGGTATGGCAAAGTGGATTTTCCAATCTGCAATTTATTATCTAAATCCTCAGAGCAACGTGTTTCCCATGCCTCCTGAAAGGATGGCAGACTTGAAATATACTAAGAATGCATTATTTGTGACTCTAATTGTGAGGCCAAGTATTCTTTATGCCTGTTACGGCACATATTAAGCAAGTTTTCAACTTCTCCAATACTGTTTAGTTGAAGCATAGCTCAAGTCACACCTCTCTGCATTGTTTAGGCTAACAAGGTCAAGAATAACAGAGTAGTTAAAATAGGTTCCTGCACTCTCAGTGCTACCAGAGGAGAAGCTCCTCAGACCCATGTGAAGCCTAGGCAGTTGTGTGCAGACAAGGCTGCAAACTAGCCTCTGAAGGGAATAGTCAAAACCCCATAGTCTTAACTTTTGTGTCAAAAAGCCTCTCGAAGCTACAGAGGAAAATCAGCAGGATAGTGCAAATTTCTTCTATACCTCAGGAGAGAACGTACAGCTTCTGGAGTAATTCCAGCTCCAATTCAGCTTTCCCCCCTGGTACTGGCACTCCAACTTTACATGAAGCTGCTTACAGTCACTTAAAACGCACTGTTTTTACTCTAGTTTTGTAGAGCACTTCAGCCAAAAAGAAACTTTTCAAACACACAAAAAAAAGCAGGGACACTCGGAGAATTCAAAAAATAGGTATTATACTAAATGTCCTAGGAAACTGGACTGAGAATTACATCTCTCTCTCACAGCTGTCCTATGGAATTATACAGGACAGTTTAAAAAAAGATCTGTTGGAAAGTTCTCATTTTCTATTATACTCTAGAGGAATTTTCCACATGGGAGTTGACAGTGAATTTTCAAGCCAGGCCTTTGAAATATTGAAGTACTCTTGTTCTGGAGCTGAAAGGCAGCTAGGTAGGGCTATGTCTTAATGTGCTATCAAGCTTCCCAGTGATATCTAGATTATCTTCTTGAGTACACATTCAGTAATCTCACTGTGTTGAGAATGACTTTTCAATCAAATTAAAAACTTGTACTAGGCATTTTAAATAACTTTCAAAGGACCTATACGCTTCTGACCTGGTAAAAAATGTGAAAACTCCTCTCTCCAGGATTCCTCATTACCACTCGAGATTTTTCCAGTAGGAAGTTAGAGATTTTCCCTCCGTCTGGTTCTCCACCTGGGCTAAACTGGATTTCAAAGTATTTCCCCTGCAATAAATAATTAAAGCTGTTGAATGATTAGTAAATACAAACCTGAAATCATGCACTTGCACCGTATCTCAGGGACGGTTACTAGGACATTTAATCTTTATGGATGCAGTAACACAGCTGCCTCAAGGTGTAACCTAAGCTTAGATTCTCAAACTATCAGGTATCTTTCTTTCTGCATTTACACAGCACTAGACTCAGAATAATAGAGTATATGTTAATGCAAATGTAAAAAGGAAGCAAGTGGCTTCTTTTCACTGCTGGGACTCTTGCTCAGTTCAAAGGAAACCATAATGCTCACTTATATGGGAAGTAAATTTAACAGATTTATGACCAACGGAAAACATACTGTTCTGCTTGGAAGCAAGGGAAAGCAACTATTTTTTTCTTTCAGAGAGACATTAGTTGCATTAACACTCATGTTAATCTCAAATTTGTAAAGCCTAAGGGTAACTTTTAAAAACAGAATGTATAGCATATTAGCTAGTGAACTGTCATTTCACAATTATTATCTTGAATATATAATAACGACAAACTAAAAATAATTCCTGCCTACTGTCTGTATGTATTAGTAAATGCATTTCCCATCAAACAACTCTAAGGATCATTTCATCTATTTTTCAAAAAGCTACAGATTTTTGATTATTTTTTTTTAAACTTACATTATTGCCTATATTTCACTGATCTGGAAAACTGGCCAGTTTGTTGCTGATGTTATCTGCTTGCACACTGAACATTTTATAAATTGTGAGGAGTACACATGGTAAGAGAAACAAATGTATAACCTGTACAGAATGAAATAGAAGCCTCTCAACATACACTTGATGCTTTAAAACATACTTTATATTTTATTTAGATTTACCTCACCTGTAGTCAATTTATATTATACTCCTGTACCCTGTCTCTGTAACAGCACAGAAACTGGAATAATAAAGCAATCTCTAAGGTAGAAGGACTTACAAATCTGCTGGAGTTGTTGTTCCGTACAGTTTTTGCATTTCCAAATGCCTCCAGTAAAGGGTTGGACTGTAGAATAATATCTTTAACATGCTAAAATTTTAGGAAACAAAAGAAATACAGATTCAAAAATAGATATTTCTAAAGTTCTTCCAGATTTTCTAGAAAACCAGGACATCCAAATTATGTATTGAAAAAGCTAGAAAGCCTGCATCTGTAAGAAGTCCTCTTGATCAGATAAGGAACAAAATTTAACCATTTTTTTTCAGAGCTTCTAACAAAATGCCTGAGGCTAAAAACTGGTCCTTCTGTTCACTGTTCTGCCAACAAACACAGCCAATAAATTGATCTGCCTTTTTCACCTTGTTTTTAAACAATTCCCTTCTTACACATGAGCATTTAATTTTTTTTTCGGGGTCTGGAACCACAACCAATGAAGGCAGAGCAGAATGAAATATAGGAATCTGCAAGTGCTTCAAGCAGCTTCTTTCGGGATTGCTGCTGCTGCTATCTAGCTGTCTTGGAAAGCAGTAAAGCACGTTACTAATGTCTTTGTCTGACCTTAAGAGTTGGAAGTAGGTACAAGAGATAGCTTTGGAACAAACCCAACGGCATGCTGGGTTGTTAAGAGAAGAGTGAATCTTATTTCAAAATAAATGTTCAAGGCAATTTACCAACTTCATCAACTCTTACTCTAATGACTAAAAATATTCTTTTAAGTTTATACAAAAAGATGGACTCCTTTAAATAAAGCAAAATATTTACTTTTAAAGTATGATTATATTTATTCCAAAAAATAACCCAATGCATACTCTCTCTGGATCATTCCCTTGCTTAGTAAACTATTCTCTGCAATGTTCCTAGTATGCTGCTGCACAAAACTAAGCAGAAATAACATATTCAGTATCAGAGACTGCAATAAAGCAAAAAATAAGCACCCAGAAAGAGTGGACTGGTAAAAGCAGGTACTACCTACCTACCACTGCCTGTTAGTCAATGAATGACACTGTAATGTCATTAAGGGGATTTTAACAGCCAAAACACCCAATTAGCTTTTGTTAATAATTTTTGGTATAGCAGACATTGATAGTTATTAACAAAAGCAACTATGTTTTGTTTCAGCTAGCCTTCAGATACTGTAATTTTGACCAGATAACCTCATTAAATAAGATGATTTTCCTGTTTTTTGACTCTCTGATGTATGCATAGAAATCAGAGATTTAACACAAGTAATAAAAACCCCAGAAGCCAGTTCAGTTTTCAGTAGAATGCCAACACAAGAGGAAAAAACTCAAACTTCTAGTGTTGTTCTTAATCTGTTTAAGAACAATAATTAAAGTACCTTTTACCCCTTAGGTAAAAAGCAAAATAAAAACTCTTGTGGACACAATTCATCATGAGAGCTACAGAACTTTCTGCAGAGATGATTCTGGGTCAATGGCTTCCTCATCAGGCAGGCAGCCCAGCAATCTGCAAAGCAAGCAGCTCGCTGTCCACCGCATTTGCCTCTCTGCTGTTGAGGGCTTGTATGTATTTCTAATGGCTCACCCACAAGATTCTTCAGGAGAGTGCCTCTTGGCAGCCAGTGACTGCCAAGACCGACCTTCCTCATTCTACCTTTGAGGTCAATCCTTAGACTATGCCTATACTTCAGTATTACTTACCTGTACTTTAGGGCCACCTCCTGAAATTTTGGAGATGTAACTCATTATATATTTAGCAGCTACAGTCTTTCCAGCACCACTTTCCCCACTGAGAAAAAAGGAACACAAAAATACCTGTTAGTTTTTAAATAACTCTAGACCAGAGTAATTTGAGGTTTATCTTGTTCAGACAGGACCAGCTATCCTAACAATGAATACTAGTAAATACACACCATATTTACATTGGATAAGCTGGTGATCTAGATACTGTGATACAGTACTGTAGCATGGTACTTGGATATATTTGTGAATAAATAATTTTGATTATGTCATCTTGCACGGACACCAGAATCTCCATGGGACCTCAAAGTCAGAAAACTCAAAATATTGAGAAATAAAGATACTTAAACCGAGATGCTCAAAAGAGAACAAGTATCTTAGGAATTCAATTCCCATCTAAATTTAGTGAGATTTCAGATCTTAACACATAAACTGATTAGAAAATCGAAGCTCTGAATGCCATGCCAGATACCTACTTCAGTTCAGGAGTCTTTTGTTTTAGGTGTTCCTGAATGAAATAATGAGACATTCTTAATCACATCCTGAATGACGGAATAACTACCTTCCTGTTCCTATGCCTCTTGACAGAGGGTACAAGAAGTCTTAATATGCCATACTAGCTTTCCTTCCTTCTATTAGAATATTTCACTTCACTGGTAAACAATGATCACAACACCAGTCAATTTGCCTTCTTGCAATTAGTAAGGTTCTCAAGAGAGAAAGAAGATTGGCATGCCAGACAATCCAACCTCAGACTTTATTCCATACCTTACAGCTAACTTATTTCTGGAGAATTCCTCCAGCCTTACAGAAATGTCGGTGCAAGTCAGCTTTACCTTAATGAATTCACCTTGACCTGGACAACTATACTAATACAAAAAACCACACGTGATGTTGGTTCAGTACTACAAAGACATCTGAAATATTTTTCTTATGTGAAAATCTGTGCTATCTTTAAGCTCCTGAATAATTTCAGTGAATGTTGTTGACTTTTCTATCCTGCGCCTACTTGTTCCTGGATACGGATCAAATGCATATCTTTTCCTGCACAAATCTTAGCTATCTTTGCCAGAGAAACATCAGCATGTCCCGCACAGGAAAAGGACTTGCTGAGAATGTCAACTCACAGCTCCTTATCAGCATGAGTAATGGAGACATTTTCAAAGGTTTCATTCGGAAAAAGCTCCTCAAACTGCCAAACTGCAAATATCACTTTGCATCTTTAAAGCTTCCAAACTCACAGAAATACTGAGAAGCTTCTTCCCCTCTCACCCCTGAAATGTTTTCATGCTTTTGCCGCTTTCTGATTGCAGTCTTACAGGTCAATCAGGAAACTTGAAAAGGTGAAAAAAACTTCTTAATCGCCTCATCTCTGATGTGCAGACCATGATATTTATTACTCTGAGTCATCTTTTCCCAAGTGTCAAGAAGAAAGCCTGTATGCATTTTTGCTATCTAGTACATTCACAGAGACAGAGTTTGCTGGATGGCAAACTGGATGTTGAAGCTCAAATAAGCAATAGTTCAATCATTAAAATAACACTTTGTCAAATTTGCTCACAGTACATTTGCTCATCCTGTTGTAAAAAAGGACAGACAAACCAATCTAAACCAAATCACACTTTTCTGTTTATATATGCATTTTTCAATTGAACAAAGAGGATAGACCAGGGCCAAACGCTGAATGAATTTGTTTAGGTATTATTTATCACACAGTAAAAATGTAATATTTCCGTAAAATTGTCTTTGATGCATAAATTACTCTTCTCCTCCTTGTTCAAATTAAGTGTGGTTTATATTTCTCATTCCACAGCATCTGACATGGAAATTGACCAGGAGAAATATAGTCCTGTTTTATTTTTAGTCTCTGTTCTGATAAACGGTCCTTTATATTAAATTATTTTGGCTGAAAATACAGTTTGCTTTAGATTTATGCATACATATGCTTTTTTTCAGTTTTACGCTTTTATTGATCAGAGTCCAGTAAATTGCTCCAATTAAACTAGGATAAAACAGGATGATGCATCAATAATCAACCGACATAACTTTATCTGATGGGATGGTATCTTGCACCCAGTAAAGCTCAGGTGGTCAACTGTAACAGGGAACTTGTGACATTCCTGCCAAATGATTCTCATACAGAAACTTTTTCATGTATACCTTACTGCTCTGCTGGTATTAAAACTATCTTAAGAAGATGCAAGAATCATTTTCTAGCTTGGTAGTTTCAAGTATGTCGGAAGCATGGAGATTTTTATAGGGTGAAAAAAATATTATAAAGGCTTAAATTATGTGGACTGCAGAACTGACAATTTTCTTGGAGGCTTCTTACTAAAAATAAAAACATTACACAGTCTCAGTCACTAATAAAAAAGATAATACTTTGAAAGCCATATCATCTCTTCAAGCGCTATTTAATACTTCAGAAAGGTGAGATTTTGTTCAGCAGAGTCAATTAACACTTTGCTGAAATCAGAGTAAGACTACAAATGCAGAGGGAACATTTTTTTCTTCTTCTTTCCTTCCCAGAGGAAACATAATGAGTGATTACAGAAGCAAGATCCAATATAAAGCCTCACCCTTCTCTCTAAAACTAACTTTCTGAGTGACATTTAATATAGTATCCCTGGCTGTAGAACAATACAAGCAATACTTACCTACATTGACAGGACAATGTAAAAATTTTAATAACATATATTTACAATCAACTCTTGGATCTGCCAGTAAAGAACACTGCCTATGTAAAATACTGCAGTGTGATTGAATAAGCTTTTTAGTTTGTTTACATAGAAAATATGCTTTCTTTAATTATGTTCAGAGAAACCTCAGTGGCATAACTTTGGTGAAATATTTTTCCCTTCTGAATCAGAGCTTTTACATAACTTTTCGTACTGTATCAGACCTACATTTCTACCACGTCCTCATTAAAATACAACAGTATTTCCAGCTAGATTCTACAGAGATGTTTTAGGACCATCAGTAATTCAAGTCTTCTGGGAAGTTGAGATGCAGAAGCTGACTAGAAATCTCATATTAAATTTTGAACCTGATAGATTTAAGATAGAGCTACTCACTAAAACCAGTTGGGATGGTAAATGATCTTTCCATTGACATGTATTTGTGGTATTTAAGATGTATTGTCTGTTCAGGTATGCTGCCATAATAGAAAAATACTAATCATAGCCTCCACTTTCTTAATTAAAGGGCAACGATAGTCCAGAAGGAATTAAAAGCCACAACAGACAAAGCTTTGTAATAAAAATCTTGATGAGGCAACTCCTTGTGGACAGTTTGGAAGGGCTACCATTTCAAGTGAGGCAAAATGTGAACAGTTGGCTGTGGTGGATATTTATGAGCTTGGTTCAATAGAGGCTTGAATTAAATACCATGTCTCTGTAAAACAGAAACTTAATGAGAAATCAAACTCCAGTGTAAGTGCGTTACTCGTACTTCCTTTGAGATTCTGGCAAGAGCACAGCAAAGGCGGGAGGACTGCTGTGGGTTCTGCTCCCACCCCAGCGCAGGCTCTGCCCCATGCTCAGCCCAGCAACACCCTCGCTATATGCGCTGCTACAGCCATTCCAAATAGCCTACAGCACCCCGGGTATCGTTACACTCCCCTATGTGTCATTCTCTTAACACACCTATGCTGCAATGACTCCACTAAAGAAACAGTCTTCCCTGGTCCTGGAAAGGTTGTTTGGCAACAGTTTTTTCTTTTTAAATTAGTATTATCTCATAAAAAGCTTTTTCTGGTTACTATTCAGTCTTTCAGAGAACTGTATTTCCTTTTGGATCTGCCTTCCTAGCTCATTCATTGACTTTTTGAAGAGGATGAGGTTTTTTATCAGTGTCTAATTTGGAATTCTGGAACTAAATGTCCTGTGAAAAGGGTATGTGATCCTCACACACACAAAGAGGGTCCTGACTTCAGCAGGACACTGCAGGGACCCTCCTACACCTGCCTGGAAATCTACATCCAGTCTCTGGGAACACACATTCCCTCCTAGGGCTGCAGATGCCCAGACCACATGCTGTAGGAAGACACAGGTGTGTGCCAACCCCTTCCCCATCATCCTTGTGTCTCCACAAGCTCTGGGCATTTTGTTTCATATAGCACACCTGGGGCAAAGGTATAGGGAGGCCCTTGTAGGAGTACAGCTTAGTTTAGCAAACTGAATGCCTGGTTGACCATTCTACACGTAAAATCAACAGCTTCCACATACCTATGTATACTTTGCTGATATGAAGGCATTTTTCCATTGTAATGTGTCACCCAGGAAAGCTCTGACTGAACAACCACCAGGCATAGATGCAAAGAAATAAAACAATGAATATAACTTTCAGACAATTATTTCTCACAAGCTTTCATGGCAGCTCATCAGTGAGATTATATTCATGTGAAATCTTTTTTCCACACAGGACCTTTCAGTAGGGTACAAGAATGTCTGCCCATTGAGCATCTCCACATATAAGATCCACATACTAAGCCTAGGTCTTTGTAATACTTCTGTGACAACATTAAATTAGTAATTGGCTGGTGCAAGGGCATTTAAGCTTAAACTTTAGTGACCATCCATTTCCTGTCAGGTCCCAGCCTAAGGGATGGAGCGCTATAAATTACACGGGGTCTGATCTGATCACCCCTAACACCCTGTTCCCTTGGGGCTGTGGCATTGCAAGGCACACAGCCACCCCAGGGAGAAGACCAGAGAGATCCACCTGAACAAAGAAAACATTCAGCCTGAAATCTCTTTTTTGCTAAACTCAACAGCAGTTAAATTCAGAGAGATGCCTCTCAGCATCTTCTACACAGAAGACATAGAAAGCTTAAGAAAACTGTTAGTAATAAAATAACGACAGTTGCTCTTCAAATTATTTTTTCTTTTTCTCTTCTTTCCTTTCCCTAGTTCTTAGACAAGTCTCACACGCTAGTGGTCCCCAAACACTTTTGATCACACACCCCATCATTTACAAAATGTCCAAGCACACACTCCTGATGTATATAATTTATCTGTTTATAAATCACATACATCTGCTACTGAAGGTTTAATATTTTCTTCCCACATCCTAATGAATTTTCCTGCACAGCCCCTGTACTGCATGCACCTGCTTTGAAGACAACTGCCACAGGTACAGTGTAGTTCCAGGGGCACTACAGCAAACCTCTGCATTTCTCTGTGTAGGAAGGACTATCAGAAGAGGTACAGTGAACCAGCTCAAATATCCTGCAGGTCTCTGCACAATTTCACCTTACACCACCAGATGAAAACAAAACATCCCTCTGGACCCAAAACTCAGTTTGACTGTGACTTAAATAATACCTGTCATTAAAAAAGTTCAGTAATAATTCTACAGTGACTTGCCACAGCCTAATAATTAAAAAAGAATAACAGTGAAGACAAAATTAGTTTTCCAGTATATCTCTCCTCTTTCTGACTCTGACTGAATGCAAGCAGAATTCCAAAAGGCACAAAAGTACATTTCTTTTTAACTGGGCCGGGGGGGAAGAAAAGACTAAAACCAGAGCATGGTGAATGCAGTCAATGTGAGAATGTTGGATTTAACAGTATCTGGACTGCTATAGCTGTTAATCCATCTCCCGCATGTAGTTATTCAAGCTACTGCAGTTTTGGTATTGGGCATGAAGCTGGCTATGTGGGAAAGAGATTTCTTGTGGTTAAGCAATCATCACGATTGCACTGGAAAACAAAAGGGAGGGTCAGAAAGTACTTAGCTTACATCCTAGAAAACCCAAAAATGTTCAGTGGTCATTGACACAGAAGATTTTTATCAATATGACAAAAAATAAGCTTTTCTGTTTCTTGAAGTTAAAACACCACAAGAAGATGATAAAATATCTTTCTTACCTAATAATGACACACTGATTTTCTCTGTCAATAATCATGTTTCTGTACATGCTATCTGCAAGAGCATAAATATGTGGTGGGTTTTCATATTGTGCCTAGAACAGGAAATAAGAGAGTAATTTTTCAAACACAGCATTAAACAACACAGGAATGGCAATATAAATTTTTATTTAAATTGGAAGAACTATTTTCCTGGAAAACCAATTCTGTATCCCACTTCACATTGAATTTTTCCCCAGTATTTTTTTTTTTTTTTAAATAAAAACAAACCACAGTCTCTGGGTTTTGTTACTGATCTTTCTCTCACCCATAGTTTCCTCCTCAACTACTATAAACACCCTGTCCTAAAAATCATCTGAGCTTGAGATATATTACTTGTCCAAGAGAATCTCACATACTTTAAGCCCATTCCACCAATGGTCATATGCTAATAAACTGCTAGACAGAGCCTGGTGCTGTCCATGCAAACCAAATGGTTTCCCAAATCTACAGACACACCCAATTTGAGCAGAGTGGGAAAATGAATTTTTAAGTCCCCAACGTCACTGAGTTGAGTCACTCTTCAAACTATATTTTCAAAACTGCAATCTAATTTTAGCATCTCAGTTTTTCTATTGTTCTTGTCCAGTTTGAAAGTTCTCAAGTTGTAGCCTCCCACTAATGGCCATTTTGTATTGAGCACCACACTTTAAGCATAAATAGCTTAAAAACTGCCTTTGCAGGAGGAGAGGTGTGTCAAGGAAAGAAACCTGATAAGGATTAGACTTAAGTCAATACAAGTATTTACTTGAAATACTAATCCTACTTTCCAGGGAATTAAATTTGAAGACTCAATATATGGTAATGGATATCAGCCATGTTCTCCCAGGCTAGTACAATGCTACCAAAACCCAGAAACAAATGCTTCCAAGAGTTTTAACTGTGTAGAATAATATTTATGTGCCCCTGAATACTGCAGTACATTTTAGACTGCTCTACTTACTGCTCCTTGGTACATTTCAATTTCCTTTTCTCCAAAATATGGCATTTGCTTGAAAGGATTCACAGAGATTAATACAGAGCCAATATATGTCTTCATTCAAAAGAAGTTAAGGGAACTACAGTTTCATAAAGTATTACCTTACCACTAAGTGACTGCCAAATTAATTTTTCCATCTATTACATAATACAGCACAACTTCAAATAACAGTAAGAACCCCACAGTTTACAACAATTGTTAATAACAATGAAATTAGCAGGCTTACAAGAATATAAACATATCATTTAATGGGATACTTCTATATTACTAAAATACTTTTTTTTAGGACAAGCTTAGTATAGAAACATGTATTAGAGGTCCAAACACAACACAGCTCGAATAAAAATACAGAAAAGAAATGCCGTATTTACAGTTTTACACCTTTATAGCTGAGGAGGTCATATTGACAGTATTGAAAATGATTGTTTTGACCTTTCCTTAATAAACTATTGTGACACATCCTGATCTCACAGAGCCAGTGCTGAGCACGCACAGTCAGATGGAAATAGCCACTATTGAGCTAAATTGGACAATTACTCAGCTCCATGTACTAGCTGGAGAGCTAAAGGAATTAGGTAATCCCATATGCTGTTTTATTTTATGTATATGAGTGACCATCAGCAGTCCGTAGGAGTCTTATCTGCACGCTACCCTATAAGACAGTTTCAAGCTATTATTAGTCCCAGAAAGCTTTTTTGCAATATTTTGAATGTTCTGTACATGTACCTACATTTACAACATACTTTAGAAACCTCTGGAATTCCAATCGCAGTATACAAACATGAAGCAACTGATACTACTTTACAGGCAGGACTGGTTCATTGAGATGGGAGCTGGCAGCGTACCCATGTCAATGAGTCCAAAATGTTGCACTGCAGATTTAATTTAACAATCTTGAATTGTTCATAGGCAAATTTTTTATGCAGGCTTTCTGTACAAATGTAGGAAAATTAACAAATTTATCCTGCCGGATTAGCCTATGTAAGAACCTGGTGTCAGAGCAAAAAATGGTAACATGTCAGAAAAGATGTAAAATCCAGTGAACATAATCACTGTACTGATAATTTGCAATGCTTTCTTCATACACTTTTTAATTTAATTCAAAGAAAAGTGACAACATCTGGGTCTCAAATATAATAAATGAAGCATTCATTGTGTCAGTATAAATACCCAAAGTGACTGTTTTCTGTTGGTAAACAATACCAGTGTTTTGGGGGATGATTCAGTAATCTCTATGTAACATAGCACAGAGAAGCGTTCATTCATGGGCGGACATACAAACAATTGAAAGATTCAGGAGATGATCTCCATTTTAGAATGAAAAGCCTTCTCAGAACTGCAAAAGTCTTTTCTCCCTACACAAAGGAATTAAAGTGCTTCAAAAGAAGACTGCGATCCCTCATGTGACCACATGTCCCCTTAGAAAACATACTTATTCCTGTTTCAGTAGAAAGACCATCTCCATATTAACTTCATTTATTTTTATATGAAAAAAAAACATAAAACCATTTCTTCAGCACAGAGCACTGAAGGCTTTGTAAAGGTACTGTCTGGAAGATGGAATTACTGTTTTACATGGACAAAAATGCTCATGTTACTAAGAAGAGGAGCACTACAGTTTGCCCCAATACTACAGTTTGACAAATACTGTGCAACTTTACCATATTTCTGTAAGGCAAATTCAATAACGGTGTGGTACTTTATGGAACAGAGGATCCAAACCCAAAAGTATGCACACATATTAAAAACCTCTGTAGTTTGGGATGGAAATCAGCACAACTGCAACATTAATTTTCCTCTATCATTCCCTGCTAAATTGAGCTGCTACTTAGCTCTTAATCATCTGAATCTATGCAAATAGCCAAGAGATGTTAAATTTCCTTCCCTTTCTGCTAAAAAAAAAAGGTAAAATCTTCAAGGAAGCTATTCTCCAGATACAACTAGGAAATATGAAAACCTGGCTACAGCAACAGAAGAAAGGGTATCACTCTCTAGTACAAATCATATTGACTAGCATTTACCAAATTCATTATTGTGGCTCCTTTTATATTGTGAAAGCTAAAATGAAATCGTGACTGTTCTTATCTCAGCAAACCTTGGGTGCTGAAATCTGGTTTTAGGTTATATGTTAGGTTATATTTGATCTTTCCATAATCATAGAAAAAAAAAAATTGAAGTGCAAACACTGTAGATTTGCAGATGTTCCCAAGTTCGCCTGTTTTCATCAGCCCATGATCACACTATTAACAATTCCAGAACAAGTTGTAAATGGGGTTATGTGACAGAAGAAATGTTATTTTGTAAGCAGTAGAATCTGGGAGCTATAGAAGACAACACGGTATCAAGACACATACATACACCTTAAACCCATTAATTCTTGCTCTTAGAAGTAGCTTTACGACAGTAGCTTCAGGGGTCACATGGACATAATGATACATGGAGCTACAGGCCTTCTTCAACAATGGCAAGAACAATTCCAAATATCAAAAAGAGTATCCTAAAATAACTACTCAGATCTTAATTTCAAACCTTCACAATCCGCTCAGTTTACAAAGCATTTTGTGTAATCTCAAGTGAACTTTCACATAAAATGCTCAGCATCTTTGAGTAATCTGCTTAAACAGAATACATGCATGTAATTAGTTTCACGTTGGTTCAGTTAAGTCCACAGAGCCCCACTAAAAACAATGCTATAAAAGGATACAAAAATATAATCATCCATGTATCGTTTCTTTAGGTTCTCCACTATGGAATCTTCTGTGATTTTGGAAAGAAGGACCATGTCATCCACTCCACTGTGCTTGACATTGTGGCTCTGCCAGTGGTATCTGTAGTGCCCTTTGCTGCCCTGCAGGAAAGCACAATAAGCATCAAAAAGATTACTATGTTTCTCATTAGCATCAAATAACTGAAAACAATCTATTCATATTCCAACTTCCAAAATATTTTTATTGAATTCTAATCCTTGATCCAGGCATTATATAAAAGCATACGTAAATGATGTCAACTGACTTCCCTCTGAACCATTCAAGAATTGCACTGCCCTCAAAAATTCCAGGGCAATTCCACAAGGCTCACATACAGAAGTGCTTTCAGATGGCTGATGTTCCTAGATCTAGCAGAAAAAAAACCCAGTTATTCCAACTGAGATGCAGTCTTTGGACGCTAAGGATACAAAAATTACACTCCTACAGTGCAATTATTAGAAGTGAGGATAATTACCACCTGAACTATTAAACTGGGTACAGTGGACTCTCCATCCTTCACAGTCTTTTCAGTCAAAGCTGCACATATGCTGCTACTCAACTGGAAGCTGTGAGCCCGATGCAGAAAGTGCTGGGTCATGGTCTGCAGATTACGGTACACAGCTTGTCAGCTGCACATCTCCACAGTCCCTTCTGATTCGTTAGTCACCACGTTTAGCTGACATCTCAAGAGAGTTGCTCCATACACACACATACAACGCCATTTCAGGATGCTCCTGAAAACTTGTGACATTACCAGTTGTACCACTTGAAATCAAAATCTGTATTTTTCCCAGCTGTTTTGAACACCCTCAAACAAATTTAAATCCAGGGCAGATCAATGCTATTAATTCAGCGATAAATCTGCTCTCAAACACAAACCTATTTTCTGCAGCCTGGCAGATAACACTAACAGAGTTCTGCTTCTTGCCTTTTTATACTTTAATTTTTGTTTACATGAGACTGAAATTAGTGGTGTTGGAATTAATACATTCTACACCAAGAAGTTATCAAGTATGTGGTCAAGGAAGACATATCCAACAAAATGGCAATTCTGTGGATTCCCCTCATGTTTTAACATCACAATTTCAAACCATGAGATTTAGCCATACCGCTCTCTTATCTGTTATGGATTCAAATTATATTCACCAGAATATAAGCAATCTATTATTATAAAGCATTTTGCAGAATAAAAGTATACATAATTTTACAGAGTGAATGAGAAAATTCTGATACTCTGGACACTGGCTGCACTCAAGTATTTTGAAATGGGACATTAGCAATTTACACAGGTGCAACTTTTGTGAGTACACACTTCTGCACTAGCACAGTACAGCATCTGCCCAACTGTTTCTTCACGTAAATGGTCAAGCACTTGTACCTACAGCAAGCACAGGAGCGGGAACTACAAATGGGAGCACACAGTGAATCATTTAAGTTCTTATTCTAGGTTCCTATTTTAACTGGGTTGGCAAAAAGTCTTCATTAAACTAGTCTCAGACTACATTTTCTCACATCTATTAGTGGGAAAATCCAACAAAATCTAATGCAGCCACAGATTTAATGCATAATGTATACTACCAAAGGGAGTCAGGCCTATAGGTCAACCTCATCACAACTTGACTGAAATACCAATCAAGGATCAACTGGATTTCTACCTCAAGTTAAATTAGCTTGCACTAAAACCAGACCCATTTTACTACTGCAGAATACACAGGACTTGCAGGCTTTGTGTGCACTTTCTATTAAATCTCCAGCCATTGCTACTCCATCACTGCTAATAATACTGAAGAACAGTTGCAAACTTGAAGAATGCTTGTAAATACAGTACAGAAGAGGCAAATATGCCTCAAACACAACCTCAGCAATTTTCTTGAATATCCACAACCTTACATAAGCTTCAATAAAACAATAATCTTCAATAGCTTAGTTTGCATGAACCTTGACAATTTCACATTTGCACAATGGCAGTACTGATCTGGAAGCACTGAGAAAATGAATGAACCAATTAATTTCTGGAAATTGTTATAGAACATGTGACTGAAAAAAAATCAGTTAACGGTTGGATTATTCGAGAAAACAGAAGTCAAACATAAGCATAATTTCCTTCACAGTACTCATCGGCTATTTGTGATACTACAGTTGGAAAAAGGAACTGGCAGGACTGATTTGGTACAGTACCAAAATAGATACAGAGAACTGCATTCTTCACAAAGCTAGAGAGAAGGTGCTTTAGTATCAGATAATAGAGTAAGCTACAGAAATGAGAGTGGGAAAACAACCAAGCTTCCCAACGGAAGCTACAGCATCAGACTCAGTAAATTCAATGAGAACAGAACAAAGCTCACAAAGCCACAGGAGATGTGGAAAATGTGCGCAGAGTCTTCAAAACAGTAGGCTTTATAAAAGTCAGTGACTGTTGCTGGCTGTGATTAAGACACACACACACACCACCACGCCAAAGGGTTCTTTCCCAGAAGCAACGCGAAGCAGGACATGAGCAAGAGAGGCAGCGGCAGGAAGGCTCAGGTCACCCAAGAGCAGCTCTCCCCAGCACCCACACACTGCTTCAATGGGCAGCTGCAATGAAATCCCAGTACTGCACATACAGTCTCATGGAAAAGGATACAGAGAGATTTGATAAAACAGCAGCAGCCTCAATATCCAAGAAAGCAACAGTATCGAAGACAGCTGAGAGTGGTAGCACTAAGTAGTTCACATTAATCTTGTATCACATTTTAAATGGCAGTTTCTATCAGTCGACTATTTTTTTCCCCTTATAGCAAATACACAGAGAGGCAGCCAATCATCAGCACATTATTGTCAGCCTTCTCCCTTGGACCTGGAAATAAGCGCAAGCTTATGCGTAACTGCATCTGCGGGTAAGTTTTGCTCTCACTCTCCATCCTCCAGGAGCCTAAGATGAGTAGGATGGCCACGCACAGTGGCTAGCACCTCCTTGGTGTGGGCAACAGATCTTGTTTCTACAGTTCTTGCTCTTCCAAGCACAGTGATGATTATGGAGTCTAACCTGAGTTTATCAACTTCAGTCACTTCCTACTCATGCCATAACCATGTCCAGCTAACAATTAACTGGTTTCTGTATGGTTTTGAAATTATAATTTAAAACATTCTGTCATAAATAATTTAAAAATACTCCATATCAGAGCAGTTGTAAAAGCAACTCTTCATATTTCTCCAGGCTGCATATTTCAAGGATATATACTTTACAATTACAATGACAATGTTTTTCAATTGCCCACACTGCAACCATTAATGATTTGTATGTCTTGAGAATTTAACCTTTAGTTTAGCTAGAGATTTTTACCACCCACATAAAAATGCAGCACTCTGATCTGGAGACAATTTACACCTAGTTACACACGGTGTCCACCTTAACTTTAACCTGCTTTGCAGGGAGGACTCATTCACTCAGCTGCTAATTGTCCTCCATCACCTGTCACACAACAGGCTTTTCGCTCCACCCCTGCTCCAGGGACAGGCTGGGTCTCCGGGGACTGACCAGGACCTCCAGAGCCAGCAGAACAAGGGTGGGTGGAGATGCTCCTCACCCCATGTCAGCACTAGCCACCAGGACTCAGCGAGTTGAACAGAGCTCCCCTGTGGTTTGGCCACATCTGGGCAGAGAGGCACAGAGGTTGTGGTCCATCCCTGAGCCTAGCCCTACAGTTCAGATGGCAGCAAACTGCAACTTGACTTCTCTTAGGTTTGTGAAAGACATGACCTAACTGTGTAATAAATAAGCACATAAAAGTATTTATATCAGCACTAGCAACACTGAAGCAGCTGAAAAAAAAGATGAGCTTGGCAGATTACAAAAAATACAAAAAACAAAAACACATCAACAGCCTGCTAAAAGCCATGGGAGTGGAAACACGAGTGTTGAACAACCGGACTGCCAGGCCTACTTCAGGCTCTCCCCAAGCTTCAAACCCAGAGCTGGCATTGCACAGGGAATGGAGGCTGGGCAGCCAACACTGGAATTAAAGGCGTGTACCACATTGCTGTCAGCTGTTATTATTCATCTAGTTGCTGTTTTAGGCTCAAAATCAGATCTGCTTTGCACTGACAAGAATAATATTTATGAGTCACAAGATGCCCTGGGAGCTAGAAGCCTGGTCTTCCCGAGCCAGACTGCTCTAGGAGCATATACCCAGTCACCCTCTGGTGGGAGACCAGGCAGCACTCTCCTCTCCACCTCAACAAGTCTTCAGCACCAAGACCCCAAACAACCTAAAAAATTGATTCTACTGTCACTTTATACAGCCACTCATTAAAAGATTAAAACAATTTCTACATCAATACAAAGAGAGGGGATGTAAAATACTGTCTACGTACTAAATATTTTCTGCACTACTTGTGGTATGATACAGTTAAAGCACATCATTGTTTTGTTTGGAATAAATAATAAATATTGATGAGACATTTATTTACAGTTAGGTTTTTTTATTGCTCTCCAGCTTGTGTTACAATAGCAACTGCTCGTTTCTTATTTTTGCCTTTATTATTGTTCATATATTTTTACATTATCCTAAGCAACACGTATTTGATGTGGCTATAAAAAGATTGAGTCATGCTGTGTCACAACAGGGTTTTCTTTTAACTGGGAAGAAAGCAAATATTTTTGTATTTCAGGCTGTTTAAAAATAGTTTGTCTAAAAATAAAGCACTAAAAACAAGGGATCAGAAGAGACTGTATATTCTGCCTCTTAGAAATCTCCTTATTTCTCTCTCTCCGTCAGAACTGTCTAAGCTACAACCTACACACCACAAAAAAATCATTCTTCGTTCCCACAAAGGGAAGAATTGCCATCCTGAATTTCTGACAGCTTCTTTCAGTAGCAAACATCAATCCTCCATCACAGTGCAGAAAGGATTCTCAGCCTCCACCAGAGAGTGTCAACTGATCACAAGTACGATTTTTTCTTTCCCTTTTTCAGCTATAACAGAGTCATATTGCATAAAGTCCTTGTAGTTTTGGAGGCATGTGTCCATCTACTGAGATCGGTATTATGAATACACTACTAAATGATACATGACTATCATCTTAACCAAAGATGTCACAAAACTGAAAAAGCTGCACACGAATTTACTCCACACCTAACATCAATGCTTCTACCAATGGAGGTATATCACTAGTCTCATACATGGATAATTTGTACCAGTTATTCCATTTAACAATGAAAGAAAAAGAAAAAAACAAACCAACAAAACCCCATTACTTTTTGCAGTGATACCATCCACTAAATTAGCAAACTTATATAACCCATTTATAGGAATCACATTTTCTTATAATGTGAAGTCTGCTGTTCTCAGTAGGGAATATTGCAGAAATACTTAATGTGAATTTCAGTCCTGGACTGGGATAATCCAAACTGAGAAGCCATAGTAGACAAAAGTGCTCCAAAATAGCTCTTGTATATCTAATGTTAGAAAAAATAGATAATAGTTGCTATGATGTGACCATACTTCAGAAAGGAAATTAAAGGAAGACAGCAGAAGCAGCTAGATGGACAAAGATAAAAGGCAAATTATTTAAATCGAACATGAGGGAAATATTAAGGGAGACAAAAAGCAATGCTTTAAGATTTGTGGAAATAGCAAAGCAAAAACATTGAGCATCCAGCAGCAGGACAGACATTTCATACAGAGAACTAGAAATACCAACAGTACATTAAAGAATGGAAACTACTAGAAGGTTAGTATCACCAAATAAACACTAGGGAAATAAAAATACCCAGAAAAAGATTTGTGCAGGGAAATATCATCAATTGTCACTGTTTGCTCTCAGACAGGGGTTGATTCAGCCCCATATGGCTAGAAGGACTGACCCCAGAACTGGCTCAGGCTGGGCAGTTCCCAGTTGCCCAAAGCCTTGCTCCCAGCAGATGCCATCTGGGTGCTCTCTGCCATCACCTCCTGTCCTGGACTCTGGGGCTGGGCACCAGCCATGGCTCTGCATCCCTGCAGCTGGGGCAGAAACTGGAGCCCGCTCACTGGAATAGCAAAGGTGCACTCGTAACATGATACAAACTACGGGAATGGGAGATGTCTACAGGGAATACACATTATGCTCATTTTCAGGAGTCAGGAAACACATCAGTATTCTTATAAGATAAATAACAGAACATTATTAAAATAAAAGTTACTTCAGTGTCTGGCTGTAATGATCACGTACTGCATCAGTATTTGTTTTCACTAATATTTTGCAAAGGTTATTTTTAATAAGGCATAGCAACTCAACAGAACATAATAAGGATGGGAATAAGCTTAAGAGCAGATCATGCTAACATGCAAAAGTTTTTGACACAACTTACAGAGAGAGTGGGCAAATACCAGAAAGTAGCTAATGAACTGTAAAAGCATGCTTGCTCATGCCACAGCCTTTTTGGTGGCTGTGGCCTAGCATTCCAAGAAATAATCTTCTCAAGGAAATGCAATACTGCTAACTACTTAATATGGTTGACTTGCTCTTAGATATTAACTGCCTTGCTGGATTTCTTGAGCAGTCTCCAAAGCTGTTTGAAGTCTGACTTGTTCCTCATGGCACGAGTAGCAAAACTTCCTGTGACTGTGGTAGATTATGGGTAGGCCTTGTAATAGCCAAATTTAAGTTGATGAGTGTATATATATATATATATACACACACACATCTGATTTCACTGAGCAGCATCCATGCACATTCTTGATCTGTAAACTGTACATCCATTTTGCATCTGTTTATACTTACTGTACAAGGTAAGAAAAAGCAAGAGAATATTACAACAAACAAATTTCACTTTTGCCGTTTCAGTCCTTAATGTATAAAAAAACCTTTATATCTATCACTCTTGTTCATTAAAAGCAGGTTTCAAAGGGGTTTGTACAATCACACATCTTGCAAGTAATACTACAAAATACTGTACATTATAATCCAAACTTGCTATCATACTTCCATAGAGTATTAAAATTCATTTTGGCATAGAGACAACATAGGAGCATGTATGTGTACATGAAACTTTTCTTCCCTCCTTCACTGTCATTACAAATAAAAGGATGGGTTCCTCCTAATACCTCTCTTGAAAAGAGATATTATTTGCAAGCCACCTCCCTCAAAATACTGAGATATCAGAGACCAAAGAGCACAATGTCCCCAAAGTCTCCTCCACTCCTTTGGGAACAAGAACATGATTATTTTTTAATTCTTCTTTTTGTTTTGTTTGGTTTTTAAAACAACAGAAAATAATTTGCATATGATAATTACTTCAGAGTCCTCTTCTGTGTGTCATGTTTACAAAAAACATTACCATGGTCTTTAATTGAAACATTTAATTTGAAAATGCAATCACTAAATTCAAACAAAATGCCACTGCCTCTCCTTTAAGATCAGACTGAAAATATTTTCCCTGGATCATCCTGAAACCAAGTAAGAAACTGAAGTCAACCGGGATCTTACCATCTGTTCTCCAGAGAGAAGAATCTCAGAGCAGTGTGACTCAGAAGCTCTGTGCATGGACCAGTGTCTCACATATGTACTGCTAGAAGACAACATTCTGATGCTGTGCAGCACACACTGTATTGGTTGGTGCAGGCTGAAGCTTTTGGAGAAAGTAAAACCCGTAGTACATTACAACACCACCATCCCAGTCACAGCCAGTACTAGCTGATGTCAGTGCTCGCATCCTGCCCCATCTCCCAGCTTTTGGAATCTTGGGCTTTAGCACCAAACTGTGCTTGCAGGCCACAATCACTCCCGTGAATTCCATTCTGCTTAGTCATGGCCCTCTGTATGGCTGCACATAAAGAGCAGTTGGAAGTTGCTCCTCCTTTCCCTCCTTCTACTCACTCTTCCATTTCATGGTAAAATCAAGGTCTTTGTTGCCTCACCAGGATGACATTCCAAAGACGTTCACCTGAGAGTTTAAGGCCAAAGGGTGTCTCCAGCAGTACCCCTGATTGATGACTTTGAGACAGAAGTTTTCACTGGGAAATTACTTCTCTGCACAGTCTGACTGCTCCTGGAGCCTCTGATAATCCTTTCACAATGCTGTTCCCACCAGCAGACCAGGGACACGGTGATTCTGCAGCCCACCAAATTAGCTGGTGAAGGCAGCTCAATGGCTGGTTAGCCCAGACTCTCCACCTGCCCTCATCACACCGCCCTGCTTTCCACAAAGGTACAGAGGTCTTCGGGAGAGGATGGCTACAGTATCTCCTCAGATCTAATCACCCATCATACAGGTGTACATCTAGTGGCAGCACGATAACTGCTATCGTCCCCTGCTTTGGGCACCGCAGGATCTGCCTTTGATATTGCACTGACACACACAAATTGCTGCAGGGAAGGGGCTGTGAGCTCAGTAGTCTTAAACTCAATTATACAATTTTTCTTCGTTATCTACACAAAAGGACCAAATACTTGATGTTACACCTTCTGAAGACCTGGTCTCTGACTGGATTTTAATGCTATCTGTTCCTCCTCACACGGTTTCCTTTCCTGTAGACATGCAGTCCCTCCCACAAAAGATTACAGGATTCAGGTGTACCAGCAAATGTCAAAAGAAGAAAAATAATTATTTTAGCCTTATTTTTAGTGATAGGTATTGCTTCTTTTTCTTTGCAGAGAATGTAAAATTAAGAGGAGAGCAATATTTCTGAATTAATTACTTAATAGTTAAATTGATAAGTAAACAAGACAACACTGAAGGATGAAATGATAAACCAATACATTTTTGCAGGCACTGAAGATGTAGAAGCCATTACAGTATTTGTAGAATTTCCAGGGAATAAAACTGCTCTTGTTAATCTATTGTAACCGAAGAGTATCAACTACAACAAATTCACCCTGTCTGTGTCTATCAAATTAATTTCCAACATCACTAGCACTGTGGAATGGCTGAAAATATCTAATTCCCAACAACAGATATTTACAGAATCAGTTTAATGTTTTAATAATAAGCAGGAAGGTATGATACTCTGAAAGAAAATACCAACAGCTCATATTGTTAATAACATCCCACTAAAGCATAACTTTTCTTCTAAAAACATGAGCTCAATAGCAACACCAGCAGTAATCCTGAAGCGTGACAAAAGAGATAACAAACTACTCCTCCTGAATCTTTCCTTGAGTTTAGTATAAAGCTTTTAACCGTAGCACTATTCTCATCATAAAATATTTATTTTTCAGCAACTAATATTATTGAAATAACATTCCCAAGGGAAACTTTTACATAATAAAATCATAGTAAACAAATAGTGTATTGCACTGCACAGAAATATTATTTGTATTAAGAACTATGTTTCTACCAGTAAGACCTTTGCTTTGATTTTTCATTAAGATCGCAGTATATTTCAACACACTAGGTATCTTAAACCTGGGCCATAAACTATTTTCCCAGACTAAGGCTTCCAGGTTCTTTTCTTTTTTCCCCTCTTTAGTATACATACAAGATAGATCAATTGTTTCCATTAAAAATACTAACTCATTGAAAAAGCTTAGTGAAAACAGAATAATCTGATCTTGTGGTTTGTTTTCAACTGGCAGCCTCCCACTTTTAGAAGAGGAAAAAAAAGTAACTTTCTGTTACCTGGTTAATTAATAGCCAAGCAATTCCTACAAAAATGTCTCATGGCCAAACCCCTGAGCCCCATCCTGGACCTGGCTCTGCCCTGTGGCACCAGGGAGGAGGTCTGCATAAATAACCACCCCAAATGTCACCAAATAACTTCTTGTAACAGCCTTTCAAACCCTGCAGTGGCATTTACTAAGCCTGGGATTGCTTTTATCCATTCTGTTTTTAAGACTGTGAAGGAGATAAAGAAGGAGGACCAGTTACTGCAGTGTAACAACTTTGTGTAATTTTTTTCTCCTTTTCATGCATTCTAAAATTTTACCTCTATATACCTTTATTAAAGGTTCTTGGGTACTGAACTCTGAGCTATTTTTTACTGCCTGAAAAGTCCAGCAAAAAAAGCTCTTTAAAATATGTTTTACTGTGGTCTCATATACAGATGACAGAATGATTTTTTTAATGGTATTATTTTAGAAATAGCAAAACTATCCTTCCCAAATATGTAAATGAACTGAAACAATCTCAATAAATAATTATTTTTTGTTGATTTAGGAAATTTAATTAAAAAACATGTATGCCCCAACAGGGCTCATTTCATTAGCTTAACAATACAGTGCCTATGGAGACACTCTTACTTGCCCAAACCTACTTTTTTTTTTTCCTTTTTGCATTTGCTTAGCATTAACACACTGCAATAATAATAAGGAATATTATATTCTGCACATAAAAATGTATTATTATTTTTCTCAATAAATTATTGAGCAACTACAGTTTTGTTGGATGCATTTGTCCTCATCTTATCAATTACTAAGGGATCGGAAGTAAGAATACAAGTCAGGCAGATTACAGAAATTGGCATGGACTTTGTTTTATTATTGTTGGTTTTAACCAAGAATAACAAACTGGATGTTTTTATGCCAACAGCTTACCAATTTCACAAAAAATTGGAAGACTGATTTGTAAAATAAGCACATCAGCTAATTCATCCCCTTGAATCACATCCAAATTTCAAAGAATCTTGAAAACTACAGTTGATCCTCTTCTGGTTTGGTTTTATTTTTCCTTGTAGGTAGAAATACATCCATTTTCTGAACTAATTTACAAACAAGGTGAAATAAAAATTTTTATTTTTAAGTGGGGATTGTCATGCAGTCACATGCCTGTCACAGATCAGGCTAAAGAAAAACACTATTGTAACAGGCATGCTAAACCAGCAAAAGCTGCAACCCAGCAGATAACTGTGGCCAAGATGAGTTTTTCAACAGTATGTACTAAAGGCACCTTTGTGCTGACACCATAGAATTTTATTAGTGTAACGCACTGCTCAGAGCGATAACATTTAACAGCTCAGATGCCAAAAATACAACATGTAATCAACTGCTTGTTTCTTAACATGGTCATTGGTTTCAAATCAACCCATTTTTAAAATACTGCTTTGATCTTCCCAAGGGTTATTGACTGGGATATGCCCTCCTATCCCTGTTTAAACAGGGATAAATTGTGTCATAGCAGGGTAGTTCCCTGTAACAGAGTATATGCGTTAAAGTCTTCCTGCTCGCAAAATTTCAAGTATATTGTTAGGTTTATCTGGAATTTTCCCAATTAGGTGACTTTGGGAATACCTACTTCCAATCTCTGTAATTTGTATAATCTCTGTCCTTGGACTGTGTCCATGTAAGAGCTCAAGTGACTACTTCGATCCAGGTCACTACTGAGGGGACTACCTAAACAAGGAGAGCCCAGGAAGGGCAGCCCTGCAACTGGACAGCTGCGGTACCAGAAGGTGGGACATGCAGTGAGGAGCTGAAACACTTTTATGGCTCATTCAGGGACAGGCAGGAGTCCTCCCACACATACCAATAGCCCCCACTGGACATGTCAGTTCCTCTCAATGGTGACAGCAGCTGGAGGAGTTTGCTTAGGGTGCCAGGAGTAGCTCCACAGTGGGGAGGTTTTAATGTAAAAAAAAAAAACAAAACAAAAAAACCCCAAACTCTTTCTGTGTTTATTTTAATTTCACAGAGTGCTGAGTAAACAGCATAAAAGCTCCAGAGCTACACAGCAGGTCCCTGTTTACCTCAGCAGTTGTGACTCAGAGCAGTGCTCTGAGAAGTACTCAGGGAGTGGTGTTTGCTCACCTACAGGAGAGCCGGTGTCTGGGTGGTAAGATGTATGTGGCTCAAACCACAGATTCCTTTTTACTAGCTTGCATGGTTTGCTATTCATGCAAGAAGTCAGACTTGACTTAAAACACTGTATGGTAGATAAGACTACTTGATAAATTGATTAAACCTTTATTTTAACTCTTTAATTTAAAGAATCTAACCATAAGATTTATTTCAGTGTATGCAGATACAAATGCTTCCTTGTTTAATTATTACATGAATACAAACAAGAATTCCTTTGAGTGTTCCACCTCAGGAATTAGTTATACATCTTTCCAACAGACCAAATCCGCAAGATCACACTAACAGCAATGTTTTTCGGCATTGATCAAAAAGCAACAGGAAGGAAAATTGTGGAAAAAAATCAGTATACATCAGACCTCACAAACCCACAGTGTGCAGGAGACTCAAAAGATATCACTTGACTTTCTCAGCTGTACTTTCGTCTCTGGCCTGATACGCAGAGCATTTATTGTTTGCTTCCAGAGTAAGGGTTGTGGATGGCTAGGAAGTCCCATGGGAGAGCACACCCCAGTCAGTCCACGGTCCAACTCCCCTCCCATTGCCTACAGTAAGGACAGCAAAACCCAGTACACAAAACTTTGCGGAGTTCTCTCCGGATTTTCAGTTATTCACGTAAAGCCCCAGCATTGGCATCCAGAAACAAAGAGATTCTTCTGTGAAGTGCTTGGTGACAGCAGGAAAAGTCTAAGCTACTCAAAGTAAAGATACAAAAGCAGGAATTTAGTGAATGGACCATGAAAGTACTTAACAGGACAATCCAGGTTCATGCATTCATTCATCCTTTGTCAGGGGTTGATTTTTACTTTAACCAATAATTACAATGCCAGGGCAAGCAGGTCCCTTTGAGTGTCCATAACAGAGATATAACCAGATTACCCTCCACATGCACATTATTAGAGTTGGTATTTGCAATTGCACTAGTTTTCTAAAAGTTTTGATTATTCAGTCCAAGGTAACTTTGAGAAGAAATTACATTAAAAATACAGCATGAAGTATTTGTATAGAATAGCCAGCTTATATTTATTAAATGAATGTTAGGTTTACTTCACTAGCTTTTATTACAGTATCTTCTTAGTCAATATGACAAGAATGCTATTCTTAAAATATTTTTCTAATAACCCAGCCTGTTTAAGACTTCATAAGGCTGTCATATCTTCTTCCTGTCAGATTCCATGCTTAAAATTATTTACTCTAATTTGTATTAAGCTTGTACACTGGCTCTGTAGTCTTTCATATTTCCGTAGTAATTCATAAAGCACCCAAAAAAACCTTAAAATGATTAAACATGGTCTCCACTGGCTAAGTAGCTGACTGCATTCTGCAAGTGAAGCTGATGACCCAAGAAAGCTGAAGAATATAAATGCATTGTGAACATGAAGAGTTCACTCAATTCTACTGGAATTCCATGGTTATTAGCTGAATTATGTAAGGGAAATGCCTATAACTTTAAGCAGTGAGGAGATTGGGTTATTATGTAGGCAGCACCGATGCATGTATAAGGCCTGCATCTGCACTATCTTTGTTTTAGTAACTATGAACAGAAGTTCGCTTCACAGGAAGAATAGTTCCTACTAATCTACAAAACACGTTTTAGCAGAGAAACAGCTACTCCCCCATCTTTGTTTTTTAATATATTAGAATGTTTAATGTTCATATCTAGTATTCAAATTCTTACTGGAGCAAGAAAGCTAACTGAAAACTAATTTAGACATTTAGCTCTCTTCATAACTATAGGCTTTAACGAGATGTGTGAAAAAGTGAGCTCACTTGCTAAGTAGCATTCTTCATATATTTGCTATAAGAAACTCATGCTGTAAGTATACATCTTAGATGCAGTCTCACAGACATTGTATCAGCATAATTAGCTTGGAGCAGAGATGCCAGCCAAAGCAGCTCTGAATGCACTCTAGTAGACTTAAATTTTGTTTCACAAAACCCGTAACTTTATCACCAACTTTGCCGAATCATGCAATAGACCAAATTTAAATGCCTGTTACACCTTGTAATTCACTATCAGCGTCATAAATACACATAGGTTTCAAATACTGTTAAAGGTGAAAAGCTAAGTATGATCTTTGACGAAAAACTGCTGCATTCCACTACAGATAAGTTACTCTTACTTTATTTAAAAGTATCTCTGAAGTGGCACAGTATGCTGCTGCATTTTCTTCTTTAATTTTGCATTTCTATGTCTGAGCCTGGCTTCCTCTCAGAAAATTATTAACATTCGCTATTGAAGAGGTGTCATTTAACTAAAGATCTTTTTCATTTGAACATTCAAGCACAACAGAAAGATGCAAAGCATCCAAAAAACTGAAGCCCAGTCCAAATATTTCCCTACCTCCCATAACCACACTGATGCAAATCTGTATTCAGCATGATTTTACATTCCACATTCATTTCCCCTAGCGCTGTTATCTGTATCCCTATCAATTCATAGATCCCATTTAAGTCTTCAAATAACTTCTTTGTTAGATAATTTAAATATGTTTAATCCAGCTACTTGTTTATATTCCTTAACGGTAAAACAGCTTAGCATCTTACCTCCAAAAAAGAAGGCTAGCTAGCTGTTATAATCTTAAGCAAAATGCTAAACTCTGCAATTAAAATTCAGAACAGGTGAAATTCAAGCTAAATCACAAGGTTTCAAAGCTTGGGAGGATTGGGTGAAAGTCAAGAGAAAAACTTAAGTCTCAGATACTAAACTGTGGCTGAAGACTTTGGCTTCCAGGGCTTTAACACAAAACCACAATAAACTTAAATGCTTGGGATGTGCCTTGCTTTCCACTTCTGGGCTCATTCAAACAGTAGTTGTGTCTAAACAGTGGTATTAACCAGAGGATAATTTGAATAAAAGGATGTGGTAACTTTCGTTTAATCTGTTGCTTGAGGTTCTTTGGTGCCATAAACAATGCATAAACCAAGTTTAGCATTCATTAGTCAACACCTAAAATATTGAAACCCATTAAGGCTATTCTAAACACAAATTAAAAAATAACAAAGAACTATGAAATATGCAGGTATTTGTAATATCTTGCCAACCTACTCTGCCAGTTTTATTTATGCCTATAGTTAGGTTCTGTTGAAAACAAAACCATTCCTCCCTTATTTGTGAGAAGTATCTAGGTCAATTATGAGCGTTTGTCCCTGTGGGACTGTAAGGAAAGGTAGCCTATCTATTTGCATACAGGGCTTTTTTTTTTTTCCTGAGGGAAAAAAAACAACAAAAACAAACCAAGGACATAATTCACAGAACTTCAGTTTTCCTCCTAGTCTGCTGAAGTATGCAGAGAATCTGAAACCTTACATTACGGATTCCATCTAACCTGCCACACTGAAATGAAGGCCATTTGCTTCATTGCTTATGGAACTGGAGCTTCAAACACCCTCCAAGGTAGCCTTTCACAAACACACAAAGAATATTAGCAAAACTAAGTTCAGTAAGACCAAAACCAAGAAGACCAGCGTTAACTCATTACATAAAGATTTATTATTTTTTTTTAAACAAGCACGTTATAAAGACAGCAAAGCAACTGAACAAATCTGCATGTCTTTCCTATTTTGCTCCAAGAATACAATTTTAATATTTCAGACTAAGTCCATTGTTAATACACCTAGATAACAAAAGCTATTAAAGTCACCCATGTTAATTAAGGGAAGCCTCAACGTTTTTTCTTCAGGTTTTTCATAATACAAAAGAACACATCAGAAGAAACTGTTCCTTAGTAATATTTGTAAATTGTTTATAAAATATACAATACAGCCTACGGGCAAGGCACTTTGTAATGCATTTAAATGCAGAAGCATTAATTTAAAATCTCTGCACACTAGAATGCCTCATCTAGTTAATTTTTTAAATAGTAAGGTGAATAACCTACTTACTTTCCTATTAAATCTTAAAGCTTTATATGCAGAACCATCAAATTTCACTATCATTTCAGATGTCTACTGATTTCACTTCACTTTAATTTTGTGAACATCTGTTAGGTTTTAACCTGTACTGTTTCCTCCCATGACTGTAGCATTCAGAAGTAGGTGTAGAGCAGGATCACTACTGCTAGACAAGAGCACAGAGGTCACAGCCATGTCACCCCTTGCTATTTCTAGTGCTGCTGGGTATAGCATTGTTGTTCCTAAGGGGTGTCCCATTCAGCCCATCCAGGGAAGCATGCTATGCTGTTGTATGACTTCCACAGGATGGAAAAGGGGATAAAGGCAAAAGGCATGGAATGCTTTAATCATTTCAGCAAATCAGGTGGGATTCAAAGTTCTAAGGTTGGTCAATAAGTGACATAGGTTTGGGATTCACACTCCCACTCTCAAAACCCTTATTGGTGCCACCCCATGCTTTGGTTTACTTGAAGCAGACTGAGAAAAACCTTGTTTTCTACAAGGTTTCTTTAACATGAACCGTTCTATGTATCATCTAGTGAAGCAATAGTGGAAAAATACATCACACATCAGGCATGTGATCTTTCACCATAGCAGCCTGCGCCCACCCCTCCCTTAATGTCAGTCTGAACAACCCCATCTAAGCATGCCTCATCCAGTTGATAAAAGCACCTCTTAAAACTTCTAGATAAAAGAATCAGACCATTAGATGTGCAGATGTGCTTCTGTAGACTCCCTGTGCAGCGCCTGACTGCCAGAATCATTCTATTTCGGCTGAATCGCAGAGGGAAATGCACAGGAGGCAGCCTGCAGCTATCCTGCCTGGGAGCCTGCTCCTGTCAAACCGCGGTGGTTACCCAGGCTTGAGTTACACAGTGTTTGCATGGGAGAGCGCTAAGTAAAGCCCAAGTTTCTAAAGAGAGAAAGACCAGTACTTTAGCCATTGATGAGCGAGTAATGGCCCACTAGTTCAGCAGAAGGGTTATCAAAAGGGACAAACCCTTCCAAATGAAGGGTCAAAGACGTTTCAGTTATTTGTAGTAAAGGTGCCAGCAGAACATTTTGCAAGAATGGGGTTGTTTACTCTGGGGTCCAGTTCTACAGTAGCTGTTTTGCTTTTAAGTGGTGTCCACCGAAGCTTCAAAAAGAGTACTCTGCATTTTAAATCACCCAATTAAATAGCTAGCATGACCTAAGGGCTTTCTTGTAACTTTTAACACACACTTCGGCAATACCTAATACCAAACACCAACTATCCTAGATGCCTATGGAAATTTACCCTCAGTGCTGCGTTGCCAATTTAATACTAATGCACAAACTGAATAGTGTATGTATTTTAACGCACTCTTAAAATCTCTCCAACAGCTTGTATCAGTAACTGTAAGGACTACTAACAGTAGATTAAATTTTTATCACACTGGATGTCCGTAACAAGGTGGAGGAAGCTGAAGACAGAGGACCTCTGTAAAGGCTTGCTGAAAGTTACAGGAGTAGGAGGGAAAGCTGTGGAAGACAAGTGCAGAAGCCAAGAGGTAAGACCACAGCATGAGGCCAAAGTCATGTGGCTGATCAACAGGAATGAGGACAAGCACAGGCTTCCTATACAAAGTTAGAATAAGAGAAGATGACAGACTGTTTTGTCAGCAATATTAAGGTTTATAAACCAATGAAAAGACTACTAAGGTAGAACTACAGGAGCAAGCTTTCACATAGACACTGGAAGCAGCTTGCCTGGATCAGGTTAGGGGCCCATCATCTCGCCAACGCAGACCATTCCACCATTCCCTCTTAAGCTTTATTCCCCTTATTCTCTCTCCTGTTTGAGAAAGCAGGATTTCACTCAGTCTATTGCAGACCAGCCCCAGAGGGCACAATGCAGCACAGATACACTGTCAAAACCCCTCCCACACACACAATAGATTGAGGCTCCCAGAAGATCACAACAGAGACCATGGCTGCTGTTAGGAATACACCTGTTGGATATACTGCCCAGCACTTCCTTATTATTTTTCCAGCTCTACAACAAAACAACATACACAGAAAGAGCAAACACAGAGCCTCTGCAAAGCTTTAGTACTTCAGTGAGGTTCTCACACACCATCACACCAGAAACTAAGACAGGAACGAAGCGGGAAACAGTATGTTTTATTACATTTATTGCAGTAGCAAATAGATAGAACGACAGGAGTACGCTCCTACCTGCCAGTTCTAACATTTAGATGTCCTGACTTGCTGTGTTTTTAAAATAAAGAACCACCACACAACCAAACCCACTTTTACTCAGCTTTAGATCTTGAGCATATCCCCCCCAAGTCTTCAAAAGTACCATGAATGAAAAAATAAGTGAGCAGACACCTCATTGAGATGATCATGCCAAAAAAAGTAAGTGGCTTCATTAAAATGAGCCAGACTCATTCTGTCTCAAGAGTTTCAATTGGTCAAGAATAATTGCAAAACAAGCCCTAAAAGGACATATTTAGCTACAGAACATAAAAAACATTCTTCATTGTTCACTGTATCCTGTTACCAGCTTGAACATAATTTTAGCTACTGAATTGGTGGGTTTTTTGCTTTGGCAATCAGATGATACTAACTTCCCCTTTGTTTGTTCTTTTCCTGTTCGTACACCTGCACTCTCAATGCGCAAACAGCAACAGGATTAGCATTTTATAGTTAGCCTATTACTCTACATCTGTAAAGAGCAGAATGACTAAATACTTTCAAGACCCTGGGTACAAAAACTCCAGTAACCTTGACTTTTAACACCTAATTGAAGCGCTCAGGTAAACTAATTTCGAAATTAAAAAAAAATGCATGTTCTTCGAAAATACTCTCTTGATTCAGGTGAGGTAGCTAGGATTGTGAGTTTTACCCAAGAGGTAGTTAACACCCCAATTACTGACTCTCCAGCTACATATTTTGAAGTGTAGACTAGAAAAAACTCCCCAGTCTTAAATTTATTCTAGAATAGCAGAAAGTTACAACTGGTGTTTCTGACTGAAGATTCTCCCTGCCCCCTAATACTAAGTTATGAGCTATTTAATTGTTCTTGAATATCAGAGACAAAGTACGAACTACAGCTCGCTTTATCCCTTGCAGTCCCAGGCCGGACTCCAGCTGCACTCAGCACAAAGAAAATCCTATCACACAGCAGCAGGATAAGCCTGCTAACTGCTTATTCAATTTTAAATGCATTCTGGTCTGAGAACAGACCCATGCACTGGACAAGCCAAGTGAAAAGTTACCTAATGGCCTCAGGTGCAAAAAATGCCTCAGCCTGTATCATTAAGAAATTATCCAAACAAAGGAAAACCTGATTTCAGTAGATGAACACTCTCTAGGTGTGTCAGACTAAATAGCTATTCATGACTAATTCATTAATTGTGGTAACAACATGCTTCTCTATTACATTCAAACTACTACCTTCAGAACAGATTCATCAGAACATCGTTGGTGACAACAAAAGGTTTAAAAAGCATCTGCCTGTACACTACGGGTACAGGCTGTACTGTCAATACAGCCCAAATATACTTGCTTCAGCACTTGTATCTTTCACACACTTAGAACTGTTTTCAGAATAAACAGGCCTTAAATTCCTTTCCGAAAAAGAAACTTTCAGGCACAGAAACAAAATTTGTTCAAGTCTATACAGTTATCCTATGTCACCAAAACAGGGATTTAAACATTTGTATTGTGGTCTGCTCTTCTGGGTGGGTTTCAGATACTCCTTTCTTATCTAGAACTGCAAGTTTTTACTTCTGTCAAGATGTATCCATAATGGCTTAATTCTGGGTAGCCTGAAACATGAAGTTGATCTTTATTTAGTCTAAGTACAGACTGCAATACTTAAAAACAAGAAGAGGTTAAGCTCAGTACTCCTACACTAAAGATCCTATCTGCTGTCACAGAACTTGCATTTTTACTGGTGAATTGCATGGGAGCAGGTAAGGCAGCTAGCCATTTCAGCAGGAAGCAGGGAGTACATTTTTAGTGGTTGCAATGCTTTTCTGCAGTACACTGTATTTGCTGTTCTCAATATGGTCTTATTAGTGACCCTTTTAAGAAATCAGGTTTAGGGCTTGGAGTTCCCCCCATATTTCCCATATCCTGTACTGAAGAGACAGAATACAATATAAGCCCATTCAAGTACAGGTCTCAAGAAAAAAAAAAAAGATACAAGCAGCAAGTTAGGAGGTGCAACTGACATAGAATAACTACAACATCATTCTCCTTCCACAACCACCAATTAAAGGCTGAGTGTTCATTTTGCTAGAAGTACCTAGTATCCTGCACTACCACTACTAATGCATAGACCCCTGGAAACTCTGCTGTAGAACTAAGACTTGTAAAGACAAGCTTTCAGCATTGTAAAGATGCAGGCCAGGCCCACTTACCTTTATCCATCCCATTAGTACTCCCTAACTGCTTAACATCACTGTAACTCCATGCAGAAAACTGCCCTGTATACAGCTACAGAGAAAACAGACCCCATATGACCCTGCCAAGAGTAACCTATTTCTCCAGAAACACTGTATGTGTGTATGTGTGGCACTGTATCTGTGCCACCCTCTCTTAGTGAACAAGGTTGTTCATTTTGTCTAGAACAATACCAAATATGGGAATAAGTAGCCACTGTTTTTTGTTTCCTCTCAAGTGTTCCTAGAATTAACCAAGAATAAAAACACAAAGTAAACTACAGGAAGAAACCACTGCTGGTCATGAACTTAAACAACATATTGAGATCAAGTCTCTGTGGACTGGGTGTGCTGGTATTTCAGGCATTAAGTGCCCTGGAACCAAAATTCTTATTTACCACTAGAAAAACTTTAAAGAGTAGTACTCATGGGAACAGCTTTAAAGACTTCTGGAGACATCAGCTAGGTAACCAATACAAGGAACTGTAAACTAAGTACTCCTTCCAATATTAAAACTGTCAGTTCACAATAGTACTATCTATATGAAATAATTAATACATTCTTTACTACAGTGCACTAAAGTTCAGCCACTCCGTAGCCTCACAAGAGGCTCATACACTTCATTAAAGGTATTCCTGAGACTGATATCAAGGTCAGTGGAAACTGCAGCAAGTTCACATGCATATTTTCTGTGTGTTTGAAGGCAGCTTTAAAATAGAACAGATTAATCTCCATTATCACATGTACTTTAAACCCCAACAGAACCCATTTAAGTTATACCAAATACAAGTTTTGCTAACTTCATAGCTGATTTAAAGCAAGTATCAAACTGTACCAGTTATTTTCTCTACTACATTGGATTTAGTCCTCTATAGCCACACAGATACATATTAATACACAGTTTATAAGTGACAGTTATACACAAATATTTAAGCTGTTTAAAAAAAACAGATTTAGTTGCTAGAAACAGGCACTTCACATGTCTCTTGAGTTCCCCATATTGGATACTCAGATACTGTGTCTGGTCCTTTCACTTGCTTAGGTACGCTTTAAATCTGACTTGTTCTGCTGAAGATCTGTCCCTATCTTCATCTGTCCCTATCTTCCCATATAAAATGATCATGCTTTGAACTCAATGGTTTCAATGCAACACTGCAGAAAAAAAAAAAAAAAAGAGGCAAATGAAACACAGCAAAACAGCAAAATTAGTGGCCTCTTCTACAATTAAGTCAATCTCCCTTTTTCAACTGTGCTTTTTATGAGCAAAAAATTGAGTTCCATTTAAGGCCAAACCTCAAATCAGACTTCCATAGACATAAGCAAAGTCATAATACAACCTCCACCTGTTACAAACAACATTCAAGTTCACCATTTCCCCTGTGTCAAGCCTAATTAATCTTAAAAAAACAACAATAAATAGCACAGAACGTAGACATTACTGCAACTCCAACTTTAAGAGAAAGTCTATTTGCTAATAATCTGAACATTTATTCCTATAAATGGGGATCACCAACTGAATGGGACTTGGGTCCTCACAGGGCTCTGAAACATTCTTCCTGCAGGGAGACTTTGCCTTCAAATTCTGGTAAGCAGGATATATGATGATGGGCACCAAATATGAACCCTGGGGAGCACATTGAGTCCCATCACTTACCTGGAAGAAAAACATTCCTCCTCACACAATCACTGTGTGCTGTGCCACCCCTTACCAGCACAACTAGCAAATGTGGGCTTCAAGGATCTGTAATTAAAAACTCTTGGCTACCCAATGAAGAAGCAGGAAGAGATGCTTTGCAAAGCCAACAGCCACCACAGAGCAAGTAAATAGCGAACAATCTGGATACAGTTCAGGATAGGTTTATATAGTTGCGGTTCTTTTGCCATAGACACCTCAGCAGGTTTAAGTTGCTGCTCTGTATCAATAGGTGTACACTTCCCCTTCCAAAAGGGCCAATTGATTTCAGAGAGTCACTTTACTCCAGACTATTGTCTTGCAGGTCACACAAAGAAAAGCCAGGATACTGAAAACGTCTGAATTGCCCTACCCTGAGAAGTTATTTTGACTTCTCCACTGCAAAGACCAGAATGTTTTTGCAGGAACCTTTGGTCTGCTGAATCTAGCAATTATTGACCAATATAGTAGTTCCCAGCATATATTTAAAGTTGAAGGGAAGCACTGAAAAAGGCTTTGGAGACTACCAACAATACAGCATCAACTCCTGGAAACATGACTGTGAGTAAGGCATAGATTTTTAAGTGGAGGGGAAAAAAATGTAGCTGAATTAATTCTGTTCTTGGTGAGACTACTGCATTTTAATTGGTAAAGATTTGTTTACATGTATTAAAGCAACTCAAAACTAAGGAACTAAACAAGTTTACATGAAGACGTTGTCAGCAGGATATTAGACTAGAAGCTATATGTAATAAAATAATGCTTTGTAATACATCAGTTTCCACAGTAGCCAAATTCTTAATTCAACTTACGGTAGAAAATATATCAGGAATTTCCAAACAGGAGCACTGTGTCAATCTAACTTACTTCCATGAAAACGGTAGTACGAAGAAAATCAACAAAAACTGTAGAACTAATATGATATATACAATTATGGGTTCCTCTAATTAGATTTTTTCCTAGATGATGGCATCCTATCACTAGTTCCCTCAAAGCCATCATTTCTTTATCTATATTTAGACATCAATTTCTTGATCTGTGTTTAGACAGTGAAGTGCAAGTGCCAATATGAAGTCAGCTGAAATACTTACACAAAACCCAGGCTTCATTTGCTTTACCAGAAGACACTTGCAGAATCACTTATTAATTCAGACCACACAGACAACTAGTACCTCTGTGCTCAGAAAACAAGGATGGGTGGTTCTATAGCTTTATATCCTTTCTGGAATGAACCTCATCAAATCTTAAAACTCCCATTTAAAATAACTTTATCTGTGCTATAAGTATGACTTTTTTCAGTTACTATTAAAAACACTTTTGCACATTTCCCTTTCATTAGGTATGTCCTGAGTACAGTTGGGGATGAAGTACAGGAAAAATTATTTCATGATTGATAAACAGACAAATTCTTCTGAAATACTGAAAGAAAGCAAATACTCATGCTTAAAAGTATATGCTTGCTTTTGAGTATCATGAACTGGCCTTTAAGATTAGGTTTATTTAGTGTAATCCTTCAATAAGCCTCAAGAACACTATTTTTAGTTAAAGCATTTTCCAGTTCAGGTACCAAAGTAAGACAGTCCAACGGCCGAATAATCCAAAGGTGTTCAGTACATGCCAGAACCACACAAGAGCTCAAAGTCCAACAACTAAGATAATGCCAGTGCTTTACATAGACATCTTTACAATACCTAGGTAAACTTTTCTCTTTAGAATCTTCCTACTAACCCCCCAGGCCAGTAATATTTTCATACCAAGTGAGCTGTGAGAATGTTCAGGGGTCACAACCCAAAGAACTTCAAATATGTTGGCAGCATTTGTTAAAAGAAATTCAAATTCATTTTGTATTGGCATACTTCTTTAACAAAGTTGAGAATAACATAGGGTTAAGAGTTCCTGCAAAGGTAAATTTGGAACCACTTAGCCATCTGTGAAGACTTGTATCCTTCAAGGCAGGAAAAAAAGCCAAAACAAGATGAGACAAAGTCTTGACTACTGACTGCTTGGCACTGCAAATGTATTACTGACAAGGAGTCCCAACTTTTATCTTTCTGTATTTCTGCTATTAGTAATATACAACTCAAAGCACAGGGAAAGACATAAAACACTGCAAAAGATAAACCTAGTGCACTGCTAAACCACCCAGAATTTAAAGCCTCACAAATGCTGTGAAATGTCAGATTGAAAACAGAAGACTCTCCTAGGTGCAGGATCAAACATATGGCAGGATACTATTTCATAAGACACAAGCACGAGAGACTTAAAATCCTGAGTGTCAAAAACATTGGACATGTTTTATAAAGAGTATCAGGCTGCCTTGTTCAGACTTGAATATGACTTCAACACTTAAATTAGACAAGGCTGACTGAGAACTGGTCCAGACTCAGGCTCAGCTGATGAAGGTGATTCAGTGAGTGGTTTCTGAGCTGGCAAGGAAAACCCCCTCACACTTCCTGTACAGGGACAAGTACAGCTAGTCACTGCAAGACTGCCGGTCCTGTTTGTAGGACGCCAACAGAAACCTCTCATTTAGACTTCATATTGCTGAACAGAGCATCAAAATAACTTCTAGAAGCACATGCTTTTGCGTAAACCACTTATGTTTTTTTTGGGTTTTTTTGGGTTTTTTTTTTTTGGGTTTTTTTTTTTTTTTTTCATTTCCTACTGTTTTTGATGAAGTAGGCTAAAGAAAGAGACCTGTCATCATCCCACACCAAGAATATAAAGCTATTAACTTTTGCATTTCTGTCAGCCATAAGTGGCTTTCACCAGAGACACTTCTGGCAGAATGATCCCGATGATGGGAGAGTCCTTTTCAGGCTTACAGAACAGTGGTGATCATTAAGCATGCTGAATATCTGCTAACGTCTAGCTTTAAGGTTAAAGTTCACATTTAGTTGTTGAATTTAGCAAGTTCCATTAGTAGATAATTCTTCACCTTAGTGAAGGTCGCCTTGAGTATGCTTCCCAATAAGCATTACTTCTGATAACTGACTCACACTCCAATTACTAATACTGCTTTCCTTGCCAGATTTCCCACTGGCCTTGTTCTTTTGTTGTTTTGGGTTTTTTTCGTTGTTTTATTTTTTTTTTTTTTTAAAAAAAAAGCCTTTTCAATTACAATTAAAAAACTTTAATTCAGAAAGGATTTTTTAGAAAGACACTTCAGTTTATGAATTAAATTCACCAATGACTTTAATGCCAATTAAAAGCCACTATGTCTTTGGAAGGAGATCCTTGACTACATCCCCCCTTCCTAGGCTACTTACATTAAGTAATCTTGAGTTTAGATGTACTTGCTGTTGTACATGAAGGAGTCAAACTCTAAAGCCATTTACACATTTGCATGAAACATTTAATAAAATAGACAGAAAACACCTGTAAGGTTCAACATGTGGAAATGCTTTAAGAAACCTCTTCCTACCACATTAATGACAATCAAGCAGAGAGAATAGATTGATGTGCTGCCAGGACATGACTGCACACCTGGTTTCCCCAAGGGATACTCACATTTTTTAAGAGGTGAGGGTGGGAGAAGGGGAGGAAATCAGTAAGTGGAGTATAGAAAAGATGGAAGATGAGGATGAGTCAGGAGACAAGTAATAGCCGTACTTCCTGGGCAGGACAGTGATCGGCATCTCAGGAATGCAGGAGAAGGGAACAGGTGAGGGGAAAGACTGATTGAGCCCAGGTAGGTCTGGCTAAAATATGCCTCCTCACACCCAAGCTCCCCCAGGAGTGCAACAGGAGGCTATGATTGCACAAGCATCCTATGGATCAGGTGAGACGAACGTCTAAACACGTTGTGAGTGTAAGAAATAACTCTTGGTTCTGGTCTTAAGATAGGAAAAAATTCTTGTTTACTTTCTGCCATGTTTCTCTGAAATTTAAAATACTTCTACATTCATGTAGTAGATGTAAGAGACATAAAACTACTAACAGAATCCTTTGGCTACAGTGGTCTCAAAAATTAGCAAGCAGCCCATATACCAGTAATACTTATACCTGCACAAGCAGTACTGAGACATTTCTCCGGAAGTAATAGAAATATCGATCACTTGCTAGTGGCCAGCATGGACCAGAAAAGCTTCTTGGCAGACAATAGGATAGCTTTAGTGAGGCTTTATATTATTTTTTCACAAAAGATATAGCCTTTTACACTGACACAAACCTTTGCTGCTCGTATTCGAGGTAAGACTTTAAGACAGTACAAAGTGGTGTCATTCAAAAGTTAACAATAGTGCAAGCCAACCATTTCTTGCCAATCCTATGCCTGGTGATCTCTCCATTTGCAGACAGAATTATTTTCCAAATCCTTATTTTTGTAAAATAAACATGTACTCAAATATACTCTTCTCAGTTTCAAGAACTGTTTCTTTGGTTTTACTCCTCCTAGTCTTGCACTGCTAACTCCTAGAACAAAACCAGTTTTAATTCGGTACAGAATCGCTTTCTAACATCGTTCTTGAGCTTTCCAGTGCCCACACACCACCTAGATCTAGAATCCAGCTTCCAAAAAAAGCAGACTGAACTATTGCATTACAATAGTGTTCTAGAAAACCGAAAAGGGAAGCACATCAATTTGTCACTCATAAGCCATGTATTGTGACAGCAACCAGAATAAAGAGGTAAGAAAAAACTTGACAACTTGCAGGCCAAAACAGCAAGGCAAGTGGCAGGCTAGTCTGCCAGCAGAGCTCTCCATACAGCTCCAGTAAGCTCACTCCAAGGGCTACTCAGGGTCCCTGGCAAAGTAAGTGTAAGAGCCAGGCGTTTAGGAGGAAAATTTACCTTATTTTTTGCTCCCTTCCTCATCAGATGCAGCAACTAAAAATAGGTAGGTTTTATTGATATAAAGGACTCTTCTGTAGCTCTGAAGATGTCTACTGACATGTTTTCTATCTATATATTAGCATTACACACATACTGTATTAGAAGGCAAACCTTAAAAGGCAGAGATTTCTGATTTCTTATGCTGAAATTGGGAATAGGAAAGTACAAGAGCCTTTATTCTTTGATGTAACTTGGACTGATCTAAATGGCCATGTACTGTTCTATGTCAATTTTACACAAAGTCCTAAAACTGGAAATAGATTAAACATGCATTTATGAAGGAAAAATCTTTTAAAACTATTATGAAAGGAGCTGAGAAGACCTCTCTAGAGAGATGTGTGTTTTCTTACTGTTTAAAGCAAGGAAATATACTTTCTATGTTAAGATAAGAATATTATTAAGATTTCACTGAGAACTCAACAAAAGCTTGACAACATTTCACTGGCTACCTGCCACAAAGGCTCTGAAAAGCTTGTTTTAACTTACCCCATTCCACATACACGGCAATGCTTTAAGACAAAGCAGTAAGACTGGGGTTCGTTATCCTTTCAAGTTAAGAAATGGCTGCAAAAAGTTTAACTAAACTACTAATAGCATTGTCACCTCCTTTCCTTCATTACAAGCTAGCTGGGGG
>VZRU01016003.1:34669-51852 GCA_013398155.1 Pedionomus torquatus | reverse complement strand
GGGGGGGGGAGGCGGAGGGGGATGTTTTACAAGAGTTTGCAGTCTCTCTTCCCTCCTGTTGCATAAAGCTCACAGGGAGGTCTGAGCCCTCTCTGCGTTAGGGCTGGCACCTCCCTCTGAACGCAAGCGCTCTCACGCACATCTACGTTTTCCTCTAAATAATTTTCCACGGGGCAAAAAAACCAAAACCCCACCAAACCACCCCTGGAGCACGCGACAGCGCGAGTGCGACGCTTCCATTTTATAAGCAGCGCATCATTTTTGTAAAAGACAGAGTCAAGAGCACCATTTTACAGTTGTTTCCCCATCGTTCGCTGCTCACCCCCTGGGCTGCCTGGACAACCCGAGACTCTCTTGTCTGCACGGTCAAGGCACTTCTGAAACGCAGCATAGAAAAGTTTTACCCTTTAAACCAAGAACAACGACGAAACTGCGGACCACAGTAATAAAACTAGCAAAATGCTACCAGCTACCCATTGCTTTCTCCTCGTTTATATAAAAACCTGTAACGTCAGAGATCCAGTGTACAAATACAAAAAATTGTGCATAATAAATGTACTATAATACTGTACATACAGCATAAACCGTTCAATGAGAATGATTTAAATATACCTATTTGTCTCCTGACTGGGAAGACAGAAGAATAAAGTTCTATAATCCTAGAATATGCGTACAAACCCTTTCTGAGAGGTTGAATCACTAGCCAACGGTATCCCTGAAAATAAGCAGAGTCAAATATTTACTTAATGGAAGCCACTATTCAAGGGATTGCTGGTTATGATAAACTAGGAGAAAAAAAAAAACAACAAAAACACAAGATATAAACTCAGCCAACATTAAATCCAGACAGAGTTCTTCCCATCTCCCGACTTGCTACTGGCGCTGCTTTTGTTGGAGCCCGCTTTGGGCTTCTTCTCTCTGGAACTGCCGGGGTTGTTTTGGTTGTTGTAAGCCTGGATGGCGAGGTCCAGGCGCTCCTGAGCCACTTTGATTTCCCTCTGCAGGTTTTCCAGGTCGGCGGGAATGTTTTCCTCGTTGCTTCCATACTGCTGTTCCTGAGCTATGTTGGCTTTGTTCTGTTTGTAGGCCATTTTGGCGTTGGAGAGTTCAGTGTATTGCATTTGCTCTGGCTTGACGGCGATGTTATAGCCAGGAGGAGCAGATGGTGTGTTCCAAGTAAAAGGGTAGTTATAGGTACCAGAGTCTTCCAGCTCCTTTCTCTTGTTGTTCAACGTATCTCGGATTGTGCCAAATCCCAAATGGATCATCTCCCAGACATTCAAAAGCAAACACATGCAGCTCACCCCGTACATTATTAGCAGGAAAATGGTCTTTTCGGTTGGCCTGGAAATGAAACAATCTATTTTGTGCGGGCACGGCTTCCTGCTGCACACGAATATGGGGCTGACCTCGAAGCCATACAGAAAATACTGACCCACGAGAAAGCCGATTTCAAACGTAGCCCTGGCCAGAAGCTGCAGGACATAAATTTTCATGAGTCCATCCTCCCGGATCCGCCGCCTGCCATCATGCTTCGCTTTGGCAGGGGCCGGCTGCTCTTTATTCTCCCGCTCGCTCTCCAGCTCTATTTCCGGGTACATCATCGGGTCTTCCTCGTGGTCCTCCTCGGTTTCCTCCAAGCCACGGTGTTGTTTCCAGCGCATGGAAAAACCTTTGCTTCTGATTCTTCTGTCGGCTTCGCTGTGTTCCACCATCCGGGCAATTTTGTGAATGGCATAGCCTAAATACATCACAGACGGGGTGGCAATAAGAATGATCTGAAAGACCCAAAACCTCACGTGGGAAAGAGGAGCGAAAGCATCGTAACACACGTTCTCGCAGCCCGGCTGCTCCGTGTTGCACACAAACTTGCTTTGTTCATCGTAATAAATGGACTCTCCTCCCACCGCAGTTAGAACAATGCGAAACACAATCAACACCGTCAGCCAGATTTTGCCAACAAAAGTGGAGTGATTGTGGATCTCCTCTAACAGACGGGTCAGAAAACTCCAACTCATGGTGGTCAAATAAGTTTATCTAAAAAACAAACAAAACCCCCAGACATTTATGAGTTCATCACCTTGAGCCTAAACGCTGCCAACATTCAACCAAGAGTCAGAAGATTCAAGAATTTTACAACCAACAGACAACCGTGTTCACAGCATCACCTGTTATCGGGAAACTCCAGCTGCCAAAATTTGCTTGAAGATCCTACGTCTCCTCCGCAGGCTTTTGAGAAGTCTGCTACAAAAAAAAAAAAAAAAAAAAGCAATTGTTAAATTGCATTTCCCAAAAAAAAAAAAAAAAAAAAAGCAGCTGTTAATTGCCATTTCACAAACAAAACGTGCTCCTTAAGCTACTCCCAAGCAGGAGGGAAAGACGCGGCTGCTCTGCATTTCAAATGTTAATAAAAACCATATACACTTGAGGCTGAAGTCTCCGAAACAGGGTGGATGGAGCGCTGAGCTCCCGTCACATTTTACGGGCACCATTGGCGACGTCCCACCGCCGAGAGTAAGATTTATTCGAGCTGCACGGAGGCGGCCAAGCCCTGTCAGAGCCTGAGCTGGTGACCTCAGCCTCGGCCACCACCACAGAAACGGCTCTCCACGGGGCAAGGCCCTATCTCCAGGCAGAGATGAATCACCCACCTAAACCGAGAAGCAGCTGCTGTTGTCTTTGATTCAAAGGCTGGACAACCCGAGTGGCCTGAGCGGAGTGACCCTGCAGGTCCAGCCTAGAGACAGGGCCTGACCTACAGAACTTCTAACCTGATGCTCAAACCGTTGTATGGATTTGGGTTCAGTCCCCCAGGGAGGCTACAAATCTCCCTGCCAGGGCCAGAGAAGACTTTAGTATGTACTTTGTAGTGTTTTGGGGGAGAGTAGAAGGAAAATCGAGTTTAAAAAGTTATCTGCCAAGAATTTTACAAGAGCTACTAGGCAGAAATCAATATAAATTTGCAACCCTAGCAGTAAAAATACCCATCACTGGAACTCACAGCCGGCAACAGCGTGAGATATTACAGTGCACACAATCCAGTGATGCTACAGGCCCAGCTGGAGCTCTAAGAAACAAAACCAGTAAAATATTGAGCACCAGAAAGGACCATTCAACGTTGCTACAGCACAGGGGACAAGACACCTTTCAGTCTTCCAATGGTGTCAAACATCAGTTTGTCAAACAGCATTAACAGAAATTCTGACAGCACGACAATATTTGGGTAAAGGTCCTAAAACCAGAAATGGAGGAGTCTCCAGCACTCTGGTCTTAAAAGTGATTTATTCTTAACCTGGAGGAATTCCAGGAGACGGGAAGAAAACGAGTATTTGCAACTATTCAACTTCTTCCACACGACCATGGAGTTATTTGTTCACGGGCGAAATAATGAAATTGGAGGGGATGCAATCAATACAGAATTAAAGGATATAAATGTAATCCCCTTCTGGTGAAATTCAATGTTTCATTGAAAAAGCAACAGCCCAGCCACAGTGCTGGGTGGGACATTTGATTTATTACATCATGACAGGGCGAGGGAAAAAATAGTTCAAGAAAGTATTAAAAAAAGCCCGTATTAAGTGGATTAAAAGTAACAAAGGTCTTGACAAATGATTCCTACATCAGAACCAAGAGCAATTGTGTGTAATTACAGCAAGTTCTGCAAAGATTGGGAACAGGCCTGGCAGCGAGGCTGCGTTTTCCCCGGAAAAATCTCAACCAGGAAATGGCTGCTGATGGATCTGCAAAGGGCAGAGAAGTTTGTGGGCTGACAGAGACAGAGGAGAGTCAGCGGCGATGCAGAACACAGACCGCTCCAGAGGCCGAGTCCACAGAAACAAACCCACCGCTATAACCAGGCTTAATGCAGAGAGGTGCAGCTGGGACAAAGAACCCCAGAATCATCTCACAGAATGGTTAGAGTTGGGAGGGACCTCAAAGATCATCCAGTTCCAACCCCCCTGCCCTGGGCAGGGACACCTCCCACCACCCCAGGTTGCTCCAAGCCCCATCCAGCCTGGCCTTGAACCNGCCAGTTTTGCTATGGCCAGATAGAAACCAAAGAGCCAGCTGGGTTTTATTTTTCTAAGCAGTGCATTTTGCTGGTAGTCAATGACCTGTACTCTTCATTATCTACAGCTTTCCTGATCCCTCTGTTCCTCTCCTGCTCTCCTGTAGGCTCCAGAGAGCAGCAGGGGTCTGCGGAAAGGGGGGCGCAGTTATTCCTGGCATCAGTTCCCAGGGAGGGCATGGGGGTCTCCACGGGAGCTGGTGACGGAGCGGAGCTGGTGCCTGCAATCCTGGGTCACGTGCAAACAGGAGCCAGGAAAGGCATCTTACCTCCTCGATAGCAAGACAGCACTCAACGCCTGCGTCCGCATCCTTCAGGAGTTGCTTAAACATCACAGGGGGAATTTATGAGTCTCGAAATGAGCTGAAGAACGGGGAAGCTGCCTAAAAGTGAGAGATGTAGAGAGTTCCGTGTGGTTAGCTGGGAAACATCGGAAGATAAAGGAAGAATTACCCGTGAATCACTTCATCTAGCAGCTGTCAATTGAGCACGCAATCAGTCCAAGGCTTACAGTCCAACGTGTTCTTTCTATGCGACCCCGCTACCATTATGCCCTAGGCAGGGCTGGCTGAAATAACAGTGTTTTAACAGGAAAAAAGCCCAGAGGGTCCCAGCCCCAGCGCAGCGCCCTGCTGCAGCGGGTGGCTTCACCTCCTGAATCCCCATTTCAGAAAGGCACCCAAGAACCGCTCTGGAACCCTCAGCTCTACATTAGTGAGACCACAGAGCGCTTCAGACACCCCCACGTTCAGCAGTTCCCAGGGGCTCATTCCAATTAGGAATCAAAAGGGGTGGTAGAGCAATTCTGGGGGTACGCTATGCACCTGGGGAGTCCCCAATACCCTGAACAGAAAAGGCAAGCGAAGCCCACACCTGGAACGGGGGACCACTGAGGCAAGAGCCACAACACCCCCACTCACACCACGCTGCACGGCTGATCTTGTCACCACAGAGGTGTAACGGGACACACACGCTGCCAGCCGACAGGCTGCGATTCCTCAGTTAAAAATGAGACAAAACCCAAATGAGTTTAAGAAAGGGTTAGTTTTCCCCTCACAGCAAAAACCAGGGCCAAACACTTTTCTAAAAGTAAAGTAGTAAGTAAATTTGAAATTAATTCAATACTGTTGCCAGTGTCAACGCGCAGTAAAGGCAGGAACTTGCCTTTATCTTCTCGGATACCGTCGATGTTTATTTCTCAGTGGTTCACAACACAAGTCTGAAACTGGTGCTGGTTTCACTACAAGAGCGGCCACCGAATCTTTACTTTTAGACCAGCTGCCGCCTCGACACCTAATAAATTCTTTCGAGGCATTTACCAGCCCCTTCACTGTGTGTTTTCTATCTGCAGCCCTCACCCCTGCTGTCAGCTCGTACCGCACCTCGCCAGCTACAGAAGACAACCAGCTGGACCACCCCCGGGCTCCCCGGCCCCTGCGCCCGCGGGCAGCCAGGCACTGGAGGGCACAGGGCATCTGGTGGGATCTGAACGCGCTTGGGGAGAGAGACGGGATCCACGGCCTGGATTCCACCGGTTATATAAACGAGCAGCATGATGAACCTACGGACAGAGCCTGACATTTAGGTTAACCACAGCCTTCAGAGGCGGGAGGCGGCGTTATCAGACGCGCTTAATAACCAAGGCTTCTGTCAGATAGAGGGTTCCGGCTGCCGAGATGCGAAGTCGCTGAAGAGCTCCGATTCTCCTCAACAAGAAACCGTGGCTTACTCTAAATTTCGTTTTGGTCCAGAGCAGAGCTGGTGACACAAACATGGAGAAGCCACCAGCGGGCAAAGAACTGCTTTGTCTTTAAGGAAACAAACAAAGGGCTGGAGCCCCTCTGCTGTGAGGACAGGCTGAGGGAGCTGGGGCTGTTCAGCCTGGAGAAGAGAAGGCTCCGGGGAGAGCTTGGAGCAGCCTTCCAGGATCTGAAGGGGCTCCAGGAAGGCTGGGGAGGGGCTGTTCACAAAGGGCTGCTGCGATACGACGAGGGGCAATGGACTTAAGTTGGAGAAGGGTAGATTTAAGTTGAATATTAGAAAAAATTTCTTTCCTCTGAGGGTGGTGGAACACTGGGACAGGTTGCCCAGGGAGGTGGTTGAGGCCCCTTCCCTGGAGATATTCCAGGTGAGGCTGGATGAGGCCCTGGGCAACCTGGGCTGGTTGGGGGTGTCCCTGCGACTGCGGGAGGTGGGACTGGATGGCCTTGGGAGGTCCCTTCCAGCCTGGAGGATTCTGTGATTCTATGATTTCGGTTCAAGCAAAGACAACCCATCATTAAACCTTTCTCATTGGAAACGTCCAGCCCATCCCAATTAAACATCACCCAAGAGTGCAAAAGTTGTTCCAGGCTGAAGCGTGGGGTTTGAAATAGGGGCATCCTTCAGTTTCAGGAGCTGAGCCAGGGTTAGAGGCGGCCTTTCCAGCACTGGAGGAGACATCACCCAGAGACATCGCAGTAACCTTCACCTAACGTACACTTCCCGTCTCCCAGAAACGTTGTTCTGGCAACATTTAACTCAATAATTTTCCATTGTTTGAAACAAAAGTCTATGGACACTGACACACATCTCCAAAAGGCAAAATGTCAGCAATTTCAGCTAATTTAAGTCATGCCAGAAAGTGCATTTGAGAGAGACTTTCATTCCTTGTATTTGTCATCAGTTCATTCCAGCACTTGCCACGGAGGCTCCTCAGAGCAGGCAAGAGACGGGATGCAAATCACACGACGCTTATCTCTGACAGCAAGCTGGCTCCTGCGAATTAAAGTTCTGCAGACGCTGACATCCAGAAAGAATAAAGGAGAATTGGGAGCAGGTACACGGGGAAAAAAAAAAAGCAATCAGCTTTAGGTTAAGAGATTGACTGCAGGAAATCTCCAGCGTTATTGAACACGGCTATTGTTCACATCCAGACAGTGAAGGGTCCCCCACCCAGCCCATGTGTGAGTCTGAAGATGAATTTAAACACGGGATTAATTTCATCTCATTTCAGCTTTCTCATCAAGCTGTGACGGCCTCTCACCCATCAGAGCTGCACCTTGGAGGAGCCATTTACCGTAGAAACCTCAAAATCCTGCCTTTGGATGAGACAGCTGAAGCGTGGCAGGCAGGGACAGCGGGACAGGGAGAAGGGAGGCAGCTGGAGGTGCAGTCCCCCTGGCGAAAGCCCCCCAAGCAATGCCTCGTGCCCCCGAGACGGATGGCACCCGGGAGGCGGTGCAGCTTCCAAGAGCCAAGCTTTACCAACAGCCTCGCTCCAGGCTGCCAAATCCCAAACACCTTTGGAACCAACGTTTCACATCGTTCCATCAATGAGGGACAGTGGGACGGAGTCTGCCCTCAGCAGGTTCGTGGATGACACCAAGCTGAGGGGAAGGGATGCCATCCAGGGAGACCTGGACAGGCTGGAGGAGTGAACCTCACGGGAACCTCGTGAAGGTCAACAAGGCCAAGTGCAAGGTCCTGGCCCTGGGTCAGGGCAATCCCCAACATCAGCACGGGCTTGGGGGTGGGTGGATGGAGACAAGTCCTACACAGGACTGGGAGATACTGGAGGAGGAACTGGACATGAGCCAGCAATATGTGCTCGCAGTCCAGAAAGATAGTCCTAGCCTGGGCTGCACCCCCAGCAGTGTGGCTGTCAAGGTGAGAGAGGGGATTCCTCTGGAGTCCTCAGTAGGAGACATGGACCTGCTGGAGTGGATCCAGAGGAGGCCATGGAACCGGTCAGGGGCCTGAAGCAGCTCTGCTATGGAGCGATGCTGACAGAGCTGGGGTTGTTCAGCCTGGAGAAGGCTCCAGGGAGACCTAACTGCGGCCTTTCAGCACCTAAAGGGGGTTTATAAGAAAAATTAGGGCTTCTTTACCAAGGCTTGTAGTGACAGGACAAGAGTCAGGGGTTTCAAACTGAAAGAGGGCAGACTTGGACTGTGCTGGGCACTGGTGAGGTTCCACCTCGAGGGCTGTGTCCAGTTTTGGATCCCTCACCACCAAAAAAGACCTTGAGGGGCTGGAGTGTGTCCAGAAAAGGGCAATGGAGCTGGTGACGGGTCTTGTGAGGAGCAGCTGAGGGAGCTGGGNGTCGGTCTCTTCTCCCAAGGAACAGACAATGGGACAAGAGGAAATGGCCTCAAATTGCACCAGGGGAGGTTCAGATTGGAGCTTAGGAAAAAAAAAATAAACTGAAAGGGTTCTTGAGCCTTGGAACAGGCTGCCCAGGGAAGGGGCTGAGTCACCATCCCTGGAGGTATTTAAAAGCCGGGCAGATGCGGTGCTCACAGATATGATTTAGTGGTGGTTTTTATCAGTTAGGTTGACAGTTGGACTCGATCCAAAAGGTCCCCTCCAACCTTGACAATTCTACGATTAGGAAGGCATACTTTACCATGAAGAGGGTGAGACCCTGGCCCAGAGAAGCTGCCCCATCCTCAGAGGTGTTCAAGGCCAGGTTGGAGGGGGCTTTGAGTGATCAGATCTAGTGGGAAGTGTCCCTGCCCAGGGCAGGGGTGGGACAGAACGGGCTTTCACGGTACCTTCCAACCAGAACCATCCTGTTCACTCTGACTCTGCTGGGAGGACTCTACAACCGACGTCTCCCCCAAGGCTAACTGACCACACTGGGAAGGCAGTCAGGCCCACCCACCCTCACCAGCCCAGCTGGAGACACCCTGCCCTGGCCCAGTCCAGCCCCAGGTATGGGCTCAGCCCACAGCCCAGCTTCCCTGGCTCCATGGGGGGAACACAGCCCCCAGCCCCAAGACCCCTCCCAAACAGGGAGCTGAAGCTCTCAGGTCTCTCCAAGTCCCAGTCGTTCACCAACATCTCCAACAAGGTCTGTCTTAAACAGCAAATACAGGAGAAAGATTCTGTTGCCAAAAGGCAGTTATTAAGAGTATATATTTACAGGACAACTTTTTTTTTTTTCCCCCCTTAAAGTATGTCCTCAGATGTCATGCTAATGAAATCCGATTAATGTATTAATGATTTATTTGTTTTGTTTTGTTTTCAAGCAGTTTAAAAAGACGTGTGCTGAGCAGGAAAAAAAAATCCCGAATAAATGCATGGCAATTCTGTTGATAATAAGAAGAGGTTTCATGCTGTATGAAAGTAAAATTGGGCCCACAGGCTAATTAAAATAGGATTTGAATTAGGATGAATGAATAATTAGCATTATTCATTCAAATCTCATTTACATTGAAATGTAAGAAATTGCATGATTTACAATTATTTTTGAGGAAGCACAGGGGTTCCTTTTTTGGTTTGTTTTGTTTTGTTTTTGTTTTTTCAATCTGAAAAATGAGTAAGACTTTGCTGTTCAAGAAAGGAGACGGCCGTGGCCAGAGCCAGGCCCGCAAGGTACCAGCACCCCGCTAAGCCTGCCGAGTACCTTGCCCGTGCCACCTGCCTCCCCGAGAATTCCAGCGTCCACCCGCCCCAGCGACGCCAGGGCAAGGACGCGGGGATCCTCCTGGGGTAAGAGAACTCGCTGCTCTCACCCTTCCGTCATTCCTGAAGGGCTTCAATCACCACCACCTACATCCCTACGGTTTTCAGAAGTGTTTCCAGCACTGCGCAGCTGAAAAAGAATAAGAAAACAAACTGTGTTGCGTTTGAGGTTTTAATCAATATTACAGAATATTTGAGAGTGAAATGGCTGGGACTTTCCAGACACCACAGTGCTCTTTCACATAAATATCGGGTCATCTGGCAAGTCTCACGTGGAAAAAAGCAGAGAAGGTTTTTGAAAAAAGCCTCAGTGTCAATGTCAATTTGGAAACAATTTCTGAATGGTGCCTTCAGATCCCAGGCGTGTTAACAAGGGTCTGCTCATCCCCAGACCAATCCCCTCGAGTCTAAACCCCCCACCCCCCGTCGAATTATGAGAGCGCAGATCCTACGCAGGATATAAATAGAACACTAAAATATGGGTAAGAGGTAGAGATATAATAAGATTCTTGCGCTGTCAAAAAAATAAAGATGTCAAGTACGTATCTTTTTGAAAATCAACATACACATACCCACCCGAGCATTCAGCTTAAAGATAAACTGGAATTTGCAGATAAGACATGAACCTCCAGTAGCCTCAGCGTGCCCTCTAGGTAACGCTAACATGGAAAGCCAGCGACAATTTTAGCAACACTCCCCCGCAGTGACACAATTCAAATGAAATCGCTATGTGTTTCGTGCTGGCCAAAACTAGCATTTGCTTCACCTACAGCAACCACAGTCCTCCTGGAAGCAGCGTCTCCAGGGCAGACACCCCGGAGCACGCGAGAGCCCGATTTCGGAAGAGCAGCGTCCATCGGGGCAGCATGAGGACACGCCAAGGTTGACAGGAGAGCAGGAGGCTTCGTTGAGAACGGAGGCTCGGCTTTAGAGTCCCTCTCACCTCATGACAATTTTGGAGACCTGCTTTGGGGCCTGTGTCAGCCTGACCCCCCTCATACACTCTTCAGCATCCCCTCCGAGGTGCACCAGCTCGGAGACCGGCACAGCGGGGTCCCGAGCTCAGCACTGCTGCAGCGACTCGGGACAGAGGCATCAGACGCCCAGCAAACCTGAGCGAGCCGCTCGTCAGGTCCGTCCTACAGACTTAAGGTATCAAGAAGCAGAAGGAAGCCTCAGGTGATGCCTGCACTTTGGTGATGTGAAATGCAATAACAGAGAAAACAAAGCACTGAGCAGAACACACGGCGAGACGCGCTGCACTGTTTGACAGGTTTTGCAACAAAACGCTTGATCCTCGGGGCAACAAACCAGTCGAACCACCGTGGCATCGCGTCAAACCTTGGTCTAACCAGCACAGTACCGGGACCGAGGCCTCCAGCGCGAGCAACCCCTCTGCCTTCCCACAGCTCGGGGACTAGGACTGACCCCACCAGCGAAGAGCTGCTACGCTGGAGCTCAAAAACAACCCAGGGGTTAACTCTGCCCAAGCCCTCCAGGGCATTCCCTCTCTCTCTCCTCACCCTTCTCTCTTTTCTAGTCCTACAGACTGCAAAGCCTTTCTCTACAGTATAGTTTAATCCTACTAAGCACGGGTGGTTTTGAGTGGCTCCAACACAAACTGCTCTCATGAGGCGCTGGCAGATCCAGCACGACTTACTGACCCGGGTCTGCCCAGCCCTTGGCCCCAGTGTCACTGCACTTGTTCCTCATTAAGTAGGAGCCAGTAACGTACAGCAAAACTCTTTCCCTGCGTACTTTAGCTGGACACTGAAAACAAGTAATTAGACTAGATATTAAACAAGTAATTAGACTTTTTTTTTCTTTTGCAAAGGACTTGAATCTGAAGCTATAGTAAACACCCAACACCGCTTTTTTGAGACCAAAGCCAAGTGTTTAACCAAAACCTGAGCTCTTGGATTGCCAGTCAAGGCTGCCTGTAGACAACGTGGCCAGAGACTGGTATTCGTACCCTTAAAATCCAAAGATGAGGAGTGTATCCTCAAGAAAGACTGCTTCTACCAACAGAAACGACCACGAGACTGGGCAAGCGTACCAGCTGGATATGGTACGTATCCGTACTTACGTATGGCAAGTATGGATTCGAGCCCACAAAACACTCCGGACTGCGACCCGCCAGTTCCCTTTCTTCCACACCACGCGGATCCTGCAGCTCTTCCACGAGATGATCATACACCCACAGCACTCAGCTCCCAAACGCCAACAAACGCTCTCCAGGAGCTGCTCCCGAGTACACGTTTGGTACGACACCACACACCCCTTTGCTCAGGGCTACTGAACCCTGGCTCAGCCACATGAAGCCTTAGCACTTGCCAGAATAATCAGAGATCAAACACGCCAAAGGCCTAACAAGTCCGGAGCTGTGACCGTGTCTTTGTAAGCGACAGAACCACCCATCTACTTCAGTCACTTATTTTTATATTCTGAACATGCTTAACCTCTGGGTTCCCTCGGACCCGTATGTGCTACACTAAGAAATGTATAATATTCCATCATCCAGAAGTTTAAACTACCAAATTCTATCTCCCAAAGCAGGGTCAGGTAGAGCAGGCTGGAAGGTCCACATCCAGCCAGGTTTTAAATACCTCTGAGGACGGAGACTCCACAAGGTCTCTGGGCAACCTGTTCCTGCATCTGACCACGCTCACAGTAAAAAAAACCCCTTTCCTTGTGTTTGCTTCAGTCCGTGCCTGTCACCATTCTCTGGGTACCGCGTTGCCTGGGACAACAGCAGCAAAGAAACGTTGCCTGTAAGAATGAAGGTAATGGGGAGGGACAAGTTACAGGGACCTGAAATAGACTGGCAAGTGATACCGTCACCTGAGATCCCGACCTAAGATCCTTCCCGTTCACAGTGCGGGACGGCTGCCCAAAAAAATCTCGGGCTGCTGCTGTGGAGTCACCCCCAGGATGCTCTGTGCAGGCCCACTGGTGACAGTAACACAACACGTAAACAAAATATTACCAATACTGTACTGTTGACTATTGCAGCCGTGTTCTCAGCAGTTATTTTAACAAATACAGGCAACAGCAGGGTAAAGATGGAAAAAAAACGCAGTGGGGATGATGACAGAAGGTAAGTGCCAAGTGACCAACAGCACTCCAAAGTGACAGAGCGCGACGGACAGCAGAGCTGTGGTCACTGCCCACGCCCACCAGCAAATCCCACGGGTTCAGCTTGTTTCAGGATGCGCACGGTGGGTTGTGACCAGCGGAGGGAAAGAAGCGGCAGGACGGTGTCCCGCTTCAGGCTCTGCCAACAGGCCCGCGTGGGCAGGCCTGGCACCACGACATAGGGCAGTACCCGGGGATGCAGAGGGGAAGAGCAGAGCCCAGGCAAAGCAAAACAACTCCTGGAGTCAAAGGAAACGAGAGCACGATGCCCTGCCTGACGCTTCCGACCTAAGGACGGGCACTTCTGCACCGAGACCCGGATGAAGAGCAAGAAAAGAAAGAAAAATGTCGTTTTCCCAGACAGACCCGAAAGGTCTGTGGTCTAAATTGAAGACCACACGAGTACTGCTGTGTGTCACCGCCACAGCAAAGCCACACGTGCTGCAGAGAGCAACAGCCTTCGCACGGGCCAGAGCATTCCCCACTTACCTGGGTGCCTCCATCCCTCCCGCGGCGAGGCCTGGGTAAGGGCATCTTCCCTCGCATACCGTTTCAGTCAGGCATCAGGGAGATTTCTCTGCCTTGACGTGATTAGCGATTCGAATAACCACAACACCCCTTTAACTACTCCTGATTCCGCTGCAGCCAACAGCACCACAGCATTTCCCCACTGGGCTCCTCCTATATGCTCAGAGGGATGAGTGTCAGAAGAAAATGACACTCTGGAGGCAGCTGACCCAAATATCACTCTCACGGCCATTTCGGGAAAGGAGAGAGAAGCCAAAAGAGAGCAATTCTGTCGGCTCCTGTACGTCAAAAGGCTCTCACTCGGCTGAGCTGGATACAATCACACGGGGATGAACACCTAATTCATCAACCACCATATTACGACAGTCAAAAGAAACTATGATAGCGCTTGCTTCATACATAAGCCTCAAAAATTCGTATGAATGGCTTGTAAATAAAATAGATAGCAGATACACAGCCTGCCACAATGTCCCCAATCACCCCTTCTGCAACATTTAAAGATGGCAGTTGTTTTACTGTGACCTAAATTAAAATAAAGATTTTTCTTTTCCAGTTCTGTCATCTGGTGAGGCAGGAGGTGCGGCCTTACCTTACAATTGTACAAAAATCATTTAATGTTTTCTTCAACGGCAGTTTTGTGACTAGGCTTTCCAGAGAAGGAGGGATGTTCAGAAGGCAGGGGAGGCCATCGTAGCGAACGCTGCAAACCCGCACCACCAACTGCTTCACAAGACACCCAGCACTTGGAAGAGCTCTGCTAAATCTGGTCAGGACTTTCCACTCGCTGACACACGGAGGACCATGAAGTTTTGCCTGTGACTTTACCCAACCGTATGTGTCCTTAGGTGGGGAGCACTAAGCCCAGGAGGATGGTAACCAGCCACACCAGAAGGCCACCTTCTCGATGTCGGTTACCTGTAGACCACAACCTAAAAGCACGGTGTTGGGAACACCTACAGCCTCCCCAGACCATCCAAACCAGTCTCTACAGCGATGCGGTACCCTGCACACGCACAGCCGCACCGATGCTCCTTCACCATGGGGAGAACCAGGGGTCCACAACAACAAAGCCAGCAGCAAACACACAAGCTCTCCTGCCAAACGCTGCCCTGCTGCTTCAGCTTCTCCCAACTGCTACCGCCCTGCAGAAATAATTGTAGAGTTTCATCTCAGTAAACAGGTTTGAAGTAGGATTTGTTTTGAGAAAAGGAGCGCAGTAAATCACAGCCGACTGCTGCACGGGCATTAAGATTTTACTCCAGCTTGAGTTCAGCAGGAGTCTTAACAGCTTTATCTTACCAAAGATAAAATTTAGAATATAAATACGAACATAAATGTACTATGTAAATTATTTGTTGAAAAAAAACCTGCTTCCTAGAGTGAAAAAAGAAAACTTAAATTGCTGCTTTCTAGAAGACTTAGATACTTTTCTGGCTCCCCTTGAGAAGGGACCTGAAGCACTCGCTGGTTGAACTCCCTGCGCTCCATCACACCAGCTGGGAGAACACACACACCAACTGGGCTTTTTCTTCCCGAGAACAGTCACAAATAACTTCTATTTTTTTGAGAGGCAGCTAGAAGACCTTTCCCCACCCTGCCTTACGCAACAGAGAGGGGCACACTTCACCACGCACAAAGTAGCAGGCGGGTCATTTCTTGCCTCTGCTTTACACGGTATTTTATCAGACTTGTTATCAACATGGATTATGAAAATTAGCAGTAAATTTAAGGCAGATTAGCCTCCCAAATGCACAAAAACTGCTCAAGTCAGGCACGTGACTTGATCTGAGACTGCATACGGGACAAGGCTCTGCTACGTGCTGCTTTTTGGTCCTGCCAGAGATGGAGAGAAGGACACTGCGGGCACAGTTGGGAGCACCACAGCAGTGCCAAGCGTCCCCCGGGTTCTCATTTCCAAGCTTTCAAGATTTGAGGAGAGGGGTCACATCTTGGTACAACCTCGTCAGTCACGGAATAAACTTTATGCTTGTTGTGCACATGTTCTCAAGCTGCAGCCAGAGAGAGCAGATCACCACCATTTAACAAGACCATGAAGAAATCACGACTTGCCCTCTTGGCACAAAGTAGGTCAGAGTAAACAGGATTATAGAATCATAGAATGGTTAGAGTTGGAAGGGACCTTCAAGATCACCGAGTTCCAACCCTCTGCCCTGGGAAGGGACACCTCCCACCACCCCAGGTTGCTCCAAGCCCCATCCAGCCTGGCCCTGAACCCCTCCAGGGATGGGGCAGCCTGAGCCAGGGTCTCACCACCCCCATGGTAAAATAAGGCTTCCTAATGTACAGTCTAAACCTGCCCGCTCTCAGTTTAAAACCACTGTCCCCTGTCCTGTCACCACAGACCTTGGTAAAGAAAAGTCTCTTCCTTGTAAGTCCCCTTTAAGTACTGGAAGGCTGCAATAAGGTCTCTCCAGAGCCTTCTCCAAGCTGATAATCTCCCAGCTCTCAGCCTCTCTCCACAGCACTCGCAGCATCTCCATGGCCTCCTCTGGCCCCCCTCCAATAGCTCCATGGCCTTCTGATGCTGGTGGCCCCAGAGCTGGAGGCAGCACTACAGGGGGTCTCTCCAGAGCAGAGGGGCAGAATTCCCCACCTCCACCTGCTGGCCATGTTGCTGCCATCTATCCTACGAGTAAATTACCCACCCGCATCTTGAGGGAGCTTCCCTCAAGGGGTCTGTAAAGCCACCACCAGGAGTAGGTTCATTTCTTAACACTACTAAAAGAGATGACAATGCCACAAAAGGAGAATTAAGTGACACACCTACTACAGAACTAGAGACAGAGTCAGCTCCATTCCTCCAGGGACTCTCTGGGAAACTGGCTCACACTGAAGCGACAGAAGAGGAAATTCTAAAGAGCCAAAAGGAAGAGTATTGGGCTGGGAGGACGGGGCGGCACTCACCAGAGAGGCTAACGGAGCTGCAACAGCCTGATTACAGCCTTTCTTAAAATTGCCTTGGTCCACGGGGGCAAGTGCCATGCCAGCTCTGCAAGACAAGGATTGCGAAGAAAATCCCAGTAAACTGCAGACCTCCAACCCCAACATTGGTACAGAACTGGTGAGACAATACTGTACAGAGCAGAACTAGTGGGTGATTGACCTGTATAAATACACCACGGGAATACACACGGCTGCTGTAAAGGGGCTTCCAGTGCCACAAAAGGTGCCAGCCTACCTGGGGGTTTAAGATTTATGAGTCTCATCAGAGCCTTCTTGCAGGGACAGCAGAAGGCCAGACCAGAAAAAGGACTGTCCCTGCATGGATAAACAACTGGGTAAAAGATAACAGGGAGTAGGAGTAAACAGTCATTTCCTGCACGGGAGGCAGGTCCCAGCAGAGCTGCACAGGGAGAGAGGCCGGGAGCTGAGCAGGACCAGGACACAGGACACCGAGTAAAACAACAGCGAGGTGGTGGGAGGTGACCAAGGACCCCGACGGCAATAGTGAAGGCAAGGGAGATGAGCAACCACGAAGAATGGCAGAAGGACCTCGTGACCCCAAGTGATCCGGTAATAAAATGGCAGATGAAATTCCACATGGATAAAGCGACGCACACATTGAATAAAAAAACCTAAATCTCAGTTTCACACTAGAAAAAGACGTGTCCTGAGATGGTCTCAGCAAGCAAGAGAACCTGAGGCTGACCGGCTGCTCCATGAAAGCTCCGACTTCACTGAGCAGAGTCCAGAAAGCCAACAGCATTTTATCAGTGTTAAGAGGAGGATGAGCACATGAACAGCAGAAGCTGCTGCATCACCGTGAGCACCTGTGGTTCACCCGCATCCCAGCCACGACGCACGGCTCTGGTCGCTCTCATCACCCCCCTCATGGAAACAAAGAGAAACGGTTTTGGAGAAGAGGTAGGGACCAGTTGGAGCAGGAGCAGTGAAAAATTGAGAAGGAAGCAGGAAGAGGGAAGGGAGCTGTAAATCTGGAGTACCCTGGAGAAGGAAAGCCCCTTAAAAACTGGGGGGGGGG
>VZRU01016003.1:4437-16288 GCA_013398155.1 Pedionomus torquatus | reverse complement strand
CACCCCCAGGTCCTTTTCTGCTGGGCAGCTCTCCAGCCGCTCTGCCCCCAGCCTGTAGCGCTGCCTGGGGCTGCTGTGACCAAAATGCAGGACCTGGCACTTGGCCTCATTGAACCTCATCCCATTGGCCTTGACCCATGGATCCAGCCTGTCTACATCCCTCTGTAGAGCTTTCCTACCCTCCAGCAGATCAACACTCCCACCTGGTTTGGTGTCATCTGCAAACCTACTGAGGGTGCACTCAATCCCCTTATCCAGATCATCAATAAAGATATTAAATGAAACCGTTCCCAGAACTGAGCCCTGAGGGACACCACTGGTGACCAGCTGCCAACTGGGTTTCACCCCATTCATCACCACTCTCTGGGCATGGTCATCCAGCCAGTTTTTCACCCAGTGGAGAGCACCGGTCTGTGCCATGGACGGTGTCAAAGGCCTTACCAAAGCCCAGGCAGACAACGTCCACAGCCTTCCCCACACGGAGAAGGTGGGGCACAGGGTCATAGAAAGAGATCAGGTTGGTTAAGCAGGACCTCCCTTTCCTAAAGCCCTGCTGGCTGGCCTAACAGGAGGGAAAGCACGACCACGTCCTGATCCTGCATACTGAACACAAACAATTCAGCAGCTCATCCTGCAGGGCGCTCAGTGTCTGCACCTGGACTACGAGGAGCAGAGCCAAGGTCTGGGGGTGCCAGCCTGCCAGCTCACAGGCCCGAGTTTGCAGGCAGGCAGCAAGTGCCAGTGCCTCGGCGGCACCTGCAGCCAGGAAGAAGGTCACAAAAGCTCCCCCTCCCTTGACACCCGTCCCCAGAGCTGTCCCCAGCTGTGGCGTGAGAAGGGAACCGGCCACCGTGCGACTGCATGAGCAGAATCACCTGAATGCTTAGAGATGGAAGAATTTAATTGAACTTATTAAGCTCCGTTTCTCCACAGGTCTTACTTACATTCGTCACAGAGGGGCCCTTCCCTGGTTCCCCACTGAAACCCCTGCACGATGCTGTCCTTCACAGAGCCCAGCAGCGACTTGTCCACCTACAGACAGACAGACAGACAGACAGCTTCAGAGACCAAAGCTGCCCCACGAGGCAGCAACAGACAGACCCCAGCGTTTGAAAGCCAGTTCCTAGAAGAGCAGAAATATCCCCCTAGATCCCAACACCCATCCCTCCCTCTCACAGCTCAGAAGCATCACCTTCAGAGTCTGGCACCTAAACCTGTAAGTTAAAAGAGCCCATATTTTGGTAATCTTGAAAGGCTGGGCATTTAGTTGCTTATCTGGAGGATGTTAGCCCAAACAGCAACGCCTGAAGAATAACAGACTATTTGCTAGCCAGTGTAGGAGTATGGGGGAGGAGGTATAGCAGATCTGAGATCCGGCAAACCAAGGAGCACTCCAGCCGCATCAGGACCTTGCTGCAGGCTCTGGAAGGAGCAGGCACCTCTTGGCACGACAGGACAAACATCTCACTGAAACACCCCCCACCTGCCTGCGCTCCTCACCTCTGAGGGCAGCGTATCATCTACCAGGATGTTTGGGCCAGTGGCGTCTGGCCCAAAGGCCCAGATGGAACGGGCAGCCAGCAAATCCCAGTCATACTTGGTCTGGAAGAATTCACCCAACTTCTTTCTGATAGAAGAAAAGAAACTTTAGGAAACAAGTATCCAACCTGCTTTCACAACATATTTACAACCCTGTTCCCTTCAGGCATAACTCAGCTTTTTACCTGGAGCAGCTCAGAGGGACGCTCATGGACTACCTGGTACTGACACTGGACCCAGGACCCCTGCCTGGAGCTTGTTGGCTGACACTGGGCACCTTGCACATCCCAGAATTCCCTTTATTTTCCCTAATGATGGCTTCTAGATGGATTTCTGCCCTCCCCAGATGGGTCATACCTGTTCCACGTTATCTGAACTACTTCATTTTCAATGTCCTCTGCGAGTCCCTTCTCCAGAGGCTCAGCAATCATCGTGATCTTGTTCCTGAGAAGAGAGACAGTTGCAATTAGTCCTCAGAGTGATGGAAATGGGAGTAATTGGTAGGACCTCAGGGACTGCACGCTGCCTTGAACACAGCCAGGGAGACGAAGCCACTCGTGTCCTTCACTGTTACTGTCTTGCTCATAAAGACAGCCCGTGCACTTAACAACTGCTCTCCTGCCCGTCTCCAGGAGCAGATTGCTACGGGACAGCGTGACTCCATCCCTCCTGCCAGACTCCTCCAGGCTCCACGGAGCAGGCAATGTGCCTCTGGCCAAGATAGCCCTCGCTGTGGCCGACACACGGGACGTTGCCCTGGAGAACCTCAGCAGCACGAGGCACCTGACCCCAGAGCAGGACAGTCCAACGGATCAAAGCCTGAACTAAGGCTGGAATCTTTTAGGACAAGAGGAAATGGCCTCAAGTTGCACCAGGGGAGGTTTAGGATGGATATTAGGAAAAAAAATTCTTCACTGAAAGAGTTATCAAGCATTGGAAGATTCTGTCAGGGGCAGTGGTGGAATCACCATCCCTGGAGGTATTTAAAAGCCGGGCAGACGTGGTGCTGAAGGACATGGGGCAGTGGTGGTTTGGGCAGTGTTGAGTTAATGGTTGGACTCGCTGATCTGAAAGGTCCCTTCCAACTTCGATGATTCTGTGGTTCTATCTTTCTGTTCCCAAAAATAAGGCTGCCAACCACAGAGAGAGTATACCACAATAAAGGAGGTAAAAAGACCCATAAACCACAAGGGAGCCCAGGGAAGCTATTGTCAGCGTGTGACAGACCATGATTTCCCTGAAAATCCAGGCATTAAGATGTCCCGTGCTCCTAGATTTCAGCCTGGTTATTCAGCCTGTGCTCCCTGGCAGATCCCCTCTTTCAAACCTGTGCATCTGCTTACACACTGCTGGGGGGGGAAGACGAGACCAGGCTCTAAAGCTCCAGAGCACCACCAGAAAGAAGAAAAATCCATTTCAAGATTAAAATGGGTAAGAGAAGACAAAGCTTTCGCTCATGAAATGTTTGGGGAATTACTGAACACTTTGGCACCTGCTCTAGGAGCTCAAAACATCTCCTAGTCTTGGAAACACCACAGAACTGCTGAGAAGGTGTGAAATTCAGCTGAAAGAAAGGAAGATGGGCATCTGTCTTTATTCCCTCCGTTTTGAGCGTTCCTACGAAGCTCAGAAACACCCCTGGGACTCAAGTGTGTTACTGAGGAGCTCAGCAGAGCTGCTGCAACAGCAGGATGGTCTGGACACCAGCTGCCAAGAACAGACCCCTGGGAGGGGATGAGTTGAGTCTCCAGTGAGTCCCTCCACCCGCCCGTCTCAACGCCCCGCTCGCCCACGGGCTCTTACTTCTTGTTGGGTGTTTCGGCAAAGCACTTGAGGGAAGACGTTTCCACCACTGTCTCGCAGAACGTCACAACTGGATCAGCGACCTGGAGTAACGACAACAGGTTTGCGAAGTTTTCAACTACTTTTTTTTTTGGCTTTTAAAGAGACTGTTTGAAACCTCTGAACACGGGCAAGAAAAACCTGGTTCGTCTGCCGGTGTTTCACTCAGCACCGTGTCTGCAGCACTGAGGCCGGCACAGGCAGCTTTGCTACTCGCTTCATTCAAACAAGGCAGGAACACTCAAACCTAATTCCAGGTATGAAAAATCTTGCTCAATTTATTCATTTGATGCGAGTCAGGCAACGGATGAAGTTCAGGAAAAGGCTGGATCGTGGTCACACACGCCCCTCTAAGCCAAGTTTCAGGCGCTCAGTCACTGCGTGTGACACAGCCAGGCTGGGACAGTTACTTTCCCATCCTAATAACCTTTTTTCCCTTCTAAAAGGACCTGACAAAATCCACGCTGCACGTTCAGCGAGGTTTATTTTCCCATTCTTCTGAGACAGGGGGACAAAACCCCCTCCCCAGGTAGGAAAAACCCCTCTCTCGCTTCCTCACCTTGATATCAATCTCCGAATACATCTTCCGTAGATCGTGCATCACGCAATCCAGGTAGAGCTCCCCTGTCCCCAGGATCACGTGCTCCCCAGACTCCTCCACCTGAAAGACAAACGAGGGGTCCAGCTGCCAGCCTTCCTGCTCCCAGGCCCCCGCTTTCCAGGCTCCTACACGAGCCCGAGGAAGCATCAGCTTTAAATAAATCGGTTTGGATCAGAGCACCCCAAGGAAAGCTCCCACAGGCTTTTCCAGCAGAAAGCGCTGATGTGCTCCGCAGAAAGCTGCTTCCCAGGCACAGCAAGGTGTGGGGTTTTCTGCTGGTTTTACAGTTTTATGCTACTTCCACGTGATTTATGAGATCAACTGCAACAGCGTGAAAAAAAATCAAAACGCCACAAGAAAACAACCCACAGTAAAAAAATATTTACTGTGAAAATCAGGCTCCAAGGCAGCCCACAGCACGAGCTGGAAACAGCCAGACGCCAGGAATACCTTAGTAGTAAGCGAGGGGTAGCTCTTGTTGACTTTGCGGAGACCATCCAACATTTTGGGGAGCTCCGAGGGGTTGACCGGCTCTACAGCGATTTTGATGACAGACGTGGTGTTGAACTTCAAAGGACGGAAGATCTGAGCCTGAAACCACAAGGAAGAGCTGAATCTCTGCATCATTGATGGCTGCTGGAGTTAAGACATAGCACTTGAAGTTGTTCTCTTTCCCTCAGTGGCTCTTGTGCCCCAGCTCCTCGGCAGATGAGGTTTCTTTAACCTCAGAGCCTTTGAGATGTGTTCCATCCCTTCGGCTCCCTGCAAGGCTGAGGGATACCAGCTCTGCCCAGTACCTCCTCGTTGCCCCGAGGCTCCGTGACAGTTGCCGTCTTCACTATGGGCTGGTCCACTCCTTCTATCAGCACCCAGTTGCCAGCAGGAACCCGGTTAACCTCGATGTGGTACCTAAAAGGCAGGGGAGTGTCACTGAAGCGCTGTCCTCCTCCCCGTCCCCAGCAGCAACAACCTCAAGTGACTCCTCTCTCAAATGAACCCATCACCAGAGATTTCCATACCTTGCAACCGAGATCCAGAGGCGCCCAACAGTGCAGATCTGGGAATCCTCCTCATCTTCCAGGGTATAGTTTTCTCCGAGGACCTTCACAGGCTGCCCAGCGTGGATGGTGCCACTGAGCACTCTGCCAAAGGCGTGGAACTGGACGCCGTCGTCCGTGCTGTACATTTTTGTGGTGTGACACATTAGTGGTCCCTTTTCAGGAGAGAGAGAGAGAGAGAGAGAGAGAGAGAGAGAAATAAGCCTCTTTAAAAATCAGGAGTCAAGAAGCAGACACAGACCTCGCAGGACTCAGGGATACAGAGGGATTAATGGGCTGGAATTGAGAAATGTTTCTCTGACTTGCCAAGTCCTTCATTTCCTCCCACTGGAAGCCTTACATCTCCCTGCCCTTTCTGGAGGCCCCTGGAAAGACTCTGGTGGACTTTTCTGGAGCCCTCCTCCCTCTTCTTGTGGAGCAGTAAATAGTGGTTGAGACAAGGCCATGAGAAGAAATGTCACCTGCTGTCCTGCAAACGGGAGCACCTGAGCCCCTGCAGTCCCATAAGGTCACGCCACAACCAGTGATCCAGTGTCAGTCCCCGCTGTATAGTTCTATGTGGGTAATTACAGCTCATTAAAATAATTAATTCTTTTTTTTTTTTTTCTTTTCCTCCAGACATTTGAGCAAAAGAAAAGTCACAGGCAAATTCCTCCCTAGCTGCCGGCTGGCGTTGGTGGCTCCAGACAACTCTGAATGACAGCTTGGTGCAAGCTGTTTGAGGAGGAAGGTTTTCACAAGGCTCCGATGCGAAAGGTGCTGACTAACGAATGCAGGATTATTTTTATCCCTATAGCTCAGATCAGTTTTCTCAGAGTTTGGAGAGAGACTGAAACTTCACAGAAAAGGGACATTAAAGGCAGCAAAAGGACATAAAATCACCCCGCAGTTCCCACGTGCTCCCAAGTCCTGACCTAGTCCTGTTCTCCTCTGAACGCTGTCAAACAATTCCCTCCCTCAAGGGCCGCCCTGGCAGGCAGCTGAAGTTTCTCAGAGTGAAGAGATTTGTTTCGGTATCGGATGAGAGGTTTCAAAACGCTGGAAGTCAAATCTGTGCAGATGGCTGGCTGGGAGGCAGCTGCCCTGTCAAGGCAGTGAAAGGAGGGCGTATTTGCCTCTCTTTCGGACAACTCAGAGCAAAGCAGAAGAGTTTCCTTACATCAGGGTCACATTCACTCATGGCCTCCCCCAGGTCAGAGTCAACACCGCCGGTGTAGGTATGCTCGATTTTCGTCTTGGCCCCCACCTTCGGGGAGGGGATGTGCTGCACACACATGTCCACAAAGCCTGGAAAAGTCCAATTTCACAAGAACAGGATTAAGCAGTGTGGAGGAAAGAAATGGACTCCAATAAACGCAAGGCACAGCCGTCCTGCAGAGCACCCACAGCAACGGGGAGGATGCGAGCAGTGTCTCAAGCTGTCCTTCGATCAAACGGTGCAATATCTGATATTTGGAAAGCTGAGAAGGAAACTGTGCAAGCAAGCGCTCTGTGGCTGCAACACAGCCCTTAAGCCCACTGATGTGAGACCAAGCTACTGGGAGGAGAGCAGAGAGAAGACAAACAGCATTTACCTGTGAATTCCCCAAAGAACTTCTTGCAGACAAGCCGCAGGAGGGGCCGGATGTTCAATTTCAGTTCTTCTTTGGTCAGGTGGATGCCAAGTTCATCCAGAGTCCTGGGTAGGGTGGTGTCCACATCCCCCACCACCTGTGACACAAGAAGCACCCAACTGCTCTCAGCTTCGCTGTGGGGGCCCAGGAACTCCCAGGGGCAGCTTCACACACTGGCCATCACCCTGTGGGCTCCTGACCTGCTCTGCTTTACAGCTCACACGAGAACTGGCAGGTTCAAATTATCACCTGGCTGAGAGTAGAGCACGCTAGAAAGAGCAAAGCCAGTTCTATTAACTGTGTAAATAAAGGGCCACATTTGCAAGGCACAGCTCTTAAGGAGCTGCTCGCTGTTGCTCTCCATCCCCAAACCCAACCTGGCAAGTCCCAGAGGCAGCAGACACCACCACATAGTGTTCAACCCTCAGCTGCTCCAATCTGGAACCGGGAGCAGGAGAATGGACCACCATGTACCTGAGCCAAGATCTTGTACAGGGGCTCCAGAATGAACTCCACAAAACTGCGCTGGGAGCTGCTCGTTGGGGCCTTCTTAGTGAACTTGCGGCTGTTGGGAGACCAGAAGAGAGACATGAGGAGTAGGGACTCAGCCTGGAAGCAACCCTGCTGCAAACACAGCCTCTGCTCTTCTCAGCTTATCTTCTCCCTCCCAGTCCTCTTGGGAAGCTGTCATGGAGACAGGAATTCCATTTACTCCTAATGAAGACCAGGGGAGGCTCTCTGCTCCTGCTTATAGGAAGCAGGAGGACCACATGGATTGCCACCAAGCAGAAGGCTTGACTCAACCCATCACAGAATGACATGGGGTTGGAAAGGACCTCTGAAGGTCATGCAGTCCAACCCCCTGCCAGAGCAGGGTCACCCACAGCAGGTCCCACAGGAACGTGTCCAGGTGGGGTTGGAATGTCTCCAGAGAAGGAGACTCCACCAACCTCACAGCAAAGAAGTTCCTCCCCACACTGAGATGGAACTTCCCATGTTCCAGTTTGTGTCTGTTCCCTCCTGTCCTGTCACTGGGCACCACTGGAAACAGACTGGCCCCATCCTCCTGATACCCCCCTTGAAGTATTTCTAGGTGTCAATCAGATCCCCCCTCAGCCTTCTCTTCTCCAGACTAAAAAGACCTTTCCCAGGTACTACTCCATGACAGGACAACTCAGGTCAGAAGGGACCCCGAATGATCATCGAGCCCATTTTATAGGGAAAGAAGGGAACAACCCAGTAATAAACTAAGCAACACGTAAACAGGCTTCTTACGTCTTTGGGTTGAAGTAGATGTCACCCCAAAGGCGCTTTGCAAACTCCTGGTAATTGATGTCTCCTAAAGGGACAAAGAAAATGGCAGAAGTCTCTCAGATGATACTGTATTTCTCTCATCTTGGAAATTTTTGGGTTCTGGCTTTTAAAACAACCCGTAGGATTCAATTTAATGGACCAACACGGTGAGTGAACGCGTGGTCCCAATTCTGAGTAGAACGATTAAGCCCTGACCCGGGGAGAGCAGGCAGAGGTGGACAGAAGACAGCCCACCGAGGGTGACAGCAACAGCCTGGGCACGCTGTGGCTCCACACACTTAACTTCCCAGGAACATTTCAGCTCCCTCAATTACACACAAGGTTAGAGCTGAGAGGAGCCAGCCTGCCAGACGCCGCGCTGCAGGAACCCACTTACATCTGCTTCGTTTTCCAAAGGTTAGCGCTGCAACCTGACGCTGTAGCGCCAAGGTGCTGGGATCCTCACCCCCCCGCCTGCCCCGCAGGCTTCGCACAAGCATTTTCTGCCCTGCTGAACATCTCCAGGTTCTCTTCTCTCTGTCAGCTGATGCACTAAGCGCACAGCCAAATATCCCAGCACCCAAGGAATAGCAAAGTGCTTGGCTGTCACGGTAGATTTACAAATAATGAAACAGCGGTGATAATTTACAGCAGTTTCCAAACACGCTTTTGCTGTGGGCAGATGTGTGAGCATAAGAAATTTCATGGTGGCTGCGGTTTTGACAGTTAAACTACTATAACTCAGGCTGGTTGAACTGGGGTGGCTGCACATAAAATCCCTGGTGGCCACAGCCGAATATTACGGACTTCAAGTGCCCATTCAGCCCGTGCCTGCCCCGGACGGACGACACCTCCTACCGACTGCGCCTGCATCTTTATCAATCCCCCGAAGAAGAGGCACTGCCCTAGCAGGCACTGCGTCAGTGCCGCGACGCCCAGGGAGCTCATTTATTTCTCCAAACTCACGAGGAGATGCGATAGTCCTGACACAGCAGTCCCTGACCTCTACAACTTCAGCCTCCCTCCAGCAAACTTCTCTGCAAGAGCTGGGCCAGCTGCTTTACAACATCCTTCCTCCCCTGCTCACGGCTCCTACGGGTCACCCCAAATTCCCCAGCGGGAGACTTCAAAACTCTCGGCTGTACAGCTGGCTAATGGAAGCAAAAGGCCCACTTTTACAAGTGGCAGATTGCCTTGAGTGGGCACCTGGGGAACAGAAAATTAAATCAAAGCCAGAAAAAGACAGTTTCTTAAAAAAGAAAGAGGGCAAGAGTGCAAAACCTCGTGGGCCAAGCTTGTGCCCGGCTGCAGCTGAGTCTCAGGCTCTGGAGGCTTTAGTGAGGAGGCAGGAGGCACTTAACCGCTTCGCTTCTGAGCTGTTCTGACAAGGCAGCAAAGCACACCACGCACCCTTGCCTTCAGCTCTCATAGTGGGACTGCTTTCTGCTCGAGGGTATGTAGAAAATACTGGCTTCTGACGCAGGGAGCAGTTATCAAGAGAAACTATCTAGATAGTATTTTTGCTTTTTATCACCCAGGGCTCAGATCGGCAGCACCCCCTAGGAAGCTGAGAATGTATACACTGGTCATTGGAAAGCCTCAACAACAAGGGTTAGGAAAGGAGATGTTAAAGTGTACAAGGTTTCTGGATAATCCTCACCATATGTGTCTGCATAAATCTTTGCGAAAGATCCCAGCGTGAAGCAGATGCTGTACTGTGAACTGGAGAAACACACGTTCCCCAGAAGGGGAGACAGAACGAGGTTCTCATCGGTGGAATACATGCTGAGAGGAGACAGTTTTCAGAGACAAGAAAAATAGAAAAACAAAAAAAAATATCAAAATCAATGTTACAAACCAAGGGAGACATGTAAATCTGCTTCCCACACCAAACAGCAGGATGTGATAGGCAAGGATTCTGCGTTGCCAAACAGCAGCTTCAAACAGGCTGCAGCACATTTGCCATCGGAATTTCAGGGCCAGCACTATTTTATGTCTACAAATCTCAAAGCACTGGTGTGCAAAGGAATATTTAAAGCCTGGAACTAAAACATTACAAGTGCTTTGTGTTTTTTATCAGGTAAGAGTTTTTCCTCCCCTAAAAAAAAAAGGCAGTAAAATTGGTCAACTGAGCAAGGGAAAAGATACTACAAGGCAAATAACGCTGGGATAGAATTAAATCTAAAGTTTTCATGAGCTCCCAAACACGCTGGACAGGATAAATTATCCTGCTCTGAGCTGCCTGATGTCAGTAGCAACTGATCAGAGACGTGTAGGTGAGCTCCTGTGCAAACACACAAATTTGAAGAGGAGAATGGTGTGAGAAGAATCACCCAGATGCAGAAGAACTCCCAGAAACGATGCTTTGATGCGGTGAAAGCTGGAGAAGACATCCCCCCCTTCCCCAAGCAGCATTTCACAAAGAGATCTGACCACAGCAATATCACAGTCTCTGTTTAGGGGTTGGGTCGGTGAGTTCTCTTTAGTTTTATAAATGTTCAGGAGCTTTGAAACATCTCCATGTGGGATACAATGGGACTGTCCAGGCTGGATTGGAGATGTTTGGGAGCACCGAAGTTCCCCACCCTGCTCCACTTTCCACTTTTATACATCCACTTTTCCAACAGGGGGAAAAAAGAGCTGATGCCATGAAACTCCTCCGAATTCAGGCAGGACTGGCCCTTCCCTTAAAACTCCATCTATTGGCCAAGATGAATTTTTTTTAATGGTTCTTCCTGCCCCGTTTGCTATGATTCAATATTACGAAGAGATGAACCCATGAGATTTTGGGCACACAGAGGGCTCGTAGAGAAAAGCAGCCTCGGTGGAACAGGCAGAGCGAGCACTAACATCATCCCACAGCCCTGTACCTGATCAGCCCGTTAACCTCGTCCACGATATGTCGGAGTTTGTAATAAGCATCCGTAGGGGGCAGTTTGAGCTCCAGGATCAGGCGGTCTATCTTGTTGATGCACACGGTCACTGCCAGCCGTTCCTGCACCGCGTGCTTGATCAGCCGCTCCGTGTTCAGCATCACCTGTGGGGAACAACCGGCACAAACGCCCCTAGAGAAAGCCCGCCCCAAAATGCCATCCTGGGCACAACAGACGCAGTGACCCTTACAGGCGGGGCTGCAAGCCTCCAGGAAAGCCTACGCTCAGCCAGCAGGGATCAGCTAATCTTCCTGAAATTCAGAAGTAGGTGCTGACCCAACCAAATTCCTTGAATCCTACCCCTTGGACATCTCTGATACCAATAACCTGCTCGATTTTAGGTGTCATGGGGATGAAAATGCAAACCAGTTAGATAATCAGGCTGCAGGCATCACATCAGCCCCAGACACAAAACCAGAGGCTTCGACTCCCTGTTTTGGCTGGAAAACGCTCTCACTTCCCAAACTATCCTCCTGGAAAGCTGAATCCCCCGCCCCACAGGCCTTCAGGCTGAAGCAGGATCAGAGACTCCAGAGGAAGAGATCTGGAAGTTAAACCCCAGGAGAGCCCAGCACTCACCCCCTCAGCCGCATCAATGAAAAGCACGACGCCGTCCGAAATGCGAAGGCCAGCAGTCACCTCATCGGAAAAATTGACATGACCTTCAGAAAATACAAAATAGCGGTGAGAAGCTGTCCTGGGTTGAGGTGGGGCGAATCAATTTTCTGTTTCACAATTTTACTTTCTTGTCTGGGCCTCTTCTAGCTAACTAAACTCTGAAATTGGCAGCGCAGATGCATTGTTCGAAGCTGCTTCGTCTCACAGTGATCAGACCTGATTATCCCAAGGAGTGGGATGCAGAGAGGCCCTCGCTGCTACTTAGTGCTGGAACAACCAAGGTCGATAATTTTCGTCATTTGCCCCGTTGGAGGGTCGGAAACAGAAAAGCACAAAGGGGTTCCACCTGCACTG
>VZRU01016000.1:212725-231931 GCA_013398155.1 Pedionomus torquatus | reverse complement strand
TCACTATCCTCTCTTCTAATGTGGGGGTGAGCCCTGCTAATGAGATGTGTCCCACTGCACCTTACCGAGCCAGGTGGTCTGCCAGGGCCCCCAGCCCACAGCACTGCTCTGACGTGGTCTTCTGCTGTAAGCCAAGGACCTGGGGCAATCATCAGAAAGGCTCTCCAGGGCACTGCCTCACCTCCTCCACAGTTTTCCCCGGGAAAATATCCCCCTCAGCGCTAGCAGGGCTCGGGTCCACAAAGAGGAGTGTTGCAGCAGGGAATAAATTCCTCCCACGTATTTTCTCCAACACAATGAAATAATGCAGGCCACGGATCTGACACTCTCCCTCTCACGCCAGAGAAGTGAACAGATAGCTGCGTTATAACATTGGCTCCTAAGTATAATTTCCCATAATTGTAAAGTGCTTTAGAGGTACTTGTGAACTTGGGTGGATTGCTCCTAACTAAGTTGATGAATAACCCAGGACTGACTCATCTCCTAAACAGACCGAGCGCTGAAGGAGGGAACGTGGAGAAAAGGTTTTGCCTTCCATTAGCAACACTATCCAAACAACTGACCCTCTCCCCGAGAGATTAGTTCACAGCAGGTGAACTATAATCTGCTCTGATCGGCAGGCAAGGAAAGCATTCATCCCAGCTGCATTACAGCCAGAGCTTTTCTTCTCTTTTTTTCCACACATTGTGAGCTCCTGACAAAGGGCTCCAGCGATCAGATCAAACAAACATTTTGCCACTTATTTGCAGAAATGGTTCTGGTCCCAAGTTGGGGTGGTAACCAGCTAAAAACTGGCTGATGAGTGTTTTTTCCTGGCGTGGCCCTCAGCACTTTCTCAGCCGGAAAACGGGCATTTGGCAGTGTCCAGAGCAATGGGCAAGTTTTTGATCGGGGTTAATTTTGTGCTGGGAAGTTGTTACCAATTTATGATCCTAGAGATATCTGCTGGAAACTACTATTTGAACGTATGTGGCATTACCATCCATCTGATGTGCTCAGTTGCCAATTGGAGAACACATTTCACAAAACAATCACGATATCTCTGGCTTTCTGGTCCAGAGCCTCACGGGAAACCTACAATATAACATTAAAAGATAAGTTTTAATTCCCAAATCTGCTGCATATTAGGACTTATGGACTCACTAGTTTTTGTGGCATGTGTATTTCCCTAAACCAGCAGCAGTGAGTCTTCATTAAATAACAGCCACCAACTATCTGTCTCTCTTTGGCCAGCAATCTTATTTCTCTCCTTGCTAATGCCTTTGCCTTTTCTCCACAAGTATCAATCTGACTTTTCTCTCCACAAATCTGAATAACTAACAAAATCCAAATAGATCCAATTGTTCTCAGCTAAGATTTCATTTGAAGATGGTGGTTCTCATTTTTGGCGTGAAAAAGACCTTGTGTGTTTGAAAGCCGTTTGGGTTTGTGGTTTGTTTTGTTTTGGTTTTTTTTCTCTCCCATCTCTCCACCTACAGGTCTGATAAAAGGCATCACCTCTGCCTGGGCATACGGCTTTGCTGTCCAATCCTGTTAACTACAGGGTGGGGTGTTGACCAGGGATGGATGGTGCCTACTGCTGGCTCCAGGAGCTTCTGCACAGCTTGTGGTTCAGTGTGGGCCCGTTTACAAGGATGGAGTCGCGTACGGCTCGCAGAGACATCTCGTGGCCATATCATATACTGCAAAGGAGTTATTTTGTGTGTTAAAACATCTCTTGTGTGCCGAGGACCAGGAACTGCCCGTGTATGACTTGTCACATGGGGCGGAAGAGCAAAGGATGCCAAAATACCCTGCACCTAATTCAGCCTCCAGCCATTCCCTTTGGGTAGCTTCAGAGTATGAAGAAATCGGAAATACAGACATATTATGTCCCTGTGCATTTATCTGGGACTTGAAAGTATGTAAGAAATAAACACCTTGGCAGGGGATGGCAGAGAGCTACAAAATCCTGAGTCACTGGAAGAAATCAGAAAGGGAGCTGCTGCTCAGTGTGTCCCAGACCAGGACTCGCAGCCACCAGGTGAGCCTTTTGGGAGCCACATTCAAGCAGGAAGAGGAGGTGGTGCCTCCTGTGCAGTAGAGGATCCGAGGAAGTCCTTGCCAAAGAATACTGGGGATGTAAAAAGTCCACCAGGGTCAAAGGGAAAATTGGACAACCATCAGGAAAACAGAGCTCTGCTGAGGGCAGCTGAGCAGACAAACCACAGCAGTGTCTGGAAAACCCCCGTGCTGCAGCCACGTGTTCTAGGAAAGCACTTGGGAGAAATACAGATGTCCTTGCTGCTGCTGTTGCTTTTTCTGAGGCATCTGCCTGTGGCTGCTGCAGTAGCCCTGCATATGGCACTAGACAGACCCAGCACAACTGTTTTTTACACTCACACATAAAACTGCAGAGAAAACTGGGAACAACCTGGGAGGATAGAGCAAATGCCACTTTGATCCTGACTTCTCTTTGAGAGCTAATGAGGGAAAGTGAGCAGAGAGAGCATATTGACAGCGGGGCATCTCCACTCTCAGTTTAATGTGCATGAGCTGACCTCACCACCAGGGCTTTTGAGTGAATGGGGAAAAGAGTCTCTTGAAAGGAGGAAGCCGAAGGGGTGCCTGGACCAACTGGAAGGATGCTCTAACGCATCAACAGTTAGTGAAGAGGTTCTGGTTACTATGTGGCTTGTGCCAGTTGTGCAATGAAAACCTCACTGTGCAATGCTTCATAAAGAGTACTGGTGGCCAGTCGGAGCTGCCTCCTCTGCTTGGGGCTCTTGGGGTCACTTGCCAACCTAGGTCTGCAGTGCTGCATCACCTCCACTTCTTTCTGCTGCCAGTCCAATACTGCTCTCCTCTCAGCTAGTAACCTCTTTATGTCCTTCACCCATGCAGCCTTCAGAAATCACCCAGAAAGGGTGAAATGCTGTAAGGCTGCCATATCCCCATGCTGGCAGTGGAATTCTTTATCTACTCCCAGCCCTGGAAATAGCTTGAAATCAGTCACATTTACCCCTATTCCCTGACTTTCCCCTTTGCTTTATTTCATTTCAAAACGTATGGCAGGACTCTGGCAAGCAATCTTCCACTGCCCAGACCTGTGACACTGAGACTCAACACACCAAAGCCCAGCACTAAGGTGAGGAGATCTGAGTATGCCACATGGAAAAGCTTCCAGTGATGCCAGGATATTTTTGAATATCAGGTTGAGGTATGATTTTTAAGAGTGCCAACATCATTGGCTGAGACACAAAGAGGTGACTGGACACCATGTGCACCTCCTTAGTTCTACAGATGCTGGTGAGGCAGACCTACTTCCCAGGCTTTGCTGTTTTGCCTGTATGTGTTTCAGGTAAAGGACCATCTCCTGGACCCCAACTGGGGCCATTGCCTCCTGCAGCAAGCAAATGCACAGTGCAGAGTATGCCTGTAAGAGATACACTCCTGATAAAAGCTGATGCACTGGCAGTGATCCCAACTTACTTCAATAACATATTGCTTGGTCTTGGCTTGTTATGAAGTATCTCCTCCCATGGGATGGACCACCATCCCAAAGTCCCCCATCCCTAGGCAGGGAAGTATGGGAGGCTGAGCTCTTGCTTTACTTCCTGTATTCCTTGCCTAGGAATTCCTTGCCATCCCTTTCTAAACATGGTGAAACATCCCAAAACACATCCACTCACCAAGGTTCGAAGACCTGGCCCACCACCCCAGAGCCTCTATGCACTGCTGCATGAGAGATGCCCCAGGTTTCAAGAGATACATAGCTCAGCCCCAGAGTTAGCAAGGAAAGGGGGTTAAATTAACCTTTGTTAGCTCTTCCAAAATGCTTCCTCCATGATTAACACCAGAGGTGATTTTGATAGCAAGATTCATTGTCAAAATAGCTTATAAAACAATTCCATAAAACTGTGTAAATCTTGTGTTGATCTTACTTTTTACAAGGAGTGTTAAAGCCATATATCCCAGCACCATTTACAAGGTTGTTGCAGGTGTGGGACCTGCCTTAGAAATATAGCTACTACTTAAACTGTGTATTTTACGAGCCTGGGGAAACATCCGTTTGAACTGTAAAAGGAGCTTTCCAGCCCACTTGCTTCTTTGTGCGAGAGACTAAGACATTGCCCATCGGACTTCAGAGTCACAGCCAAGGTACAAGGACAAGATTCCTTTGTCAACACACCTTAGCAAATTTTCCAGTATGCTGAACTTTGGCTTCAGGAGGCACTGGGCTCCCTGAGCCCAGGTTTCACTGGAAGCCACTGAGCAGCTTAAAACCATTTGCCACTTGCAGACATGAGGCTCTTTCGCTGAGGGCTGCAGTCATTCCTCCAGTGAAGCTCGCAGCCAATTTACTGGTGCTCTGGAGCGCAAGGAAACAGGTGGAAAAGGGAAGAATGAATAGCCCAATCATGTAAATCAGATCACAGAAGGCATTTAAGTAGGCAATGTATACTGTAATTATGTAATAGGTATTTAATGGACATCAGGCTGAGTCTGCTAGGGATAAAGGAAGAGCCAAATAAGATTTCTCCCCTTGTGTTAAAAATTATCAGGATTTTTAATTCATATTAACACTTAAAATTACATCTTGTCCTCCATGGAGCTCTCATCCATCTCCCAGTGCTGGAACAATCCTGAGATTGCTCACACCGCAGGGACTGAGCCCTCCTCCCATAACGTTACTGAACCTAGCATCAGGTCCCAAATCATCCCACACCTCTGCTTTGCAGAGCACATGGGCAACCAGCTGCCATGCTTCCCCCAAAAAAGCATTGTATTTTGCAGCTGGATATGTGGGCTCCCCATTTATAACACTAGGAGGAAAAAGGTTGCATTGGGTTTGAAGTTCAGGGACTATGGGTTTTAATGAGGTTCTTGACCTTGGCCAAGCTGCTTATTCCTTCTTTTAAGGAGCAACAAGGCTCCTCCACATACATGAGGCCTGGCAAAAAGAAACTCTGGTGACCTGCAAAGCAGTGCCACCATTGGGACACGGACCTATGGGCAATCCTCTGCCCCACTGTTCCCACCTTCATCCTCCTCATCAGGTGCCTGGCCTCACCTTACCAGCAGATACGTCTCATTTGGTCATGTAAGACCAAATATTGACACTGTCAGGAATGACCCTTGGCTGTGACCACATCTCCTAACCTTCAAGATAGCCCTTGACCTCTCTCCTGACCCCTGAAACACACAAGATAAATGCAGGAAAGTAGGAAAGTGTCACAGTGACTCACTTAAAAGCTGTTTTATGGCAGGTGGAGGGTTAAGCTCAACACATGACTTCTGCTTTCCAACAGGTCTTTCTGAAGAGTCTCAGAGACACAGAGTGACACATTTGGATCAGTATCATATCATCATTCTCAGCTAAAATAAGCTTTTCTCTAGCCCTGCCAAAGCTCTATTTTATGGTGTCTCTCAGATTTAATAAAAAATGAAGAAAATCCTTTGCTATTTTTCCCAAATAGACCTTCTAACACAGCTTCCAACTATTTTGGCGGAGTCATAGACCAGTGCAGTGGCTGTAGCATGAAGAAACACCAAACTGGAGAGGCTGGAATCATCTGCAGGTTACATGAGGGTGTAAAGACATGTCAATGTGGCACTTAGGGACACGGTTTAGTGGGACTTGGAAGTGTTAGGTTTATGGTTGGACTTAATCTTAAAGGTCTTTTCTAACCAAAATGATTATATGATTCTATATATTTAACATCTAGGTTCATTCAATAACCTTCCCTTCAGCCTGTGACTCATCTGGGGTCTTTTCCTCTCCTGTAGCTATATATTTCCACAAAACATGAAGGGGTCTAATAGGAGTCTACTCCACACACAAACCTGGTTGAAAACTGCCCATTTGAAGAGTTAGACAGGGCCTGATAGACCAATGTGGGCACAGCAATCACACAACCCCCCTGTTTCCTTTGGAGACCAAGCAAAAACAGGGGAGAGGAAGCAGAAATCCAGACAGGAAGGCAGGAATAGATCCATCAATAGCTCCTGCCCTGTTTCCTGCTCATTAGCGTGTCTCAGCAGATGTCAGGTAATCTTTAGAAACCCTCCAAAGAAGCGTTCTTTTATCAGACGTTTCTTAAATCGAGACAGAGGGAATTTGGACCCTGTACATTTATGGGCATCACAGAAAAAGATCAGAAAAAAGATCTCTTCTGAGCACGTACATTGTATATCACGGGCAATTTTCTTTCTGTTCTTAATACAACACAGACCACCTGTGGACTTCATAATACATATATAGCTAAATGACTACATCACACCAATCTGTTTCCCCATTCCCCTGGTGCTCCCACGGCTCTGACTGCAATCCCAAGCAGAGCAGGAGAGAAAACACATGATTTAGCTGCATTGGTCCTCCCAGGAGGCGAAATGCTTAGAAGACTAATTTGCTGTGTACAAAAGCTTGTCAGTAAGATGTTAATGACAACGAGTAAGAGAGTAAGATCTAGGGTTCAGCTTGGTATGTCAGTACCTTCTTCTAGAGGTGAGAAAAAGGGATTTTCACTGGATCAGATGTTTCCTTCAGCTGCAGCTGCCGGTGATGGTGTGCATTGCTCACTAGATGGCGAAGGCTGCTTTCCTCCTTGCAGACTGGCCGCCCCACAGGGCTCCTACAGAAGCAACCAGGTATGCTGCTGAGGATGGAGAAAAGGCCCTGGATCACTGAGGGGAGGTTTAGAGGAGGGAGGGTTCAGGGGAGGCTAGAGGCACAGAGGAAGGGAGGGTGACTTATTAAGGTTCAAATGGTGACAAAGTTCTCCTTGAAGACACGGTGATACATGTTTGAGGATCTCCCTCTTCGCCTGATTTGAAACGGACCTCTAGGTGAGTCCATGGCTACCAAGGACTGGTGGGAAAAGAGATACCCCAATGAACCTCTTCTGCAGATTTCCTCCAACCTTCAGAAGTCTTCCTGTCTTTTCATGAGCAGGATCAAGCTGACATGACCCACATTTATCCCTCAAATGTATCTAGGGAGGACACGGGCTGATACAGATTTGGATTAGTCCATTCTGAATCCCTGAGGTGTTCTTGTGGCAAAAATGGTCTTTAGAGATGACAGCATCATCTCTAAATCACCATAATGAGAGGCTCCATGGCAATGCCCATCAGCCACAAGAAATCTCAGTGCAAGGCTTCTGTTACTGCCATGGGTTGAACCCTGCCCAAATAAAAGCTATGTGCCACCCTCACAACACCCTTCCTCTGCTGTCCCAGAGGTGTTCAGCTGATAAAAAGATTACAATAGCAAAGAAAGAATCATGGCAGAGCCTGATTTAAATCCTTTCACCAAGGCTGTGGCTATTAAAGCTGAAAGAAATCTCATGATTTACCAGGCTGGGAGATTTGGCTGCCCCAGGTACCTTCAGCCTCTCAACTACTACTAAGGAAGCATGAGAAAGGACAATGCTCTACCTAGGGTACTTGACTACAAGTCAAAGATGTCATTCTCAAACAGCTTGAAAGTCTTTAAAGTCTTGAAAGCTTGAAAGTTTTAAAAGTTTTCATCTGCACTAGTGGGTCATAAAACAGAACAGCAGCTATGGAAGTGAGTTAGAGGAGGGTAATTCTGGTTCCGTTTTCAGCAGCAGCTGGCTCCCAGGAATGTCCTGCTCTTGCAAGTCATTACTCTTTACCTGGCAACTTTTGCACCATTGTAGCCAGAGCCCCTTATATAAAATAGCAGAGTCCCTCAGCTATTTGCAAACAGCTCCTCACCCACAAATGCCCGTATTTTCAGTAACACCAATCCGAGGAGGAAGAAAGCCCTCTACCAGATATCTGGTTGTCAGGTGAAGATCTGGCTGAACCAAGCTCAACTCTAATTTCCAGTCTCCCCATCTGCATTACTGGGTTTACTTTGGCCATGGCCAGTCTGTAGCTCAGTTCCAAAAAAAACACATTTAGACATGAGAAACATCCTACAGTTCTTGGCTATCCTGGACTTAAAAACTTCTGCTCAGCTGGTCTTCTGGGTCATGCTGGCTACTTGGGCCCAGGTTTGCTTGAATTAACAGGTGCTCTGTCTGCCTACACTGTACAAAGCTGTGGCTGAAGTCTGCAGAGAGGGACAGAGTGTGTGTGTGTGTGCTCTCAGGGGCACCAAGGTCCAGCATGAGCGTGGTGTTTTGTGGAAGCGCAGGGTGTACAGGTTCCAGCTCAGGCATCAAAAATGTACCTTTACATAGTGGAGCATGGCCTATTCCTCCCCATGAGATACTCTCATGAAAATGAGAGCCCATTCTCACGAACTACTCAGCAGGAGCATCAATAAGTCCATACCTCAGCCTACAGGCACATGCTAACTTCTGCAACTAGTGATATGTGGAATATATGCCCAGATATGAGCATATAGGGCAGCAGAAAAGCTTTGAACATGGTTCACAGCCTTTTGGCATAAAATCAGCCCCGAGGGCAATGTTTAGCAGCCTGAGATTTTTCAATGCTTCTTCTAACCCAGGATCCATTATACCCCATGCTGCGCCTTTTGCAGAATAATGCAAGCCTATTTCTAGTCAGAAACCCACGGCTGCTCCTACCCAGCTCGCTGGGACATGAAAATACTTGGAAGGTGGTACTGACATTTTTCCTGAAGCTCTCTTCTATTTAACAGAAGCAAAGTCACGTTGCTGAGAGACCCCTTAGTAACAGGAAGCAGTTGTCCAGTTTAAAGAACCAGCTAGAAAGCAAACAGCATTGCCTCCTTTTTAAAGCCCCTCAGGACAATATTTACTTTTCTAAAATATCATTGTGCCATGGCTTTGGGACTTTGCTTGACAAACTTGGGGGTCTCTGAGCAGTTCAAAGTGGGCTTGACCTATAGCTGAGCATGGAAAACAGGAACTGCATATAAATAACTAAATTACAGAGAGATCAATTCTCAGTCAACTCATTAGCAATGCCCGGCGTCTTTAAGTGATAACTCCACTCTCTAAGACCTTTACGTAATTACTTGCACAAGGCACATTTCACCCTTTGGTTCGCAAGTTTCATAAATGAAGGTTAAGTTTACTTAACCACCCAGGATTTACCAGCCATGTAAAAGCATAAAATGTGCGTGCTGCCAGGTGTCTCTGCAGAAACTGCCTTGTTGATTCAGAGACTCCAAGGTTAAATGACGGTTCCTGAGTCCAAGTTAGTTTCCCGCTGGGGAAGGGGAGGATCTGCGCTGTAACATTGTACCACAGTTCAGCCGAGGTTGATTTAACGAGGCTTGGAGTTAAGATAGCAGTGATTGCCAAAACCTGAATGAAAATCAGGGGTTTGCTGTACATCGCACCTATAACAGAGATCTTCAGTGTGTCACACTCCAGGCTGCTACAGAAAGATGCTGTAATTTTTTTTTCCTAGCCAGATACTTGATTCTATCTTCCATCCTTCTCTCTACACTATTCACACACATGCACATCTACAGGATGCACGCTTAGAGGGCCTGTATATCTCTACTCCACACAGTCCATGCAACTGTGTGGTGGGTCAGATTTTCAGGTGATGTGAATCAGCATAGTCCTGTTAATGGTTTTGGCAAGTCAATGATCTTCTGGGTACCTCTTCTAGTCCCATCAGATGATGAGGATACCTGAAGTCTGCTTACTAGATGTGTGCTGGTCACATTTCCAGGCAGCCACCAGAGGAAGGATTGGTGTACCTGGCCTTCCACTCTCTTCAGATGGAGTGAGCTAGACCATGCTGGTCAAAAGTTTGCTCTTGCACCCATGCCATAAGTGCTCTGTCACTCAGAGCAAGCCATTGGTGTTCTGACAACCCTGTTATCACCCTCTGATCCTGGGGAAAGTGCATAAAAGTACAAAATAATGTAACTCACCACTCCTTTTTACACTGACAAAACATTGAGTCTGACTGACTCAAGTCAATCAGTGTCACAGCATCAGAAAGATCAGCTTTCCTCCTTCCCCAAGCCTAAGGGGAAGGTAGGACCCTAAGCCTTCCTAAACCAGCAAATTGTATTCTGTTCAAATTCCCACTGATGTCCTCTTTTTTTCTAGAGACCAAAAGAAGAGCAATGAAAGAGGTTTACAATGTGTTTGTTCTTTCACTGTGATCACCCACAAGGTTGACTGTACTTGGAGGTCTACAGTCCTAATGCTCCTGTGTGTTATGTCTAAAAAATTGTGCCTTAGATAGACATCTGATGGCAACAACATCCACACATTGGCCTATGGAATACCACTGGGAAATTCATGCATCCCCAGAAATTCCTACCTGCAATACTGGAGAATAATACAAAGGTCTTACTGCTACTTCCACTTTCCCCAAGCCTCATGGAGTTGCAGAGTTGTCACTAAAAGAGAACATCTATCCTAAAGTTTCCAAGCAAAGCAGATAAATGGCCACAAAGCCCTGGATGAAACTTCTCCAGGTCAAGAAAAAAAGAGTCCAGATTATTTTGGACTCACCTGTAAGACTTGGCTATGTGACTTAGATAGGGCTAAGTTATTTGGAAAGGTATTTTTCAAGCCACAGTGCAGTTGAATAGTGATCAGTGTTTGCCCACTACTGATTTAGAAACCTAAGCTCTGCTCATGCCACCAACTCAGGGTCAGAGCTGTCAGTGCCAGTGCACAGATGAAAATGGCTTTAAACGATTGTATCTACATAATTTTTAGTCCTGAATTAAAATGAGAATCAGCTCCATTCTGCCAAATTTTCCTGTGGTGGTCTATCTCAACTGATAGACCTTAAAGTGAACTAGTATTAGTATGATCTTTTTTCACACACGCGAGTAGAATGGGTTTAATACCCTTTCTAAATATTTAATAACCTATAACCATTCCTAATGCGATTATAACCACTGATGAAACACATTTCTCCCTTCTGAACAGGATCAAAACATCTCTCTACCACTGATTATCTGCTTTTATCAGTGGAAACTTGATGAACGGTGGGCAGTTGACCTTCCAACACAGCCAATGGTAACAGGTCAGAACTTCTACCCTCTACAGTTCTGGGTGCCTCTGTGCTTCATGATCTTCTTGAGGGACTGTTGGTGCAGCCACTGTGGTCTGGGGATATGAACAAGGCAATGTTTGCAAGGGGAAGTAGTATCTTTTATTAGAACGCACGCAGTTGGAAAAAGTAGGTCAAACATTAAAGTTCATAAGCCTTTCTTCAGGTCTTGCCTAATTAAAACCCTCTGACCATTCTTCTTGCAAATCTAAGTGCGATTTTAAATGCAGGACAGAAGTGGTGGTGCAAAGATTTTGTAGAGGGCTTAGCACAATAGGCTATACATTGCAATAGCTACCCGTTAGTCTTGGGGAAATAGCTCAGCCTCTGATCTGATATTTTAGCGGCTAAGAGCTCTGGCTAACAGATCCTACTCTGAATTACTCTCTCAAAACCTTATCAAAAGGAAATGGAACCTTTTGAAATCACTGGCATCTCTGAAAGACTGGTTTATCAAGTTTCCCCCAGTTCAAGCAGAAAACCCTCTGTTCTCCTCTGCTCTTTAACCTCTTATTTAAAATGTCATTTTACTTTGAACTGTCAAAAGAGGCAGCAAGGGAAGCAGCTAGCTCACCATCAGAAGGAGGTGAAAGCTGAAACTTTACCCGTCCTTAGTGAGTTTTTCCACATATCAATGGCATGCTACACCAGTGTGTTTATTTTTATGACTAGAGCATATCCCTTAACCTCAGGGATCCGAACATTTCCCTGGAATGTACAGACGTTTCGTATCATTTATTTCCCAGTGGCCCTTCCCAATACCAGCTCCACACACAGAGAGATAAACACACACTTCTATTCACATTCTCTTGATCATACTGGCGTACACAATCAGACACCAGCTTAGCACAAACTCACACACACTCATATCCATAGCATCAGTCTTATTTACATCCTTCCTCATAAAATAAGTGTACGCATTCCTGTATTTAGATGTACATATTTACAACACATATAGGAACATAAACAGCTATGATTCCTGTGACCATTTAGTTGTACAAGCCTATGTGCGCATGTACGTACCCCAAACTTTGTGTGAAAATGCACGTGCATGGAAAACCAAGACTCCAAAGAGCACTAACACATGCCACCCAGTCCCATGGATGCTCAGAACCTGGCTGGTGGCTTCCACAACCAAGGGAAAGCATTTGGATAGGACCCAGACAACTTCCAGCAGCTGAACACTAGGATTTCACTTACCTGTCTGTGTACCAATTTTAAGGAGAAAACTACTAATAACCAAAATGATGGACCAGATTCCCCCTCAAAAGGCCTGCAACCATTAGGATTTTGTCAAGTTGCTGCAGCTTTGCTCTATTATAACTATGTCCCCTTACCATACTGACTCAGGTGCTAACGAGATATTACCAAGTGCTGAGGTTGCATTTAAGCTCTCATAAGCAACCAGCTGAGGGCTGGAGTGTTTTATCAGTTTGTGCTGCTTACTGTGGGCCAAGCTCTTCAGCTGGTGTAAATCAGCACAACTCCACTGAGGCCATGAAAAATGAGGTGCATAAGTTAAGCATCTGTCTCAATGGCTGATGTTTATCTTTGCTCCCATGGCCTCAATTGCACTTAGGATGAACGTAAACCCACGAAAACAGTTTAATGGGACATGGGCTTTCTGCTGATCATCTGCATGCAGCTGATTTTTACTCCATTTGGTTGCTAAACCAAGTTCAACAGATATGCATGTTACAAATAATTTGTCATGCTCTTAGGCGCGTTCCACCCCAGGCCACAAAATGTTTGCAGTAATTGAAATATAGAGCCAAATTCCAAGCTAGCATAAATCTCCACTGATGTCAAGCCATATGGAAATCCACGTGATTTGAGGGAAAAAAAAAATAAAATACCACCATGCCTTCTAGTGAGAGACTTGTGCAGCTCAATCTGATTAGTCTATCACAAAGAAGATTAAGAGATGACTTCTCTAGGATGTCCAAGTTCAGCTGGAAAAAAAGAAAATACCAGGTACAGAGCAGCTCTTTAATCTAGCTGAGAAATGCCAAGAGAGATTCATCTCTTGGAAGTAAATGCCGGACAAATTTGAATAAGCAATAAAACATAGATCTTTTAAACACAGAATCATTGATCAAAGGATAACATGGACTCTATCATTGAAAGTCTTCAGACCAAGGCCAGGTGTTTTTCTTCATAAGGTTCTTCTGTCTAGTATAAATTGTTGGGTTCAATATAACAGTAACAACATCAGTTCTTCAATCTGAAGTCATCTAAGAGGCTGTGACTATTCATAAGAAGCTAGTGAATTAAGACTGAGAAAAGCCACTGTACTATAGAAGGGATTAAATTTACTACAGATTGATTTAAATTCCACTTGAAAATAAGCGTGGGAGTGCTAAGTTAAAAATCTGAGCAGAAACCACTAAGGCTGGCAAAATACAGAACTGAAAGACAAACCAATGATCCCTTTTCTTCATAACTATTTGTTTACTGTAAAGGCTGCTCAGTTATCCCTGAGATCACAACAATTTTGAGCTGAGAAACTCAATTCTGATAATTTCCTTCCAATTATAATACAGGAAAAGACATGAGCCCTCTCAAACATGGAAGAAGAAATATTACTGATAACTGAGAAAGAAAATATTATCTTGCTAGAGCTGCATTCCTCTGCAGCACAATCAATGGATCCCAACCGCCAACTGCTGTAGTTGCTCCAAGTTAGAGCAAAATAAATAGGATAAATCTAAGAAAGGCCCAGGTGCCAAGTTAATATTTTTTTTTTTAGGTTTCCAAAAAATGTCTTTGCACCATCTGTTCTCTAGCAGTGGTGCATTCCTCAAGCCGCTATGTCATCAGCTTCTCATTATTATTTTTAACGTTTCTTCGAAGTCAATCAAAATCAAAGACAGAACAACAGATTTGGGATGTTTGTGCTCTGTTAGCACGCTACATTGTGCCAGAGGTACATAAGGTTATTTGGTTATTTCTATCCACGGCTCTTTGGCAGCAGAGCCTGAAGCCAGAATCCCAGCTTGTCAAACAGATTATGATTATATCTAATATATATTCACAATGAATATGAGATTTTAGATGAAAATCTAAAATTGGGATGGGGAGTGGGCGGGTGGGAGTGAAAGCAACTTACTCCAGGCAGCTTTCTAAATTCAGTCATTGGTTCAAATCCCTCCCAGAACCCACAGGGCAATGCGAGATCCCCAAGTTTCTTGGGAACCAGTCCCATACTTTCTCTGAAATCAGCAGGGTGCTTTGCTGCGTCACTGTTAGAAAGTTTTAAACCAGGGGTGCCCCAGTCCAGGGTGCATGCACACCCTTTGCAGTACATTACAAGGAGGTACTTACTGTGAAGCAGAACAGGGGGCTGTTGAGGCCAGGAGGATGCATTTACTGATTGTGCTTTTACCAGTGGCAGTACCTGCAGAGGAAGAAAAGGTTGAGGGAAGTCATACTCCAGATACAGAAATAAACCCCACTTCCTAGAGAAATAAGCAGCAAAACCCTGAAGTCCTGATCTCACTCATTTTCTTCCCCATGGCTCTGCTCAGCTAACAGTGAGGTAAGGAGCTGCTGCTTTATCCAACCACACCACTTAACTGTGATTTAGGAAATAAACCTGCAGAGACTGGGATTAAACACACAGGGTGGAGGTACAGGTGCAGGGATTTTCCCTGGGATTACCAGCTGCCTAAGAGATTGGCCAAGGTGCTTGAGCACCAGATAAGGCTCACCAGCAGCACTGCTAGGGTTAGAGGGAGACTGGAGCCAAACGATAACTCAGGGGAAGTGCCACCACCCCACAAAAAAGCCCAGCCCCTGGGGACACTTTTGTGGTGTTTACTGGCCCCTAGCAAAAGTGAATGTTGTTGGACAGAGCCATGGGGAATGTGTTTCTAGTGTCAAAGTAGACTCCAGTCCTACCTGATGTTCCCTATCTGATCTGATGACCAGTGAGTCACATCCAAAAGTGATTGAATTATGTCATGTCTCTGCTCTCTAGAAAGGCCACTGACCTGCAAGTGTCACAGAATCATAGGATCATTTAGGTTGGAAAAGACCCTTAAGATCATCAAGTCCAACTGCTAACTCATACTACCAAATTCATCGTGAAACCACATCCCTAAATACCACATCTACCATATCTGATTGTTAAATAGTTACAGCAGTATTTCAGCCTCAGGTGTGGCTATATCACACTGGAATATTATTGATGTCATTACAACGTGGCCACCACATCATCTTGCCTGTGTAGAGATTCCCCATCCTCACTGAGCAAAACCTTGAACCTTTCCAGATAGCAGCTAAACCCCAGCGCCCCAAGCTGAATGTAAGTAAATGTTCTTTAATTCTGGCTATTATATGGCCCTGGGCATTGTCCCCTCAGAAAGATGGGGGGAGAGGGGGTGGAAAGACAAGCATTTAATACAGAATCAGTATGTACATTTTCCTCTAGAAAGCTCAAGGTCACAGCAGAAGTCATCCAACTACATGAAGTTAGAGAAGCAGCTAGAAATCGCTGTAGAGACTATGGTCTGCACTTGGGAAAAAAAGGACATCTCCAAACACTTAGATAACAACACTTTGGAGAATAAATCAGGCTTCCTGATCCTACCCTTTAAGCCCTTAAAGGGCTGGAAGGTATTAATCCAACAAGTGTTTTTTACCATAAATCTCTTGTTCCTGAGCACATCAGATGAATACTTTACAGTGTGTAGCTGAATTGTAGCCCCTTGGGGGATCACTACATGGCAGAAAATAACCCCAAAAGTTTGTGAACTTGAAGACAAGGTGCTGCACAAACCCCCTCACAAACCCTCATAGTAAGACGGACAAGTCAAAGGTTGGAACAACTCTCTGGTTCCCTCCTCTCTCTCACACCGGTTTGTTTCTGATTACTTTTCACACAGATCACAAGGCAAAAAAAGAATGTGTCTAATTTTGCTAGGGAGGGGAAAAGACATACACTTGATGGTACTTTAAGGAAACTTTTTCTTTCCTTTCAAAAACAATTCAAGTAAATTAAGAGTCCCAGTCTGATGAGTATGAGTCACTTTCAGTACAAACTAACCACAAAAGCTGGAAATCTGGCTTTAAATTTAGAGGAAAGGCAGAAAATAAAAAATCATTAAATAATTCACACATTTGGTGAGGCATGCAACGTCACCAGTGATCAGAAGAAAATGATAAGCTTCCAACATCAGCGATCGTAAAGTAACCTCTAGGCCATGGCTGAGCAATAAACAGAGCCCTTTAGTGAACAAATAATTACAGAGTTTGAAATCCAAAGATTATACCGTGTAACTAATGCTGCCAATAAATTCCACTCCGCATGTGTTTTTACAGCTTGATACTCATTAACACAAATAGGTTTTTTCTGTCAATTTGCACAGATTAGCCTTTGAGAAAGATCTCCCTTACTGTCTTCCCAAATTATTTCTTTTAAGAGCTGTGTGTCAATGAGTCTGTGTCCACTCCTATTCTATTTTTCTATATTTCTTACACACACATATCCTCCCCAAAATGCGATCAATTTTTCTGTGGATGTACACGTGTTTCCTATTCATGGCTGTGGGATCCATGTGGGTGTTTGTCTGTGACTTATAAACACGCACATGCAGACTCACAGGCACTTAGTATCATTCCTGTTGGAAATCTTAACCTCAATGATTTCTTCAAAAATCACAGAAGAAACGATAACAGAGACGAGAAGAAAACAGTTCTCTAAAGCAACACCCCGTGATTTTAGGTAAAAGACTTTTTTGTCCTACAGCCCTGAACAGCTACTACAGAGAAATCTGAGCTTCTAAGGACAATTGTAATGTGAGTCCCTGACTTCAGATCACAGTCACTTTAGCAACATGCCAAAAGACACGCTAGCTCTTCTCTGGCTGGCTTAGCTCCTGCAGCTTTCTCCTCCATGTGGGCTAGCTCACTAAAGAATCTGGAAAACGAAGCCTCCAGCTTTTTGCCCAGTCCTAGCTTGAGCATCCTAGCCCTGGCGTGCAAGCAGTGAGCCAGCCTCCCCCGGGCTCAGCTGCAGCGTACCTCCACCGCGATTTTCCCTTCCTCCCCGGGCTTTTTAGCTCGAGCAACTTTGGGTGGAAGTCAAAATCATGAATATTCTTAACAAAAAGTCTTTGCCAACCTTGAAATTTTACAGTTCTACAAATAGCATCTGTATACATGTACAGTGACTACACACACACAATACTGCTTTGCAAAGAAATAGTCACCATATATCGTGACTACACACACACACACATGCATACAAGTATATAAATTAGGGGCAAGACACAGCATTTTCCTGTGCCCCAGACGCAGAGACAGCTGATGTATTAGGGTTGAAAGATTATGTAGAAATCGACCTGAGGCAGCAGTAGTGTGGGATAATTTATTCCCAAGGGTTAATTGACTATAATGATCTTAAGATCACCAGACAACCTAACTAATAGCTTGTAATAGGAGCTTTACATACAAGACAGTACAAGACATAGCATCTTGCAGTGTCCCACACCTTACTCGTATGTCTGACATTATTGCAGTTTCAATATTAAATGAAATATGGCTCACGGTTTACGCTGTGGAGTGTTTCTTATATATGTTACGCATTGTGTGATACATATTTTACGTTATATTACATACTGTGTAAATTTGTACAGAAGCAAGGTCTGGATGCTAAGCTATACTAACAGCAACCATACAATACCCGTTAAAAGCAGAAATCCAGAAGTCGGGCAGTGCTGGCAGGTGCCGTTGGCACTGCGATGTGGGGCGGGGAGGGGCACGATCCTGCTCAAGGGGGATTATTTTCCCTGTCTGCCAAAGGAGAAAACGGAGAGACGACGCGGTTTTCTGCCTAGATCTCTTGGCGACACAAGAGCCACGCTTCAATTTTATTTTTTTTTATTTCACCGTCCGTGTGTTAAAACAAAACCCACAAGTCGGCTTCGGTTCTCCTCTGCCCCAAACAGGGTCTGAGCCTCTGGAGTGAACAGACACAAGGTGAGCGACCAAAACCAAACCGTGTGTGCCCAAGACGAGGAAGGAACCGCGTCTGGGGAGGGACAGCCTTTCGTACCCCCCGCCCTCCCCCCGGCAGCTTCTGAGGCTCCCAGCCTGCCTGCTCCGGGCTCGGTTTAAAACGCAATTAGCAGCAGAGATTAAACTGCTGTGCCTCCCCTCCGCCCCTCCGATTTGTTGGGAGAGGAAACTGTTAACAGCCAGCCCGGGTGGGAGCTCTGTGTCTCGCCGATTGATGCTAAAGCACCTGAATTGGGTGTAAATGACGGACTCCACGTTGAAGCCCTTGGGGAGGGAGAAAAGTTGGGGGGAGGGATTTCTGATAACGTGATTTTCACGAGGAGCTTTGGGCACCAAGAAGCAGCAGCAAGCCCACAGCACAGGCGTGCCCTCGCGTTTCTGGTCGCAAGCACAAGGCGAGCCGGTGCCTCTGGGCTCGGAGCCGACCCCCCTTTCCTAAAATAACGTTTGCTGAACGCCCATGGCCGGTTGTATTTACCCTTCAAACTTTGCTCTACTCGCTTTTTCTTCCTTCTGCGGCCCGACGTCCCCCTGCGGGGGTCCGGGGGTGCCCGCACAATCCAGGGTGCGGGTGGTATTGAGCGGGGGCCGGACCGCACCGCGCCGGGCTGACACCGGCATCTTTCCGCCGGCGCCGCTGGAAGAAGCCGGTTTGTGCTGCCCGGGAGCCTCGGGGAGCGGGGAAGGGGGAGGATGTACCGGGGATGAAGGGAGCGTCGGGAAGCCCACCCCCACCGCAGCCCCCGGGGGCTGAGCGGCTCCGCTCCCTGGCGGGCGGGGATGAGGAGGAGGAGGAGGAAGAAGAAGAGGAGGAGGAGGAGGAGGCGCGTTTCGGTGCGGACAGATCGGCAATTAGAGCGGGGGCCGGGGTCCCGTCCGCTCCCCCCGCCCCGCGAGTTCGTGTGTGCGCCCACACCCGCGTACGGATCGCTTAAAGACGTGTGGCATATCTCTATCTAAAAGGTCGTTTCGGTAATTATTTACAGCTCAAAGGTCCTTTAGGTGTTATACACATATGTATATTGGAGGCCGTTTCTATATATATATATATATATTTATATATGGGCATACACGTGTTAGCGGTCGTCTATTTGATACAGCCTTCCTGCAAATACCGCGGGGGTATGTATTCACTCACCTTGTGAGTCTAAGATACCTGCAATCGTGTGCATCATACGAATATGCCAGTTCTAAAATTTATATTTCTAACACTCA
>VZRU01016000.1:163225-211105 GCA_013398155.1 Pedionomus torquatus | reverse complement strand
GGTTTGGGGTGCTTTTCGCATCCGAGAGCAGCACGGCTCCCCGAGGGCGGCCCCGCGAGCGGAGCCGGTGCATTTCCCTCGGCGGGGCGCAGGGGGTGCAACGGGACCGTGCGGCGCCGCGGGCCGGCACCGGGACCGGGGCTCACACCGGGTGTGTTTGTGTGTGCGCTTTAATTCCTGGGTTCTTTCTTATTTCTCTCCCCCTCTTTTTCTTTCTAACCTGTCCCTGGAGGAGCGAGCCCATCAAAGTCATGCATTTCCCCCACCCCCCGCAAAAGGAACCGAGAATCCCACCCCAGCAGTCACCTCTCCCGCCCCGGTATTGCCCCCCGGAAAGATAAGGAGGCAGATGCTGAGATAAACGTGTCCGGCCCTGCAGCCAGATTCCCAGCAGCCTGAATAAACAAACACTGTCACCTTCCTGCTCGGGGACGGGCAAGTCCCCCTGGCCCCAGCCCTTCCCGCTGCCACCCCGGTGAAGGACACCCCTCACGGAAAGGCAGATTTGTTGTCCCTAATCAGCAAATCGTTTAGGTCATTACAAGCCCATTACCGAGGGACAGGCGGGGCGAAGAGAAACCTTGGCCGCGTCTTATCATGTGAACCAGTGTCTCTGAAAACAGGAGAAGAGGAAAGGGTTGCCTGGAGATTCCTACGTTATCCTTCCCCTGTAGGGATCCCCTCCTGCTCCTTTGCTCTCATCTGCTGCTTTCCTTCTGCCTTCTGTGGCCCCCTCGTAAGGGGTCCAGTCCCCCTAAATCTGACACCCTTATCCTTACCTGGACCCCTTCCTGCATCGTTTGCAGCCAGGGCAATGCATCTTCCCAGTAAGGTCCAGGGGATGAGACAGTTTCACTGGGTTTGGTAGATTTTTTTTTTTATACCACCCCTGCCTTTTAAAAACTTTCCCCTTTACTTCTTTTCCCAGTTCTCCTCACTGACGTTTTCAGTAAAAGCACCTGGTATTCAGTGCTGCTTGTGCTGCGGGTAACCTGAGGGTTGCCTTGTTTATGCTGTCAGCACATCCCATCAGGGAGGAACTTGGGGCAAAACCTCTCAGGTTTGCATCCACTTGGATCCACACTATGGATCTAGCCTGGAAGAAGGGAAAGGGGCAACTCAGCCCCCTGAAAATCAGGACTTCTCTACCAGCTCTGATGTGGCATCCTGCAGCATCCCTGGTACCCACAGTAAGTACCACGGATATCACAAGCCACATAGAGCTGGGGGCTGCACAGATCCCCACGGTGGGGCCAGAGAGACCCTTGTCTCCCCCCCTCACCCTTTTTACCTCCACTCTAGTAATTATGCAACCTCTCCTGACCCTGCTTTCTATCCCTTTTATCCTGGCCTCAGTGCCTGTTCGCCCAAGCAGGCAGGGCTGAGCCGTTGGAGATTGCTCTGAGGTCCTTCCATCTGGCACTTTCTCTCTGTTCCCCCACTCAATAAATAAAATAAGGGTCACCTTTTTTTTTTTTTTTTCTTTTTTTTTTTTACTTTTTTTTTTTTTTTTTTTGGATCACACACCAAGGCCCATCACAAATGAGACCCCCGAGGCTTTGATGCCTGTGTTTGGACACAAGCAATTATCTCTAATTATTGTTTTGCTTTTCAGTTTGCCCAACTTTCCGACAGCCTTGAAAAGAAACTTCAAGGAGGGGGCTCAGCAGACTGAATGAGACATTTCTCCACGAAAGCCCCTCCCGGAGCCCCCTCTTGCTTCCATATTGAGAGACACAAAATCTTCACAAATGTTTAAGTACAATATGGGTTTGGTGAGGGGTTTTCTTTTCTGGGTTTTTTTTTTGAGGATGATTTCTAAAGACACGGGAACATTTGTACAAATAAGGCGCAGATGGGAGTGGGGTGGGGGAGCACACTGGAGCTGAATATCTGGGAAGGGAGGTGAAATGGTTTTCAGCTGGGACGGAAGTGGAGAAGCAGAGATTAAAACCCGCTTAGATTTTCCCACCACTCATAAATAATACATTAAATTACGCTTACTGTTTTCTGTTCACTGAGGAGCACTGGGCAAAGGCCTCAAGTCCTGAAAAAAATTCACAGTCTAGGGGAAGAGCAGGGTCGGGAGGCAGGAATGGGGAGAAAAAGTGGTATTTTGGGAAGCTGTCAGGGAGGGATGGGAAACAACTAAAAATAACATGTCAAGTCTATGCCCATGCATGTGTCGTGCACCTGCACATATGCACACAAAAGTGTGGGTTTTTTCCTGCTGGCAAAATGCATAGAGATATACATGCACCTACCCACACATATAAATATGCACACAAACCTGCAGCCCAGGCACACATATGTTGACAGACTGAAACAGGTCTGTGCACACGGGTATTACACACACATACATACGGCGGGTACGACTGTGCAGAGAGGGACATGCATTCCTATGTTCTATGTTCACATCCCCATGTGCATACACCCATCCACGAGTCCATCATATCTGTGTGCCCATACATACATGGAGGTGGGGGAAGGACACAGATAAACAGGTAGACGCATTTGTAGTAACAGCTATAGACCCCTGCACTCCCTGTGTATACCGAAAAGTCAGTTGAGAGCCAGGATTCTACTCAGGCTGCATTATACATCCCTTCCAACTTTTTAAAGTGATGATAATAACAACTTTACAACTGAGGTCTCCCACTGAATACCCAAAGCCTGTGTTTTAACTGCTAACCCACCATTTATTTAGCAATTCTTCACAGTAACCAGAGCAAGCTAAGCAAAGTATGTCCAGCCTGCTGAGACACATCTTTGGCTGAAGGACACCGATCATTTTCTGCAGCTAAAATTCCTCTGCAAATCCATGCCATCCAGTCATTAGTTCTTTATGAACCAGCCTAAAGGGCCATCACCTCTCCATCCAAGGAAAGGAAAACACAGCCCTGCTCCTACCCCAGACCTAATTGCACAGGCCGAGAGTGGTAAAGGAGGGGGAGTTTTTATTTACTGTTCCCCTCCTTTGGCAGTAGCGCTGCAGAGAAGTGGTGTTATAAATATTTGTCTTTCTGCCTGGCTGTCTGTCAACATATATGTCTAAAAAAACACTCTAACTGCACATATATAAACACAAAGCGGTAATGCATGTGTATTTTTACACATCGTGCTTACATATGGTGAGTGTACCTTCATATGTATGTGTATGTATACATACATGCTTATAAATAAACCCAGGCATGTATGTCCCTTGGGTATTTCATTTTACCACTTGATTATTAGCAGTGGTAGCAGTAATAGACATATTTTTGTCAGATCTAGACTGGTAACATAAGAGGACATTATCCTTTTAGGAAAGCAATTAGCATCAGGGATCTGATTCCTTTTGCTACCCTTCTAATTAATTATACTTGGTAATGCCATCATTAAGAAGAGCGGAGTGTTTGTTCTTTTAATCTCTGTGCAAGGGACATGAGTTGGGAACAAGCTGCTTTGGGGTAGCTTTGCTGCGTTCTTTATTCCCCCACTCAGCCCTTCTCTTTATTTTTTTTTTTTCCCAGCCAGGCTTTTTGAACCCCCTCCACCCTCCAAACAAAACAAAACAACTTCTCCCCCCAAAAAAACCTCCACCAAACTCCTCCCTCCAAAAAAACCCTAGGAAACACAGTGAATTAGAGAAGCCTTGACTTAAAAACGACCCATATGTTTGCAAATGCTTTCCAAATGATCCCTTTCTGAATCCATGTGTTGTGCAGGGGGTGGCGGGGAAGGGGTAGGAGGGTGGGAAGTGGGGGGGGGAAGGACACCCCACTTACAGATTGCAGCTCTGATCTCTGGGTTTTTCCTGAGCTCGGGGGCTGTCTGCGGTACAGCGTGACCCTTCTGCCAGGGGTCGGTGCACTCGCCCGGAGGGCGGCTGTCCCCATCGCTCCAGCACAACCGCGGGCCCCGCTCCCACACGTGGGGTCCCGGATCTAAACTGCTAATTGCATGGGTTCACAGATCCTCCAGCCCAGCGCCCTCGCCAAAAACCGGCTCCTCGCCGGGCCCGCATCTCTTGGGGACCACACACAAGCACCGCACAGAGCCTTTGTGTGGCAGAAAAAAGGGGACGCATAATAGAAAGGGCGAGAAAGAGAAAAAGAGTTGGTAAACACATTGGCTGTGGTACCTAGAAACCAAGGCAGTGCGACAGGTTCCCAAGAGAAGATCAAAAGTTGGCCTTTGGGATAAGCAACTGAGCAAACTCAAGTATGTTTCTATAATGAACGGCACAAAAGCAGCAGCAGGAGTACCACGCTGAACTCAATGAGCTGCTCATAATGCACTGATATGTATATTATATAGATATTCCTGTACCTGCTGGACCAGTCCTGGCCAACATTGGTGTGTGCGTGGGCAAAGTACAGCACATAAATCTGCCATATGCACCACGTGCCGCACGATCTGTAGAGAGATACACACCACAAAGGAACACGCAGGTAATTCTCTCCACAGAGAATTAGCTCAAAAAACTCAGAGCTCTGCCATGAGACCTCGAGGCAGATAATGACATGATTTTACCTCCAGGTACCTGCAGAGAGGTGTGAGTTCACAACACAAATGTAGTGCTGAATACACAAAATCTGTGCATGTATGTCACACATAGTTCTGCATCTCTGGCAAAATAAATCTATGTGTTTTGAGGTCTGTGGTCTATATTCATATAGTTCTGCGTATATATTTCAGTCGCAAAAGTGTACAAATGATGGTGGATGTAGCAGGCCCAGATGGCCGTGTGTTTATTATTGTGGTGTAAGGGCTACTTTTACATCTAATAAAAAAAAAATCACACTAACATGCCGCTCAAAAATATTATTCTTTTACTCAAAAATGTACAGTGAGAATTTTCATAAGAGGGTGGGTTGTGCTTTCATATTCTAAAACATCAGCAACCTGGGAGATCATTAATACTCATTTATCTGTCACCTGACATGACATCTGTCATGTCACTTAGCTTTCCATTAGGAAGAACAGGGAGCAGTTATATTAAGTTATGTCCCAGCTATCTTCTTATAAAGAAAAGACCTCATTTGTTCCGGGAGTTAATATGCTGGTTTCTGTCACTGTTACTCACTGAGGCAGTAAGTACGGATGTGACAGCCAGACGGCTGATATAAATGCACATGGACATTTAAGGTCCAAAAAGAACATATATACAGCGTAATCCCAGTTTAACATTATTTTAAAATAAGAGGGAAACACTTGAACTCTCCCTACATAATGATATGAATTTTGCCCTGGATAAGATTACGTGGTTTTCAGGCATGATTAGCCATATGTCTAAACTGAAATGAGACAAAAACAAACCAAGCGGCTCTGTAGTGCCTTGTGCTGAGCTCAGCGCTTTTTAAAAAGGACAATACGGAACTCATTCAACTGAGCTGCAGTCATAGCGATTGTTTCATTGAGAGAAATGCGTTAGTTAGGAAAACTAAGGGAATATAGCAGCTTTAATTTGTCCATTGCTTTAGAAGGGGGACACCTAATGTAACCCATTTTTTCAGCTTATGGGTTACAATCCATTTGAATCCCATGCAATAAATCTAGACAGACTTTAGTCAACAGGGATGTCTTAAAATATTATTTAGACCATCTCCTAGCTCTCCTAATTCATTTATCTTCATAAAATAACCGACGTGAATTTGTAAAGAAATATACCGGTAAAGACAGAAAAGGTTCAATCTACACATATGTGTATGCTGATTGTAGGGAAGGAAGAATACCGATTTAAAACTGTTAGTAGCAACCTTTGCCTGTGTGCTCACACCACTACACACCCTCAGACCTCACAGAGAAGGTGGACAGGGAACACTGACTCAGTTTACAAGAATTAGGGGCCAGCCAAAGGAACAACGACGTAGCAGGATTAAAACAAACAAGAACAGCTTTTCACAAGGTGTGGTGTTAAACTGTGGAGCTCACTGACACAAGTTCAAAAAACAGAAGTTAAAAAAACAATTAGAGCAAATACCAGAAGAGAAAAAGTTACCATCAACACAAAAATGAAGGCTCCAAAAGCCATGCTGGAGGGCTGCAGGAGGAGAGAGATGCAGGCATTCCTCTGAAACTGCTGCAGATTAAGTTGGGTTTGGTAGGTGCCTCCAAGCTGACTCTGGCCAGTGGTTGGAGCATTCCCTTTGGATACTCATCAGCAGTGGCAGAGGCTGAACCTCAGCCTTCCCTCTCACTGGCAAACCCAGTCACTACTCAGATACCACATAAAAACAGAGGATAGAGGCATGCTTCCTCCCTGTTCTCTGGATGTGTTTTAATAGCAAGGACCGATCCTCTGCCTGACCACAGAAGACTGACTTTTACTCACTATCTACAGCCAAGAGCAGATTTCAGTATGTTTTCCAGAGGGACTTCCCTCCTAGGAGCAATGTGTAAGGATTATGGGTATGACTCTAACATCACCTTGTCTTCATGCTCTTATGGTGACCCACTGCTCAGTGGGCTGGCTTAAGGAACAGTATTTTAAGATGTCCTTAGTGTTTCAGAGGAGATTGTGACACCCAAGTGGGGCTCTGCTATAGGAATGAGTTCTTAAGTCAACATCTCCAAAGTCAACTTGCTTCACTCATCTGTCTGGAGAAGTCACCTCCCAAGTCAAACTACCTGACACTAATCAAGCTGTTCCTGATACGTTTTGAATATGCAGTTGGACAGGACAATAATTTCAAGCATCCTGAAGATGGAACGGTTTCTCTCAGGCATCTTGAGATGTGTTTGAAAGTATCTCATCTTAAAACAGCCTCTAAAATCTTCACACTGTGTGCTGTGAACTGCAGGTGAAAGATGATTGCTTCTCCAGAAGACATGATCTGTTTTGGCTCTGTAGCTCTCAAAGGTTTCACAGTAGGTACCCTGAGCTGAGGACGTCCTGGCACTTGCTTGCTGTCACCTTTCCCTTAACCAGCTCTACAAGTTAGATGAGCTGAGCTGAATGCCAGCAACGGTGTAAAGTCCATGTTAATCAACAGCTCGGAAACAGCCCACGGCGGAGGTACCATATCACAGATTCAGCAGAAGCCACCTGAGAGGTCTCTTCCCTAAAGGGAACCAGCTTTATAAAGCAAAGGACATCTAATCATCCCTCGTTCTGTTGTCAGCTGGGTGGTGAGCAAGACTGATGCTTCCGTGGGATCTTCCTGGGGAACCTGTGGGGAAGGAGGGAGGAGGTTAACTGCCTTGAGGAGGTTAACTGTAGCTGCAGTGGCACTGAAACAAGTGGGTCAGAGAGAGCAGCAAGGGGGGAGCTCAGGGTACCCCCATATCTCACAAATGCGATCTGGGTTAAAGCTATTCTCATGCAACCCTTGGAACTCTCACTTGCAGCAGTGGTGTCTGTTTGTTTACCCCCAAAAAAGTCTTTCTGACACAGCTATGAGCCTTTCCCTTTGCCGACGGCTGGAGAAAGCGACGGAGCTCAGACTGCCAAGAACCTGGAGAGGAATTTTAGGAATGTGTCAATTAGCTCAAGAGAGTGATTAGCAGTGATTCATACCGGCTTAGTGTCTCTTCCTTACTGCTTTCTGGCCGCATGATTCGGCAGGTGAGTTTGCCCAACTTGAGCTCATTTTGGCCGCCTGAGCCAGTTTTGCAGCCGATGACTTAAGAGGTGTAACTTCCCCGGCAGTAGCCGGGTGTGAGTTCAGCCTGGGTGTGAGCCGGCTGTGAGTTACAAGCTGAGAGGGAAGATGGAAGTTATTCCAACTCCAAGTCCTCCCGAGTCTTTAAATACTTCAGTTCACCTCAGCTTCACTGAATGTGGGCCCTTCACTTGGCTATAGCTTTTCTGTCATCCTCCCACACTCTGTATAAAACCAAACTCCCGCCCTCTGTGTCCTTTAAATTATTTGCCTTTATTGTACAAGCTCCAAGAACAAAGCTAAAGAAAAACAATGAAAATAAACAAATTTTAAACACAACCACATTTCATGCCCTTTCCTCAAGCCAAGCTCTTATTATTCCAAAGAACAGGGCCGCAAATATGACAGACAAGAAGTGATAAATGAGCTCTTCTGACAAGCAGCAGATCATGGTTCTTGCTTAAGAAAACGTAGCTCACACTGCTCTTTTTAGGTCACAGATATCATGAGACTTCGTTAATGACTCACAAAGTGCGCAGGGAGCTTTAAATGAGAACTATTTTTTGTGTGTGCAAAATAAACCAATATTAATAGCTGGAGCAAGAACAAGTTGGCAAGGTATAGGCAGACCACAGTATGGTCAGCACAAATTACTGTCATTCGCTAGAATAATTGCAGTGGCAACTGTTGCTCTTGTTGCTAAGTGGTTTTTTTTCCCTATATGTCTCTGTGGTGTACACTATTTATGGCCTGATTCTGCCATTCCTGTGGAGTCGAGACTGCCCCCTCTGAGATCTGGATCAACCTGGCTTGGTCTATTCTGAAGGACAGACACAATTTCATTGCCCCCAGCTACAGTCACTGCCTGAGGCAGGTACCTCTATCAAAATCAGATTTTCTGGAGTGGTAGGATGAGATTATGATCTACTCTGTTGCAATTTGGAGGCTGCAGCCCCTAAATCGGTGGGTGGGAGTAGGCAAACGATTGTACAACATGCTCTGTGTCCTGCCACATGATGGAAGGACACCCTATGTTACTTGGTACAGGGCATGGGACCGCTTTCAGGCTTGCACAGAGGTGGTCTCCAGCTTCCTACTTCTGCTACATAGGACCTTGGAGTGGGGGTGGCTCCATGTTGGATGCAAGTTACTTCCCCAGGGGAGCATAGAGCAGAAGGAAACGGCGGGGGCTGAAGCATCGTTCTCCTTTTCTGTCCAACAAAGCAACTGAATTCTGTGTAAACCAAAGCTGATCACCAGAATGGAGATAACAGGATGTTGGTCTTAATGGAAAGAATGGAAGAAAAGCACAGAGCAAACCAAGGAAAGGGAATAAAGAGATAAGGAGTCTAATTATTTTTTTTCCAGTCACTAGAAGCATTTTAAATATGGTGAACCTGAGAGCTGATTTATTAGCATCCAATTACCCTATGAGAGCAGAACAAAGAGCTGAAGCTGTGCCTGAAGGGAAGGTGATGCTTTCTAACACGGTCGGCGCCAAGCTCCCCCAGAGAAGCGTACCTGATAATTAAAATCAAAGAGGGCCAGGTGCAGCCTGGGTACAAAAGGGAGAACAAAGAGGTGAACTGCTCTTTGAGCAAGAAAGAGCACATTTTCCCTGTTGCCTTCCACACAGCTTTGTGTTCTCAAGTGGTCTCTAACTTCTGATGTGCCACGACTCTCCATTGCACATTATACGAATATGGGAGATGCCACCTTTGAACTCTTCGTGCTCATATTAAAGCTCACAACGACACCACTTGTAAAGGATGGATGCTCAGTTCCCTTGTTTTACATGCCTCCAAACCTTTCCAACCAAGTTACTCCCACTTTTTACTGAGGGGTACATGGCCAGAGTGAGAGAATAAAACAGTTTCAGTCCAAACTGGGAAGTTTCTACTGTCTGTTCTGGATGTGAAAACGCAACATCAGAAATACCTGAACTGTCTCTGGATTTCAATGGCTGGTGAAGACTCAATTCTTTCTGTGCATGAGAATTTGAAAACTGACAATGCGTTCCAGCTTCACAGATAAAAGGCGTCCAAAAACTATATTGAGGAAGTACTTAAAAATCCTATGGCGTCAAAATCTTAATACCAAGCATTATGACTGAATCTTTATCTTCCATTATTAGTCACAAAATAGTGGAAGATTTTGACTTTTCATCTCATGACTAAAAAAATACTAATGTTCAGTAAAGTATTGCAGTACATAAAAATCATATCCACCACGAGACAGAATAGATCAGATCTCTCCTGTTGCTCCAGCGTCTGAAATTCCCTTCTCAGTACTCCCTAGAGGATCTGTGTTCAAAACACTGTAATTTAACTAATTAATACTGTCATTTAGCATTCAAACACAAAGCAAAACAAGCCTGTGGTGCAAGCTGAGTCTTTGGCCCCCTGACTCAGTCCCAGCCCTCCCTTAGGAGCGAGGAGTGAAACAGCTTTTTTTTTTTTGTGCAGGAGGTCACACAGATTTGGCTGCAGTGTCCCTCTTGAAGAATGAATTGGTCAGTTTATTTCAGCAACAACAACTACGCCATTGATCCCTTTTCCTTCTCCTTCCCTGCCCCCCCCCCCCTCAGTTTTATCTGCATAAATATTAATGCTGCATCTCCTAATTAAATCCAGGAATGTATTTACCTTCACAGATGAGATGACACAAGAGGGGCCTCTTGTTTCCATGAAACTTTGTAGCCTGTAAAATGCAGTAGTTCTTTCCAGGGTTATTACTGCTCAGTAAATAATGGGAAAAGATGAGGAATATTTCTGAAATAGGTCAAGTACACTCCAAACAGAAACATGCTAATAGGGAGAGATGTAAGAACAATGTCAAATGTCAATGATCACAAAGTATCTCCCGAATATATATTTACTGAATGCAATGCTTCTCCACTGAACAGAGTTGACATAATGACATGCTCCTAGAGGAAACTTTCCTGGTTATTTTATTAGAGGTGTTATTATTTTTTTTATTTTTTTTTATTTTCTGAAGTGTAACTAGAAAGTTCCTACCCTCAGAAGACAGGCTTTTTGAATAATAATAATAATAGAATTAAAGCCTGGAAAAGGCGAACAATGTCTGTTTTCCTCAGAATGTTTTCTTACAAAGCAGTCAGCTTAGCTGCACTTTTCTCCACACCCAGTGCAACAGTGGAGCTGAGCTAGTGTTGGCCAAACTGTTACGTTCATGGGAACATCACATGGGCTGATGCTGGAGTCAAGGTAAAACTTGCCAACTGCAACTTCTCTCCTCACAAGAACTTATTACCCTGTTAGGAGAAAAATCTAGACTGATTTGACATGAGATTTGATAAATCATACTGTCTGGTCCTTATCCTTGCCTGCATATATGAATGAAAGCAGTTTGGCTGATAACCTGTTATACTACAACCAGGTAAAAACCACTTCCAGAGTGGACACTGGAAGACCCACCTCAAACAAGACATACCAAATAGGCTTTTAAAGAGTCTATCTGGAGCCTGGCAAATTGCTGTTTGTGAGCTGGATGATGCGTGACAAAGCAAAGCGGGAGGGCTGTTATTCCAGGAAGGCTGTGGGCAAAGTTCAATGCTTGTACAGTTCCTCCCTCTCTGTGCCACTGCTCCTGGCTAATCAAAAGCCAGTGTGACAAGTCCAAGAGAAAAACTCAGCATTGGACTGAAATTAGTAAACCAAGGCATCTTATGCAAGACACATGAGCTAAGCCTGTCCCACTCCTCACTACCAGAAAGGTCTCCACTGTGTTTTCCTTCTGCTACTGCTTTAAAACTGTCACATCCTAAGGGACCTATGGGAAAAAATGCCATGGGATTTGTTTACTTTGGATCCAGTTCAAGTCAAAACCACAAAGATGGTCCATAACCAACTTTTGATCAGAGATGATCAAATCCAGGAATAGACTTGGGGGGAGGTCCTTGAGAAAGGCATGGAGCAGCTCAAATATAGAGGAGAGCAACAGCCACAAAAAGTGGGTCAGAAATCTAGAAAACACAATATATTAGAAATAGTTGAAAATAAGTGGGTTTGTTCAGTCTAGAAAATCCAAAAGGACAGAGTCTACAGCCTACAAACCCATGAATAAGAAGAGGGAGGTTATAGTGTTCTGTGTCTCCTACAGGAAGGAGACAAGGAGTCACTCTCTTGAGCTGCAGCAAAGCTGGGGTGATGTTTGACACTACAGGTAAAGCCGTTCAAGGTGAAGACAGGGAGCGCTGGAAGAAGTTGCTGATATTGTACCTCCATCATTAGAGAGTTTTAAGAAGAGGATCAACAGGCATTTGCCAAGAATGGGTTAGACCTGACTGTTTAGGTCTTGGACGAGGAGAACAAATCAATCTCAAGGTCTCTTCCCAGTCTGTCTTGTAGGGTTTGGTAATTCAAGCATATGTAAAATTCACTGGACACATTTCCTTAGATACACTAATGGTTCATTTCATTAACCACAACCTCTGCTCTCCAGAGAAGACCTTACCCAAAGTCTCACAGAAAAACCAAACCAACATGGTCTCCAACCCAACTTGGTCCACTAAAGATGGCTTCATAAATCAAGGTGGGGATGAGCAGATTTCTTACCCTGGTAAATCAAATAAAATGGGAATGCTCATCCCCGGGGATCCAAGAAGGTCTAGGAGAGTTGAGGACCAAGGGTACAACATGGACCTGGCTCCACATCTGAACACCCCTCAGCCCCAAAATGTTTACATCTAAGCTGTTGGTTGGGGGCCTCCCTGCAACTTTCCCATGTCTGCAGCTATTGTGAAGCTCCACATGAGGAGCTTTTTGTGCCGGGAAGCCTATTAGGGATCTTTATTTTATCTAAATAAGGACAAAGAACTTGTACAGTGCCAGTCCTGCCCCACTGGAGTCAAAAGGCAGCTCTTTTCAAACACCAATGGCGAGAGGCCTGAAGATGTGCAGCTCTGGCGAGGAAGACCCAGGAGGCAACACTATGTTCCTGCCAACCATCAACGTGGCTGTTTATCCAAAGGAACAGTACTCTGTATGAACGATGATAGGTTTATTTTGCAGTCAGCGTCACAAATTATGGCTTTTTTCCATCTATTGTCCTATATGCTAAGTAAACATCATAAACCGTTCTGTGCTATGTGCTTCTGAAAATCACAACGCAAAAGTTTTACCATCAAGGAACAATGAAAGGGCAAACAAGGAAGCCAAACCATGTAAGTTAGCTTTGTTTGCCATACAGCAGAGTAGTGTACAACTTGGTTTCTCCTGTCATGTCTTTTATGGTGTTTTTTAAAAGCTACTATGTCGTGTTACACAGCTCCATTCATAAAATTGAATTTTGAATTCCACAGGGCAGGAAATCATTCCCTTTTTCATGATCATATCATCTGAACCCATGCTGCAGGCGACAGGGAGAAATTACTAGTCCTGATGTACATTTAAGGGGTTTCTTCTGCTGCACGGTTCCCACATCAATAAGAAACTCTGCACATGCAGCAAGGCAAAAACCCACCGGGTAGGCTGAAATGATTTTTGTGTGTGCATGTGTGTGGTTTGGTTTAATTTAAAGATGTGCAGATAGAGTTTTCACTCAGCGCGCGGTATTCATTAATGCAAGGCAGCAAACTTGCCTGAAGATCTGAAGGCCCCAGAAATCAAGCTGTGGGTGTGTAGTGATTGGAAAGGTTTAGAGGGTGATGACTTGATAATTTCCCTAGTCCAGAAGCCTGCAGGGAACACACATGCAAAGTCTGGTCTAGGGGTGCCTCATATCCCAACTACTCTGGACATAGTTACTACAGGGCCACGTACTGGTCTGTATGGACATACTGATTTGGGATGGACCTACCTAGGAGTCCTGCAGACAGGCCCAGGTAACAAGATGTGTCTGTTCAAGACCTGTTTGGTCCATAGTCTGCAGACCTCTCACAACTAACTACTGAAAACTAGAGAAATAGCTCTTAAATATACAACAGTTTGAAAATGAGGGGTTAAATGATAGTGCTTGTCCCTAGTTGATAATGCAGCTCCTTCTGGGTTTGCCTTGATAAATGAATAATGCTCAGATCCTGCTTGGACAAGGTTGGCAGCCCAGGTGAGACCAGCCCCCAGATCTGCATTAGATTCACCAGTGTGGTTCCCCCACCATGGTGCTGACACATCCTTGGCACTGTCACTGTGCTGGAGCAAAGATGACCGAATTACTTGTCACCCACACCATGTACAGGAGAGTTGGGGGGCATCTCTGCAGCAGACACTGTTGGGAACAAGTGGTGGGGCCAGCAGGGCCACCTGACTCCATTCCATAAGGGACGGATGGGAATCTTCTCTTGCCTCCTTGACTCCAAGCCACCCCAAACCTCAACCTCCACCCGACTTGCCTGAGTTTATAGACTAAGTCTTGTAGCTGTCAGTCACCTCAAATTCTTGTTTTCTTGTTTTGCTCTTTTTGCATAGGATGTGCGCAGCACACAGAGATATCAGAGAGAGCCCACCATGTTCCAAGCTGAAGCCTCGTGAACTCAAAATTCATCCTATTGCAAAGACAAAATGTCCCCTAATTTTTATAACAAAAACGTCTTCGTGAATTTTCCTTACCTGTTGATTCCATCTGTTAGCAAAATATATCATCAGACTGAAATACTAGCATCTAGAAAAGGGTGGTAAATCATAAACAAATGCGGTTGCCAGCACCATAATAGGGCATAGGGAGGACTGTATGAGCTTTCCATATCCCTGACATGAACTCAGCTGTGTACTCACATATGAAAAACAAGCTTTCAGAACTTAACCAGAGAGATCATTTATTATTTGGAGTCCTTTCTCAAGAGATCTCATTACATTTTATTGAAATAAAAAACAAAAGAAAAACAAAAACAACAAACCCTTTATATTTCAGCTCTGCTCATTTACTGTAACTATGACACTGTAGAAAAAACTGTAGTGCTTTCAAAGCAAGATAGTACACTATCTTTATACTTTCAAAGCCATTATCTTATAGCTTTAAGAAAGATCTAAGTCCCTTCTTCAAATTCATATAGCGCACACAGAGCCGATCTTATGTTGTTGTATACTATATATTGAATATATCTGTATGTGCACAGCTCGAAATACTAATTCTTGAGAGTCTGTGTATGAGGAAGCACACTTTAAAAGCTTATGTATTGTGCATAATACGTATTTACAAATGCACATCTCTCACTATTCTGCAAAATATATGTAATAGTTTGCTGTTCCATCATTTCTCTACCTGATAAATCTGAGAAAGGGTCACTGTAATTATCCAGTTTCCTAAGCTTTCACTTGGCTTCTCCTGCTGCCGAACATCCCACCAGGCAGAGTATGAGCCAGGCACCCATCTCGCTGCCCTGGCAGGGAGCAGTCCCAGTTCTCTACCAGCACAGGGTACAAACTGACTCTCTTCCACAAAAACCACTTGGGCACTTCAACCTGCTGACCCCCCAGCTGGCCATGAGAGGATGAAACACTGTCTTTAGATACTTTCCTCCCCCTGTAACCAGCAAAACCTCTGCTGTGCCATAGGTATTTTGTTGAACTGCTCAGTGAAGCCTTGTGAAAAATGTGCATGTTAACAAACTGATGATGAAACCCCTCCTGCAGGGTTTGGGCTCGTTACCTTTTAACCCAGTTCTAAAATGTGATTTAGCTTAAAGTAAGCAAGATCCAGCTCCAAGGTGAAGGGCGGAGGGAAAAAGAGAAGGTGAATGCTCTTTATCAACATGCAGCTATGCTTGGGTGGGGGGTTGCAGGGATGGGAAGGGACGCCCAAATTGTTCCCTAGATATGGGAAATAAAAAGTGAAATGTGGAAAGTGAGCAAAGCTCTTCCACATTCCTGCTGTGCCCACCTCTGATGTAAATATGGGGAGCAAAACACAGACCTGGGAGAAGCAGCTGAACAATTTGTGAGATGGGAAACACAGACCCCCTCCCCCAGCAGCCTGCACCCCCTCCCTCCCTCCTCATCTAAGTCATTTGTAGGCTGAAGGGGTTTTTTCCTAGCAGTTTTGCACCTCTGTTTCACCTGGAAAGTCCCACATCAATGCAGGAGGCTCAGGGATGGAGATGCAAGCCCTGCTGCTCCCCACAGCTCTGAGTGTGGGGATTGATGCTGCCGGTGTCCCTGCTCTCCCGAAACCCAAACACGACACTGACAGCCGGGATTTAATCACGCAAGGGCCGATAACCATCAAACACCACTAATTTCCAACAAATTATCTAATCCAGATGCTTGCCGGATTTGAGTAAACACTGCACCCAACAGGATCATAAAACAAATAAGCACAAAGCGGTTTAGGGTTTCAGCTCTCTCCTCCCCTAGCCCAGGACCCTAAATGGGGATAAATGCAAATCAGGTGATCCAGAGCTTGTTTTTGAAACCAGTTCTGTTCCCATGGGATTGCATAAAAGTCCCCCATCCCTCGGTGCAGAGCAGACGCGCAGCCCCCTGCCCAAGGCACTGGCAGCTGGGGGGGGGTCACAAGTGGGCTTGGGATAACTGGCACTCTGGACAAGAAGGGCAACAGCCAATATTTTTCTTGGCAGGAAGAATGATCATGGTTGGGGACACGGCAGCCGGGAGACATTTAGGGATGTTGCCACCTCCTTGTCAGTGGAGAAGCTTTGCAAAACCTCTCTGGGACCCCGATTCAGCCCCTCTCGCCTCCTGCCCAGGGAGATGCTCAACCTGTGTGCTGTGGCACGGCTGTCCCATAGTAAACGAGCCGGCTCGGCAGGCTGACACCCACAGCATCAACCCGAAGGGAGAGGACGGCCAGCAGATGGAAAGAAGTGGAAAACATCTCTGGCCTGAATGGTTTGTCTGCACAGGCAGCTGCCTGCAATCTGCCTGCCTGAGGAGAGAGGCACAGGACTGCACTACTGGCCCACTGGGGCCAGGTTGCCTCTGAAATCACTCCAGCTGGTTTTCTAAGAAAGAGGAGAACTTAAAATTCATATGTTTGGAGAGAAGTGCACACACAAATGTGAACGGAGAAGCATGTTTTCAGCAGAGTGAATGAATTTGGGAAATGGTCAGTAGGTTTCATTCCGTCTCAAGACAAGAGGTAGATCCCATCTCATGCAGGAGCACTTTTAGACTTGAGTTTTGCAAGGGCTGTGACCCACAGAGGTGCCCAAGAGTGTATATATACACACACATAAGCACATACAATTATAGGTATTTTGTTCCCCTGCTTCAGCACCAACCTATTTTCTTGAATAATTCTCGTATAGGATCGCATATGAGATGTTACTCTAAAGGAAAGACATATTTTCTACAGTCACATAGTATTTTCTGACATGCACATATGCCTTTTGCAAAGTGTGTAGGCAGGGTATATATTTAAATATACACAACATACAGTCATGGGCAAACACTATATGAATGCACATGGCACAGCCACGCTTTGCCAAGTCTGGGGACTCATGTAAATAAGGGATTTATTTTACAAATTTCCTTACACACAAACATGCACACACAAATGCGCTGGAACCATATGGGGATGGAAAACATTCTTTTGCATAAGTCTGCAATATTAGATTCAAAGATACAATTACCCAGAGGTTATGTAAGCTTTGAACAAGGAGGGGAAAGAAATGTAGTATGTCTGAGCAGGCCTTCTGCTGAAAAAGGGGAAATGGCACCTCCCCACTTACAGTGTATTGTCTATTCTGTTTCAAATTGGGAAAAAAAAATGTTTTCCCAATTCCATAAACAACAGCCATCCTTCTTTCAGCAGTTCATGGTGGTCCTCATTCACAAATGTTCATAAAAAAAAAGATAGCCCCAACTATTCGCCTTCCCAGGCTTTTTTGCCATATGAAGAAATAAACCAGCCGCGTTGCCTGTTCCCAAGAATTTTCCGTCTTCCCCCTTTGCAATTAGAGCTGATCTCTCCTTGCAGCTTCGCTCCCCTCCATTCCCCCTCCACCTCCTTGCCTGTCTAATCTCCCTTTCCCTTCTAAGTGTGTTATTTGGTTTTGGAATTATATCTATTTACTCGCGGTGGAAGTTGCACAACGGATGTGTTTATGCGAGAAAATTATATCACTGACAAACGCTGATTGGCATGTGGACATTGGGAGAGAAAACTACAGAGGACATTTTCATCAGCTTGGAATAACACAATGATTGTGTTTTCAGCAGAGCTAATGGATCACATACCCCTGCTCACCCTGATAGCTGTTTACACAAAGGACAGCTTCCCAGATGCAGCCAAAAAGAAAAATAAATAAATAAAAAAGCCTAGAATAAGAAAACCTGCCCCAGCAAACAGAGTAATAATAGTAATAATGGGTGATCAGGGATAATCCTTCGAAGGAAGATCATGGCTCTAATTCTTATTTGCACTAAGATCCCTTCACACGGTGCTGCTAGGGAGAGGGGCACTGAAGTGGATGCAAATGATATGGTTGTGCGTAGGGAGGTCTTCACCCTGCTGGGGTGGGACGAGGCCCCAGGGGATGAAGACGAGCCCTTTCCCCTGGCTCTGCACAGGCAGAGATGCTGCAGAGTGTGGGTGCTCCCCGGTCCCACCACAGCCCCTGCCTTGGTCTGGGCTTGGGGAGGAGGATTCCCCTTGATGGAGATTTTGGTGATGCTGGCACATAGGGTAGGGAACTTGTTCTTTTGTCTGGCAGGCAAGCAAAGAGAAAGTTGGATTTTTAGCACAGCAAGATGATATCAGAGATCATCTGGGCGATCTCTGCTTGTCCCTACTTTGAGACAAAAATATGGAAGGAGATAGAAGTGTAGGCAGCCCCCTCCCATTCCTAGAGCCCCCTCCCTCATCATGCATTTGACCTTCTCTTGAGCTTACCTATTTCTTATGCAAATATGTATATCAGGGAACAAAGCTCTCAGCCTGGGGAAAACACTTTACACAAGCTCTCCTTGCTCAGAGCCAAGCTCCAGCAAATGAGACAGATAGAAATACACAATTTTGTCAAACACTTTTTGGAGACCAGATCTGCAGCAACATTAATTTTATCTGCCTGTCTCTATATATTCCCCCTTCTCTCTCTCTCTTTTTTTTTTTTTTTTCTTTTTTTAAGCAAAGATGCCATTCATCTGAAAATCAAACAAATGACTTGTTGGAATCCAGATGGTTCATCTACCGCATGATCCCAATTTCGCATCTATTCATGCCCTTGAGAAATCTAAATCTGCCACATGCTGTCCAGGGAAACCTGGCTGATTTTGCACTTTATTGCTTCTTACATGCCTCAGTGTTTAGAGAAGACCCGTCTTTTGAACAGCAGCTCACAATCTGATAATATTTCTCTTTGAAAAGTCAACATACTATCATTGTTTCGAATTCAATTATACAGCCGGCTTTCTCTCCGTGGTATGCAAGCACTATATTTAGGTTATATTAAATTATGTTTTAATAACATCCAATGGCTTTTTTTTATCCACCTCAGCCTTTAAAAGTCTTAGTCCCTCCAAAGGAGGGGGGGGGAAGCAGTTTATTAATGCATCACTTCAGAATTGTTTTTTAATTGGAAACATTTTGTGGAGAAAAGACCATTAATAAAATTCGATTCCAAATCAAACTTCTCTGTGTATGTTATTTTTACTCTGCAGTCAAATGCTTTTATTAGATTTAAAACTTTCACTGTTCTTTTTTATCTCTAGCTGTATAATGTTCTACAATAAAAAATAAAGGGCCTAGCGACTCCAAAGTCTGGCAAAATAATATACTTTTTTGGATGTCTGTGTATGTTGCCAATTAGTTTTGCTGTAAATACAGACCTCCATCCATCATCAGTCTCTGGGTGGCTATAAGAGATCTAATTTGTTTCAGATGCCTTGTGCTTGCTGAGCTATTCACCAACCCTGCTGACCTGCTGCGAAGACCAAAAGCTGCAGAAGGATGACTGACAAGGGAAACTGGAGAAAGACCTATCTACTTAGGGATGGATCCTGCCTCCCCAATGGGGAAGGAAGGGTGCTGCAAGCTTTTCCCCCCCCTCCCCTCTCCCTTCCTCTCTCCTCTTTTCAGAAGCCCGCAGTTTTGGAGAGGAGCTTGGAGGCGTAAGACCCGCATTAGGGAGGCTATGACAGGGTAATGGAAAACTCTCCTCCTCGATCCATTCTCCCACCTCCCCTCTCCTCCTTTTACAAGCCATGCTTCAAACCTCCCGTTCCCTAGGAATTTTATGAATGCCTGAGCCCAGCCAAAATAAACTCATAAAGAGAAAGTTTCAAAAAAGGGTCACAGACCCATACGGCAAGTGCGAACCGGTAAATATCAAACCTTGGGCCAAACAGCATCGCGCAGGAGCCTTGCGGCCGTACGCAGCCCAGACACGTAGAGTGTGTCAATCTAAAAGTTACCTGATTCTCCAGGTCCCACACCCAGGTCCTGCCAGCTGTTTGCCTCTTCACACTGGCATCCCACAGCCCCCAGGAAGGCAACTATGGAGGAAGAAGCACTTCCCAGAAATGAACACAGGGACATCTTTTCCTCCTGAGACTTCCATGCTGGTCAAGGCCAGATCAGAGTCATCGTCTTGAGGGCTCATGGCAAACAGCTAAAAGCATCCATCCATGTTGTTTTTCCAGACAGTTGGGGTTTCCACTAACTGCATGGTTTGTGTGCATGTGTCTGTGTGTGTGAAACACATCTTTCTTTTTTCTTTTTTTTCTACAGAAATTAGTTTTTACTGGAAATAATCCTTATTTATTTAGAGTGAATATAAAAAACACCAAAACAAACCCAAACAAACCCAACCCACAAATAGAAGAATAAATGGTTGCCTGGCTAAAAAATGCAAATTCCCTTCCCAAGCAGTGAAACCCTCTTGATGCCTGATGTCAGTGGCACTTTATTTATCCTCCCTATTCTCACTCCTTTCCTGGGGCACAGCAGTGCCATGCAATGCACAAGGCTGGTGTGTAGATGGGTCCAGTGATGCAGGGGCACTGCTTACTGCAGAATCCCATCCTCTCCCTTCCTGCCATGGCCAGGATTTGTTTCCCACCCCCACTTCATGGTTTGGGCACTCACACTACATGGAGATGGGGATTTCTGGTCCCACCTTTTCTTGGAGAGGCTCAGACCCACAGTCCCCAAAGGCACACCAGCAGGGGACAGGGTGGGAGCATCACGTAGGATGGGTTATGAAGGAGGTAGCTCAAGAGCTGTTGGGATAAGAGATTGAAAGAGGGAGTTTGTCTTGGCTACATCTGCTCAAGGCTGCTAGAGAAGAGTCCTGAGTACTGATTATTGCTACAATTTCTAAAGCACTTCACATGGAACAGTTCCTGGATTGCAAACCACAGTAGAAACAATCCTGAGAACAGGGACCAGAATAGCTGAGAAGAAGTTGAGCAAAACTCCTGCTAATGACAACAGCTGGGAAAGGAGAACATGGTGTTGTCTCCTCACACTCACGTTCTTGATCTCTCAGCAACGGGCACTTGCATGGTGCACACACTTCACACCCAACAAATAGGCTCTGCCACAAAATCCTTTCCCCTGCTTGTTTTGCAGTTCTGCTCTAGGGATACTGTTTTGGTGATCTTTGACCCAGAGCACCCATATGCTGGTGCTCGGCATACACAGATCACCCTCAAGGAGTCCAAAACCCATCCCAGCTCTCAGGAAGCCTTGGGCAGTGATTTCCCAAACAGCAGCAATTGGGCTGAACCAGCTGCAGGGCAGCTGCTTCTGCGGTCTCATGGTGAAGCAGATGGGGAACTGATCCAGAATCAAATGAATCCAGCAAGAAAGACTGGGGTTTAGGGGTGCATCCACCAGGAGAAAGGGCTGGGAATGCTTAAATTAGCACCTTTGCTTTAAAAAAATACCACTGTAACAACACAGAATTAGCTTTGACTATGCAGAAGTGTCTATAAGTGTTTTTCTGTGACCAAGGTTAAGATGCTAAAGTTGCTTTTGGGAAAAGTGTGTAGGAGTGGAAAGGCTCAACAGCCAGACTACACCAGGGTGGTAGAAAAGATTCCCACCATTTCACCCAGGTGGTTGCTCCACCACCGTGGCAGACATAGGGTGCCATAGAAAGCACTGCAGGCCCACGGTGGGTGACACTACCAGAGACCCACTCTCACTGGCAGCACAAACAGAGTCGGGCATCCAGGGGGGATTACCTGAACCCCTAACACATGGCCAGGATCTGCCAGGGCAGCTGGAAACACTCATGTCCTAACCCACACCAGCGCCGCAGCCATCTGTCCAGGTTATGGAGATACTAGAGAAAACATGACATGGCTTTTCAGAATGAGCATCATTGTTCCAGTGCTCAGGGAGGGGAGGGAAGGGAGGGGAGGACCCTCCCTTTTCAATTGCAGGGCATGCTTAGTTTTCATCATGTTGCAGGGGGGAAATTACTTTTACTCAGAACCATATGTAGAGCATCAACAAATGCACATCCTGTGAAGTTGGGCGTGTTGCAAGAGGGATTACAACACTGGCAATTTATAGCAGCTGCCTTAGTAGCCTCTTCTTCCACGCATTATTCTGTCAACATTGTATTTTCCTTGGAAAAACATCTACAGTAGTTTAAATCTCTTTACTGAAAACAGATCTACTACAGGTGCTTTAGAGTTCATCCACGGGATATGAGAAGGTTGAACGTCCCCAAGAAAGGGAAATTTATGTCAGTAATGACTAATTGATTTGCTTGCCTTTAAAATCCCTAATGTATTTTCACATTTTTCCCTGCCTTCTTTTTTACAGTGCTAATAAAAGAAGCTACATCATATATTTGTGTTATATGTGGGTTTATTCTGGGAAATCCTTACTTTTGCAATGTGTTTATGTTTTCCCTCATTTCCTTTTACCTTTCCTTTATAAAAGGGCTTGTTTTTATAGCAAATCAATAGGTTAAAGGTGAACATTAATGAAAAAAAAAGAAAAGTGTGTTTGGAAAATATATGGTGAAAACAAGGCAGAACTGGAAACCAAATCTTTGTTCACTGGAAATTAAAGACACACTTTCCACATTGAAGTGGGATAAATGCAATATATTGTGGTAGCGCACAGTGAGAGCTGCACACTCCTCTCCAAAGGCTCCCAAACCGAATCCCAGTCCCCAAAGCCTCTAGAAATGTTCTGATCCTCAGAGGGATGGCGAGAGGGGTTAGTGCATCTCTGTTGGGGGTCTTTTATGGAAAAAGTTCTAGCAAGATCCTTTGCAAAAATAAATATTTTTACTAAATCTCTGGAGCAGCTTACAATTCCCCCTGCTCACAATTACAATTTCCCCATTAGGAAACTTCCTTGAAAAACCCACTTTGGCTCAACTGGAATGTGTTTTTTCAACAAAGCTGAAACATTTTGATTTCAGCCTATTTTTTTTCCACTTTGCTCTGTAATCATTCATCATCCTCCGACACAGAGTATTCAACGAGACAAAAACGGCAAAGTCACACAGAGCAGTCAACTGTGCTGTTCTGAAAATGACAGCCCATTTCATTTAGAGGGAAATATTGCTCTGTTTTGGGGGAGGGACACAAAAGAAAACAGTAATGATAGCAAAATTATTCCCTTAAACATTGCAATTTCCAAGGGAGCAGAAGGGAGTTCCACCAATGGTTTTGTTAATGCAGTTGCAGTGTGTGCCAGCCTGTCCAAACATTTACCTGGAGATGCAGACACTAGCCTTCTCCAGACCCTTCAAGGCCAATTGGAAAATTTCTACTGAATTTAACTCATGATTTAGTGGCAGAGACAAAGGCACAAAATGGGTACAAGCATCATTAAGTCCCTGAGAACCATTGGGCAAGGACAGCAGCACAGAGAGGGGTGCTGGAGGGTTCTGGAGGTCTCTGTGGCTCTCCCATGGCTTGAAGAACGCTGTTGGACCAAATCACAGCACTGCACTGTGCCTCAGTTTCCATCGGCGCTCTGAGGCAAGCGATGGGAAGAGCCTTTTCAGGCATGTTTGAGATTTGCAGGGGACATTGTATCACAATGTGCTGAACATACGCCAGCGTACCACACCTTCCAACTTCACTCTATTTACAAACTGGTACTACTCGGCAGGCTCCTAATAGATAAAAGAAGAAACTGAAGCCCTTAATTAGAACTGTGCTCAACTCCACTATGCCAAATAAAGTATATTATTTAAAAGACCACTTAGAAGGACTTCAAGTAAGAAATTCTGTTGTTTTTAAAATAAATTATTCAGCTTTGTGAAATTAATGTTTTTCTGCTTACAAAACTACCTTTACTAAATTTGCATGCCAATTTTAAAATAAGAATACTGAAATAATACCTCATGAATCACTAAAAGGCCATCAAGGAACAGAGGCATTCCTTTAAATTAGGAGTATAGGAGGGCCTGGGCCAGGGAACACGAGGTCTCCATATGTCTCTATATGTGTCCATACAGGCTCCTGCATACAATTTATAAACAACCTATGGAGCAGGGAACCTAACTTGCAAGCTGACAAAAGCTGTGGAGGTTATGGAATGGATGGTTGCCCATTTCCTCCTGGGATCCTACTGTCAAGATCCTCTGGGATGCAATCTGTTCTAAAATCAATTAATTTTTACAAGGACCACTCCCGCTGAACCTTGCAATATCCATCCTGTGCCACTGTCTACTCGAGTTATTACCCTCAGGTCACGGGAGCTTTGGCACACCAAAGTATGCACATGGTGGTGTAGGTTGCTGGAAGCTATTATCCCAGGGAGCTCACAGGATGCAACAACTTGGGGATGCTGTTTCCACTGAGAACCAGAAATCACTTTCTGGCCTGACTGATGTTCGAAGAGGGGCCATCTGTGCTGCCCAAATTGATGCTGACAACTGTGCCTGATGTCTCTGTCTCAACTGGTAAAGAAAAATCGCTGTTCACTTTTCTTGACTCCCCAATTTCTAACTTTGTGTCAGCAGAGGATAAGATGAAGAATGACAGGCTGATGCTGCAGGGAAAGAGTTTGGATAAAATATTAGGGAAAAGGAACAGCTCTTTTAAACAGGAAGAACTGTGAAAGCTTGGAAGAGGTTGTCTGGGAAGTGGGGGGATCTCTGAAAATAAGGGCCATTAACAACAGGTTAAACAAACGTCTGACCAAGAGACTTAGTCAGAGCTGGGCCATGCCTGGGGCAGGAAGTGGACAAAGATGACCCTTGATGGTCATTTCCAGCACTATTATATGTTCCTAATAATGTTCCACCTGTGGTGCTTTAGGTTGAGTGTATTTCTTCAAAGGTGCATATTCAAAACGCTGTCCAGAGTTAATTAATCAGATCCAATGGGGCTGCAATAGTCACATCAACTTCACCTCCTTCACCCAGTCTCAAAGCGCAAGAAAAGGAAACGGGTCCATGTCTAGGGTTCATGGAAGTCAGAAGAAAGCTCCTGTTGAGCAATAGGTTTTGTGTCAGATGTGAAATAGTCTGAGTGAAGAGAAAGCAGCTCAGAAGCAGAAAACCCAGAGGGTTGTTTTAAATAATTGTGTTAAGTTTCAGCATAAATTGGAATATCGGGTGCATGTTGGGGGACAGGTGCAGAATCACTGCTAAATGTAAAAGTATTATAATTAGTGGTAAAACAGCAGAAATAAATTTCTTTGGTGTACTTGGTATGAAACACAGACATGCCAGGACTACCTCTTTAGTGCTTGAGGCTGTTTATAAAATCATTACAAAACCAATTACAGAAATTCTAGAATTATAGTGGTTAATATTACCTTTATATGACATGGATTTACTATTTCAGCCTAGAACAGGGAGTACCTGCCTTTGTCTAGGTTAGTGATGTCAGCATCTCAAGACATCTAAATTTTACATTTAGTTTTAGTCCAACTTTGGCAGTCATATGTGTTCACCTCAGTTACCTTCAGCTATCTAAAGATTAAACATGGATTTGAAATTACTCCCCTAGAGCATTCCTCTAAAGTCAATGGAGAAAGGTTCACCTCTCTGGAGAGCCCTTCATTCCTCCCTAAGCATATGTCTAGCTAGGCCACATGAGTCATGCCATGGAGGCACCATTCTCAGCATACAGGTTATAAAAGCAATCTAGACGATTATTAAACATCTGATATTTATACATCTGACAAGAGGTGATATCCTATCCCAAGGAATATTTCAAATGAATGGGTTAAATTTATCAGTGTAAAAACTCGATCTCAGTGCTCTACATCCATGATCCAGTTCCATGAAAAATCTGCTATTGGATTTTCCTAAAGAGAGCAAGCCAGAGGTCTGCCTGTCACGAGTCTGCAGCACTGCATGGTCCTTGCTCTGGAGGAAAATGCTTTTTCCAAGACACCAGAAATCTTTAGTAAAGAAAACACAGGGTTTGGGTTGGGTTTTTTGTGTTTCTATCAAATCAAGATATCAGATATGGTTGTCATTATTTAATAACAATAATACTCACAATTTCTCAGATGTAAAAGTAATACAATAATGATAGGCTTCATGGAATATACAAAAAAAAAAAAAGACTAACAAATATAATCAGTTGCAGAAGGAACTGAAGAAAATCTGGGACATGAAAAGCAGAGTAACAACTGTTTGTGGTGAGCTGGGCTTTCATGATGGGGGTATCACAGCAGCAGCATAAAATGGAAACAGGGTCTACTGTAAAGCCGTGTGTCCTCCAGATGGCAACATTGATTGGTATTTCTAAAGGATTTTGGAAGGAACAATCTTTCTCTGGGATATCCGGACCAGTCTTTGACACAGACTTGCAACAATGCTGCCCTCAAGACCCTGGGCTGTGGCAGGAAAGCACAATTATCTTTGACAATACTCATAACAGTAAAAATCAGGAAGAAAAGTCGAAGTTACTGCACTACCTTTGGATTCAGCTCTTTATTCCCAGGAAAAACAAACAATGACATTTATGACACAACTATCTGGCAAAGAAATGTTTTAATCCCCAAAATCAATCCCTAAGAAGGGCTGAAAAAGTGTTAAAGATTAAAAACAACTGTGAACTTAAAGATGCTTGAGTGCCTTCTGAAATCAGTATACTTCCCTCGGCATTTCGAGCCACCAGGACTGCTGGTGTAAAGACCTCCCTCATTTTGCAACAACACCTTAAACCTCCACAAGCCTTGAGATGAAAAATTAAGAATTGATGGACATGAGGGCAGCACCCAGGACTGCAATAGTAATGCTGTTTTAGCATCCTTCTGAGGCTTTTCCTTGAGGATTTTTGCAACCTTTCAGACAGGAGAGAGATTAGGAGGATGAATTGTAGTTAAGTCTGAGACTTACATGCATTTGCCACAAATGAATTCTAGCCCCTGAGCTAAAGCCAGGTGAAAATAAAGAAATGGATAAGCTTTATTTCTTTTATTAGCTTTACTAAGGTATAATTTTCTTCCCGGTGAACTGTAGGTCAAGTTGCACTGCAAACACGTAGTATGAAATCTGCCTTGATTTTGTGGTCGCTACAGCCTCCTGGGGTCCTGCTCCTAAACTGGCCAGGGTGCAGGGAGAGGTTAAAGTAAAACACCACCTTAGCATGAGATTTAGGATCAAATGACAGGCTGATGTGAACTGGCTCAGCACAGGTGACAGCAAAGGTGTGTCACCCAGTGGGTTAGGAGAAGGTACTCTCATATTCTGGGTTGGAAAAGGTGATTCACATTAGCTCAAATATTCCATAATTTTGCCACTTAGAGAGCAGATTTAAAAAAAAATCAGTTTCTTAGACAGTTTGTTTCTTTTTCATTTTTTGCTCATTCATACTCAAAATGTCTTGAGGTTTTCATGACTCATCTGTCCTCTCTAATAATGTTGGCTATTAATGAAGAGTTTCCTGGAAAACAGATAAGTTCAAAGTTTCAAAAATCCTGTTTTCCATTGAAGTTTAATTTCTAGAATAATTTTCCACTTTCAGCAAGAATGAGACTGAAAAACAGAGAACATTTTCCATTAAAGTCTGCAAAGAAATTTCCTTTAGTTTCTCACAGAGGACTGCGGGACTTGAAACAGCCTCTACTTTCACCACCACTGCCAGGACAAGAGCCAACATCTTCTGCTTCCTTCTGCCTTAAATCAGGCCTGAAAAAAAAATCCACTGAATTACCTATTTCTAGGCACAGATGCGCCATTAATTCTCCTTTTACTTTTTCTTATCTGACCGGGCTACTTGTGGTAGTCATATTCCAACCCTCACTTGTTGCAAAGTGTATGAAGTTACTGCCATATACTTGGCCCTGCTGAAGGAGATGACACTAATCTTTTTGTCTGAAAGGGGAAGTTAAATGGAACTTAACTTAAATTTGTCCAGGGAGGGGCCAAGACCATGGTAAATGAATTTATTCAACCCCAGAGCTCTCTGAAATGATGATATCTCTTCCCAGTTCACTCTGCTTCTCACGCATATTCCATACTTAAGGCTCCTCAACAGGTTTTGTACCAGGCCTGAGTTCAGCCAATGTTTCGAGGTGGTGTTTCTTAATATCGGTCCTGTTCCAACTGGTGCAAAGAGAAACAAATGAAATTAAATACAAAATCCCATAGATGTTTAGAGTAAGGGTTTAGAGATATGGGACAACAGTAGGGCTTTGACTTCTTTGTCCATCAAAACAATCTCAAAACTTCAATGCCTAGTTTTTAAAAATATAGATTTTGATAAAAGAAAAAAAATTAATTTGGATAGAAATGTTTGGATTTTTTTAAAATATCTTCAGATAAACTTAAGCCAAATCTCTACTGAGTACTGAAAATTATTTCAGAAAGCTTTTTTTTTTTTTTTTTTTAATTAAATTTTCATTGCAAACCACTCAGTCAAGTGTGTTGGCTCAGAGCCATACTCCACCTTCACCGATCATCGTCTCAATCTGTGCGCCAGCGGTGAGAGGGTCAAGCTTGCTTCATCTCCCTGTGTTGTACTTGCCAAAAATGAAGCATCACGATGCAAACCTGCAGATATGGTCTTGGGTTCTAGATGGGAATCGATGCAACAATCCTTCTTTATTTATTATCTTGGTAAGAGCAAGGTTGTCTTTAAAATCTGACTGATGTGCTCACAAGCTAATACACGGGTGTTAAAAGTGGATCACTGTCCTTTCGGGAGGCATAGGCAGCAAGAGACACTTCTGATGGAGCCGCAAAGTGAAAATGTTAATCTGATGAATTCTATCTCTATGGCTTAGGAGCAAGAGGTTAACAAAATACTTTCTGTGCCAAGAAGTTGTAAAATAAGCTTCATTTTAGATGTGATAGGGGGATATCTTCTTACTAATTGTACCAAGGTGTCTGCTGAATTAGCTGAGATATGATATATCAGCAGTCACTGTAAAGCCTCTGTGTGAAAACATCTAATAGCGTCAAAGAAACCAGCACTGGAATAGACCCCAAGGCATATCAGCTGTGCCTAAACCTAAACCAGGCTCAGGAAATGTCCAGTCATGGTATACGAAGCCCCAGACTGAAAGGAGAAGAGCTGTGATTATGTTTGGTCCTATTAACTTCTGCCAGGTCTGACTTCCAGCAGCAGGCTCACTCAGAGCCCACAGCTACCCATCCCTAACTGTATCCACTGATGTTGTTATTGGTACAGAAGCAAAACTGAGTCCAGAGGCCCATTATGACTTAATCTTTCCCTAATCTCTATTCTAAAAGCCATACAGACAGAAGCAGCTGGAGATATTGTTAACCCTATTCTACAGGTGAGCATGAAATAGCATAATTATCCTAGCAATTGTCCCATGGAGATGTCATGACCAATGCTGTCTGCATTTAAAAGAGTGAAAAAACCGAGCCAGGTTTCTCTACAGCCCTGGAAAAACACAATCACAAGGTCCTAAGCAAGGTCCAAATAGGACCTTGGTTTAGATCCTGTTGTCATATGGAAATCTGTGGTAGAGATGGGAGGGGAGCTGTGATGTCCTGACTCCAAGGTCTATGCTGCAGCTGGAGGTGCTGCACTTCTCTTGCCATTTTGCTTTGGCTGCATTATAGCAGTCTTATTTTTCATGTCCATGTTGTATCTTCAAGAACAGGGTCTGGTGTGGAAGCATGTGTGGGCCTTATCTTTTTGCTCTCTAAATAAAAGGTAATTTCCACTATTTTGCATCTGTCTTAGTAGAAGTGATTTTGTAGCAGTAGATTATTATAAAGAATGTCGGATTTCCTCAGGCACCAGTAACACAGGGTAATTTATATGTCCAGCGAAAGCCAGCATTTATTTTCAGTAATTTCTCCCAATTATGTTTATCAATAGGTATCTCTCAACAAAATGCCAAATCTTGCAAGCATGTTTGGAAAGTCAAATATGTTTGTGTAATACAAACCTATGTCATGTCAGGAATTAGTCTGACTAATAGACCTTTAATTAAATCCTTGTGGGGTCTTGGTGTGAAGTATAGACCCAGTTTCCAAAAAATTTAATTTATAAGATAAATTCACAAATATACTTGTCTAATAAATCTTTCCTACATCCAATATTTGTCCTAGAAACAACAACAGGACAGATAATTTATTAGACTATTTCCTATTGCGTTATAATGACTACACTTGATACTTTAAACATATTCTTCAGAGCACTGGAATGGAGGAGCCTATAACTAATGAAGATAAAGGTTTCCAGGGTGCATTGATCCAGGAGAGACACACTTAGTGTAACTTCCAGACCTACATGTAATCACAGAAGTATTTCCCTAGAGAACACAAATTATAGATGACTCTAAGGTAATACCCAACTGCCACTGGAGATATTTTGCAGAAACCACAACAGGAAATGTTTATTTTCTCAAGCCTAATAACCCTTTCAATACAAATTATTTTGGATCTTTGAGAAAATTATATTAATTTCCAATTATTTTTTTTTCTTGCAAGACACTCTACATTGTATAAATATCTGTATTTTTCATTGCTGCATTTTCTTCAGTCATCTCCTTGATTTCTTCAGTGGCTGTTGTGTAGGACATAAGATGCCACCTAAAGTGTCTGCATGTCTCTTCTCTCAGAGAAGAGCACGCTTACAAATGAGATGAGCACAGCAAAAGGTCAATTCTACCCCAACACAAATGCAAGGAGATCTTAATAGAGGAGAACAGAATGGAAGCGCCAGGTCTAGGATGTAGTATTTGCAAACATTCTGGTATTTGCAAATACTTTTCAGAGAGTTAGACCTATCCCTAATTTATCAAGCTACCACCCTGCCAATTCAGGGAGATCAGAGGAAATATGCCCTCCTCCTCTGGTTGGAACCTCCTCTTCCTCCAGTGGCAGAGGTTTCAGTCTTTGTTTTCTTTACTTCTTTTACTTACCATTGATCATAAAATTATTAGTAGTTTTGCCTACCAAACAAGCAAGTTCCAGGTAAATCTAGTAAGAGACCATATGTCTGGCACGGAAACCGCACAACCCTCCTCCTCATGTGAACCGATGGATGGCTTCACTTAATTCTGGCTGAGGGGGAGGAAAAGGAGTGGAAGACAACAGCTGAGGAAAGAGATACATTATGTTTTGATCAAGCTTGTTGGAAGGCTCAGAAGTGCTTGATTTATTCCTAAGTGGATTGGATAAAGTTCAGCTCTTAATGGCCCTCTCAGCATCTCTCCCGCTCAGTAAGCAGGTCTCTGCAGTTAGAGCTCTTCAGCCTTTGGGATACGCATCTAAGGTCCAACAGCCACTCTGACTCCAAAGGCTACCAAGCTGAGGTTAAGATAGCCACCTCCCCAAGAGTTTGAAAAACAAAATGCATGAAAAAGAAAATTCCAGCTTGGGTTGCTGATGATTTTTAGAGGAAAATCTAATTTGCAACCTGTGGTTTGGCTTACAACATTTTGTGCACATGTATTTCATAGCAGTGGAAATGAGGCACTTTGTAACCTTGGCTAGTGCTAGCCCCACTCCGGGCAGACGCTCCCCCAGGAAGTCTCACATCTTCTCAGTCCAAACTCCACCTCTGCTCCATAATCCTTTGCATGGGGTTGCAGGCAGACGTCTTTGGGCAGCAACACAACCATTCAACATCAAGGAGCGTTTTGAAGAGCAGGGGGCAGAAACAAGTTGGATAAGATGTTTCCCACGAGGTTAGAAAAAACATCACATGCCTAAGGACTTGTTCTCATCCCTAATCCAACGAGCAGAGTGTGCACTTGGGTTTTCAAGCACGTTTTCACACGTAGCAGGCACTAAGCCCCCAGCACCACAAAGATGAATGTTTCTGCATCATGCCAATTCAGTTCCTAGCACAAAGCACATCTCTACCTAGGAACTGAGGAACTAAATGAGATCAAGTCCCCTGCAATTGCAAAAATGATAGAGACATAGGATATACAGCCCTTCTGCTCCTGTTTCCCTTCTCATACACACAGAGAAAGCTGCAAAACATTTTCCCCAAACTTGTAACAAGCTTAAAACAAGCTGCAGAAGAGACCAAAAGCCACAAATTACAACATAAAACAGGAGGAGAGCAGGAAAGATTACAGGCACTGAGACGCCTAGGGGTCCTGCAAACAGCAAGGGGATTTGTTAGGTGCTAATTCCCAGGTGATCCCCAGCGGCGGGTTGTGCTCTGCACTGCAGCTGAAGACAAAGATGAGGTGACAGGTCCCAGCTCCTGTCATCTGATGAAAAACTTACGCCTGACCCTAAGCACGATGATTTAACACTCATCATGCGAGCAGGACTCCCTGACTAGGCTCCAGAGAAATTGCTAACACCAGCTGGAGTGCCAACGCTCTGCGTCCTGCTTCTAGCTGTGGCCAATTTCCAGTGCTCCAGAAGAAGGCAAAAAAAAACCTCTCAGAAGCCAAGTTACGTAACATTTCAACAATATTATAAGCTAACACAGTTATGGTTTGTTTTTTTGTTCCCATGAACATGATATGACTCAATGGAAACTATTCTGCAGGAAATAGGCAGCGCATTTTGAATCTTAAGCTTCCAGAAATAAGGTACCATTCAAAAGAATTTGCAAACAGCCTGCCTGTTGGAGGGATGAGCCCAGCTCAGAACCTAGAGCTGAAGAAACCTGGAGTTTGGGAACAGGTGAATTAAAAAACCAACCTGCCTCTGGTCTGACTGTTGTGATCACGGTAGCCCTGGACTGAACCCAAGCCGTGCATCTACTTGAGCTGTGCATCAATATTACAGCATTCATTCTTACCTTGAAACAAAACAGAATCAAAACCAAAAGAGAAATGAAATCCCATAGTGGGACTTCTTTTTATTCTTTCTTTCTGAGTACTTCTTAATGTTCGCACCAGCATTTCTTAAATCCCGTTTCAGCTGCTACTTAGATTCCTAAAGTGGTGTTTGAAATCTGAATTTCAGGGTGTGAAGCCAACTTGAATCTCTAGTCTCCCCATCAGCTCTCCTGACAAGGATAAAGAAGGACAAAATGTTATGCAGACTTGTTGATGGAGGTGAAACTCAGTGGTTGCCAAAGATGGTTTCTGGAAACAGTGCAAACCCTCCACTGAAACCTTACTGGCATGCAAGACAATCTTTGCTTTTTACTAGTAGGCCCAAAACTAACATTTTCATAATAATTTTCCAGTATCAAAGTGATAGTTTTTATCCAAGACAGCTGAATACTACAGAACTGTGTAACAACAATTCAGTGCCAAACATATGCTATGTATATATTTTAACACCTTTGATAATAATAAAAAATGCATGTTCCTAGCAGTTTTCTCAACTTTCATTCAATAACAACATCCTCGAGTTGATGCTTTTTGTTTTCCTTTCATATTATTACGAACCTGTGTTTAATTCTCAGTGCCAGTTTGGCTTTTTAACCTCTCTTTCTACATTCCACTAGTAATGTCTGATTAAGAAATTAGCCTTTCAAGTGCTATAAAAAAATCCAAGAAATACAGTAACACAATACCATGGAAAACTGATATAATCTTTTCAAAACTATAAAAATTGGTCACCCGAAGGAACATCTGCATGGTAAAAATTTTAAACAAACTGGAGGGGAATCAGATAGCTCATAAAGAACCAAGCGGCAAGGAGAGCCATTGGTCGTTTACATATTTTGCTGTCATCTTGACTTGGAGAAGACTATCATTTTGAAGCATGTTTCTTCAGTTTTAGTTACCAGCATCTGGAACGAATTCCAGGATGGAACACTGAAAGTTTTTAAAAGGAAACTCAACCTTACAATAATTATTCCTTAAATCATTAATATGGTGAAAGTGCCAGATGTAAAAATATGAACAAAATAAAATAAAATGTGCTCCCAGGTATCACTCAAATCCCTAATGTACATCTGTCTGTTTTCTCAGTTCATTAATATCTGTTGTAGCCTCAGATATTTTCTTTTATGTAAAAATTTCCACTTGCTTGTTATGTCTTCTGTCTTGCATTAGAGTTATTGCTCTACCTCTAAGAAGAACTCTGGCTGTGTACATTGCAGAACTGTGGATCTACTGTAGCATAGGCTTTCACCCAGCAAAAGTGTATTAGTCTTCTACCCAATAGCATGGGAAACCTTTGGTCTGATGTATATTCAAGAAGGACACCATCCTGGAAGAGTGGTTTTATGGTGATACCAGGGCTTTGTCAGAACAGAGCTCCCCACAGGGTCCAGGTTTCACTCACAGCCACAAGATATGATGCAGTGAGACCTCAGTGTGAGGGACTGTTTGGTTTAGTGAGCTTGAGATACTACCAAGAGCCAGAAGACCTAGCAGTTAAGTCTATACCTTCACACTGTGTTCATGCCTCAAAAGCAGCAGGATGAAGGCAGCAGAGGGAGGCCTGGAGATGAACATCACTGTAGATGAATATATGGGATGATGACCCAAATCATAAGGCCAAAATAAAATTTGCTTTTGCAAGTGAATTCACTTGAAATGTGATACAGATCACCAAAGAATTGCACTTAAATCACTCAGGAGGACCAATTTCATTGAAAACTCCTGGAACACCTAACTGGACCACACCAAAACCCCAGCCATTCATTTGTTTCCACTAATGTCCCCTGTCTCTCCGCAAAGAAGATGTCTCCTCAGAGCTCCACTGAGTACTCCCAGCACCACTAAGCATTTTTGCAGATTAATGCTTGTCTGCATGTTACTAATTAGGCCAGGCAACTATATAATGAGATGCTTACAAAGTTTATTCATCACTAAAAATAAATGTTAAGCATCTGGTTTGCAGGCTATTCCCATGTGCCATTCAGGTCTGCATGCCGTAGAACCAGATGGAACTGGAGGGAGACCAATCACAGTGCAGAGGGATTACATGTCTTAAAACCATGGTTAACTTAAATAAGCAAGTTGCCATCCCTCCATAAATCCCACATCTACCACCAGATGTGTGACAAGACTATTGCACAGGGTTTTCTAGCTCAGGCTCCCCTGCTCTCAGGGGGCAGAGGGGATAGCAGGACGCTCAAGGCAAGGGCCATCCCGCCCTTGAGTACAGCCGACTTGTCACCAAAGTCACTCTCTGTTGGTGACCATCTGAAAAGAAAACCCTGATGACTCACAAAGCAAAAAACCATCAAATGAGGCTATGCTAAATAAACTTTTCTTCTGTCCTGGGCAGTGGTGGAAATGACTCATCTCTCAGCTAAGCTTGGGGGCTTTCTCTCTGCCATGTTAACCAAATGTAAAGTGGTTTTCCCAAGATGGTTTTTGCAGTGAAAATATTGGTGATGTTTGCTTACAAGTCCTGATTTAAGTACTTAGAATAACAGTAGATCTAAACAAGGACACTCTGTCTCCTGAAAGCTTTTATTATCATGTACAGGCTGCCAGAGAAGGTGGGGTTGACTGCTTGGTACTTGTATTTTTCCATTTGTTCTCCTAAGTAAAGCTGTGCAAGAAGAAGCACTTGCTTTGTGTCATGGGCTTCACATTGACAGTGAAAGCAAGATCTGGGAGATCCCAGGTTCTGGGGAAAAGGATGTCATTCCTCACCCAAGAGAAGGAAGGAAGGAAAACAACCAAGAACAATATTAGCAGGGAGAAGGGAACAAGCTGGGTTTTTTCAGAGCTGGCTGAATCAAACCGTCTAGAGAAGAGGAACATTTAAACTGTATTTCTCTTTCTGGACGGGTGTTGAACCTTCTTTGAGATTAGGAGCCTTGTGCTGTTGAGCAGTACTTGAGCATAGAGGAGCTGATTTCTTGTGATCCTCAAAGAGTCAGCCATCCGAGGAAACAAAGCACAAAGGCAGAACTGATGGAGGGGATAACTTCAGCAGTGAAAGTAGTTTTTCAGCAGTTGTGGTTTGTACCTAGAAAGGAGCACAAGCTGATAAATTCATATCTGGATTTCAAGGACCCCAAAAGTCAGGGTTTTCAGATTCTGGTTTGGTTTTGTGTTGTTTTGTTTGTTTGTTTTTGTTTGTTTGCTTGTTTGTTTGTTTTGGGGTGGGTTTTTTGTCTGGTTTGTTTTTGGTTTTTTGGTTTTTTTTTGATTCAGTACCTTACATTGCTAGGAAAACTTAATAAAGGGTTGCTTCCAGGAACCACAGAGTACAAGTAAACTATGCAGATGAGACTATTAGCATAAGAAAAATATTCCTTTTCTCTGAAATGAGAAATCTGAAAAGCTCTCTGACTGCAATAAAGGAACTGTCTCCTGCTCTTTCAAACAGCAGTGGACCTTTTAGCTGGCTGCTGTCTGAACATTGCTAAGTGTTGCACTCCACCACATTTACTAGGTTGCCCAGACATACAAAATGGACAGATGGACAGAATAAGATTTTCATACTGTGACACCCCAAAATACAAGGATTCTGTAGAGAAATCCAGTCACAAGACACAAAGCTGCAGGACATACAAGTCCTGAAACTCCAGGGCTCACTGAACAGGCTGATGCTACACAGTCCTGATTTCTATTTGCTGCCACCCCCTGACACCGCAGAGTCCTTGATGTGGGGTGGAGCACGCTAGGAAGAGCCGTGTGGGGCCACAGCGGATGTGATCCGCGCTCGTCTGTGTGATGATAAGCAGAGACACAACAGAGTGTCAGGAAGGGCGGTTTTGTGGTTATGTGGTTCGCCCACGGCCCAGAAAATCAGTCTCCACCATAACATTTTTTGCTTTATTGGAAGCAAGTCCTTTCATGTGGCTGCAAAGCACTGAGAGCTCGAGGCATTTCAGTGCCGTGTTGGTGGGAGCCATAAAGGTGTGACATATGGGGAGACAGGCAGATGGACCGAGAAACCTGGAACAAGCCTGGACACACCACTGAAGAATGGGGTTGGGGGAGGTAAGCTATAGGATGCTGCTGTGAAGTGTTGATTAATTAATTAAGTAATTAAGGGTTAATTCGTGGTTCCCCAAAGGGAAATGAAGGTGGACCAACCAGTGAGAGTAAACAAGCTGATGAAAAGGAAGACTGGCCAAATGAGGAGAATATTAAATAATAAGCATAGTGAACCCACTTGCCGGTCTTATTTTCAATACGTTTCCTTTATTCAATATATGCCTGACATTTCACCTTAGCAAATGACACACAAACACGTATCTCCACAGAGAAATCACCAGAAGTTAATGCCACAAAGTCAGGGTATGAGTGCAGGCTCAGTAACAACTCCACGTTGCGCCCCAGGCAGGATGTTCTCTGTTCTGGTTTATGTTAACCCATCTCCAAAGCAGGATTAAGCTAAACCATTTGAGAACAGGCTTAGGACAAAAACATGTGTCCTCATGGGGAACTAGTGTCCAATGCCAGAACTGAGGCCACTTCTCCAAGGCTTTGAAACTACTTGGAAAAACTGAGGTGAATAAGAAAACAAGTGATAATAGAGACGCCAGGCAAGGACTGCACAACAGTGCGGTTAGGACAATGTTAGAGGAGGTCATACAGCTCCTGGTAAAAATATTTTGTGAGTGGCATAAAAATGCTCCTGCTGGCTTGTGTCCATTTTTATTGACAGAACCATAAGTTGCTGTCATCTGGGAATTTATTTCAGATTTTATAGTTACGATTTATTGGGTAAGTTGAAAAAACTCAGAACCAATAAAAAGATGGTATCGGTGTTTCGGTACAAAGAAAAAAAAATCCCTCCTGACATCACTAAAACATTTTACTCATTGCTGTTCCTGAATCCCTGAAATAAAGCTTTTGTGCTCCAGCTATGAGGAAAGTTTGAGGCTGGACTCCTTTTAGTCCAAAGCAAAGTGATCTCTCAAACAGAGCTGGGGTCTTGTGTCCAGCATCTAACAAATGGAAGGGGAATGGGAGCGAGACGGAGCACATTCCACAGCCTGGTGTGTTTAAGGAAAGGGGTATAGCTTTCACTCTCCCGCTGTTAGACAATAATGCGCTGACTGAAAATGTCAAGCTTCAGTTTAAACCAAATAAAAGACTGGAGGGCCCAGGGCAGAGAATTTAAACACATATTAATTAGGGTTGGTAATGCTCTGACATTTGCTGGATTTTTAATAAACTGATGAATATTTCTCCTTCATATTTCAGTGACATGAAATTGGTGCAGCGCAATTAATTTCAACAAGTTTCGGTAAATGGGTGCTGAATGAAAATGAACACACCGCGCCACAGACGTGAATTAGAAGTACTCTCACTTTGAGCAAGTAATGTGGAAAGCCGTTGCCTTCCGCATGAGAAAATTGCAGCCTCGGACCTTGAGAGGAATTTATTTACTTGCAGTACCTGATTTACTTAAATAATAATAATTAGACAAAAAAAAAAGAAGAGGAAGGCAGAAAGAATGGATGATCAAAGATCACTCAAGAATGCAACAGGATGGAGACATCCCTAAATATGGAAGCACAACACTTATGCTTATGTTAGCATGAAGCCTTCATAATAAACCAAGAGGGAGGAAGAACATTTTCTGGAAGACATTGAAGGTTCAGTTGTCATTGTAGCAATGGGCACCAGAACATTATCTCTTTACTAGGTTATAATCTCTTCAGAGGCACTTATATGAGTAGTTCAAAAGCTACCAGTATTTAACCAGAGCAGTAATGCTTCCATACAACTAGCCACTGAATGTTGTAGGTTGCTGTAAATGTTCCCAACCTCTTTGGGATAGTTCCTTCCTTTTTTGTTAGCAACAAAAATACTTATTTGTGTGATGAGAGGCTTCAGTCGTAGACTGGATCCCTGTTGCGCAAACTTTGGTTGAAACACCCAAGAAGCAAAAGTCTGGCCTAGGGCCATCTGGGAAGTTTAGGTATGAGTTACAGCTCAGGACGAAATGGCACAGCAGTAACAGAAGCCGTGATGCTGGTACAAATTGAGATACAGAGCACAACTCTAGCACCTGAAGAAAAGCAACTGGATGGATGCTAACTCTTGTATCACTTAATGTGTTACAGCACACGTACTCAATCACAGGAATCCCGAAAAAGTCACATACACATGACCGTGCCCTCCTCATGCTAGTAAGTGAAATCTGTGTGTGTGTAGGGGTCTTAGCTTTGCTAAGAGAAACCCTGGGGTGCTGTTATCATAGAAAGAAATGGACTGAGAATGTACATTCTGTAATCAAGAGAAAATTTTTAACATTTAAAATGTTAGCTCTCACACTAAGCACATGGCGTTCAAATCTTACACTTAAGAAAGTTCAAGCGGAGAACAGAACTGGCCATCCTCTTTCCAGGTTTTAGTGAAATCTTAGATTTTTAAAATAAAGCATTTACATTTCTCCATATTTTTTTGCAAACTATCAATCTACAAAATTTTGAAACAAAAACCTGACAATCTTGAAATCCAAATAAACTGCAGTTTAACAAAAGTGAAATGTATTTCAAATAAACATTAAAAGGCAATTTTTTAAAAGCCATTTGGCTCCAAAGTAACAGAAAGTGGTTTTGTGTTAGGCTGTGGCTGTTGTTATTATTATTCATATTCTTAATATACTCTTGTTATTGCCAGTATTAATAAAATACTTGTGTCCACTAAAGCCTAAGAAAGTCTATAAGAGACCCATGTGCTGGGTATTTTACTGATGTTTATTTGAAAGACTGTCCTTGCTTCAAAGAACTTCTAATTTATTGTTGCACCCAGGGGAAAGGAGAACAGAAATAGATGCTTAGCACAGGAGCTGGATTATCATGGATTCTCAATGTCACAAGATACATCCAAACCCAGTCCATCATCATCAAGAGTTACACAGGAGACCTGAGGTGACCCAGGCAAGCTCAAAACACCACTGCGTCTTAGTGAGAAGAAGACCTGACCTGAACAGCTTGCAGACTAAATAGATGCAGAAACAGCTGGGGTCAGAGAAAAAAGAGAGAGAAAAGTAGTGATTCCGTCTTACAAATCAGGAGGTAAGAAACTTCAGCACTGAGCTAGCAGAGCATGGCGTGGCAGAAGAGTTCCCCAAAGTCACCCAGATACAGCAGATCCCAAATATCCCAGTCTTGAGTTAAAACAGAGTGCAACAGGAAGGCTGTCTGAGAAGGAAGCGCTCTAAGGGAGTCCCTACATTGTCAAGTAGCTAATTCATACTAGAATAGTGTTTAATTAGCATGGCTCAATGAGCTAACACCACCTAGCTGGACCATGGTCACTGATTATAGGAGTGTTCTTACCAAAACTGGGAAGACCAAAAAAACACCTCCAAAAACTGTCTCCCATGGAAGCTAAGCCAAGCATTTTGCCCTGCCACTACAGCAAGCTAAAGGCTTTAGTACCTGCCCAGGTACTCAAGATCTGGTAGCTTTCCCTGGAAGCTGTGCTCCTTCTAACAGAGGTTGATGGACAGAAGACCTGTCTGCTTTTACATCTCCAGAGCTTGCTGCTGAGCACCGTGATTTCAATCATGTTGATTTTATTAATACAGCAGTCTGGGAGCTGCAATGGGGCAGATCTGCTGGATGCCTCTGGGGAAAGGTTTGCTGCTTCAAGCTGAGGACAGTAACTGCACCTTCCACCATGGTCATCTTCAATGGGGAGCCCAAAGCAGTCCTAATCTGCACCCACAGCTCCTCTGGTGGCTGTGGGGCTGCTGGCAGATCCTCATGACACCATAGGTGTTAGAGATCAACATATCCCAGACCCTGGAGATCATGCCCATATGCTGATGATTTTTGAGGCATACAAGAAGGAAGTTGAAGAAAGTCTGGAGCTTATGGAGCTGTGTTTCTTCTTGCTCTGTGCCATCAGTGTGCGAGCAACCTCAGCGCTGCAGTTTGCAGATGATGATTCCGCTCCCCGCAGCCAAACAAGCATCCCCAGGGGAGAGCTTTTTCACAGTCAGGCTCATCATTTAAGTTTCATCTAGTCTCCACAAGCCCACAGAAGAAGTGCAGAGAGACTCCTTTCAGCCCCTATTGGGCATTACCAGTGTCAATCCCAGCACACAAACTAGAGCCCTCCTGTCTCCACTTTAAATTAAGTCTTAAAATATGGGCAAAATATGATAGATTTGGAGACAATTGCTTAGGGAAGGAAGTGCTGAAGGGGATTCATTACACCATGGGCTGACGGCTGATGCCTAAGTATTGCAAAACCCATGGGGTTTCCAGAAGGAGCTTGACATGAAATATGTGCTGAAGGAACAGTACAGGCTGCAGAAGCCACGGCACCCTGGAGAGACAGATATGAAATGGAAATTACTGAGGGCAGTGATGGCCACAGAAAGAATAGGGAGCTGAGAAATACCCAGCCTAGCTGGAAGAGATCTGGGACAGGGAGGAGACAGGAATACTTGATCTTAAACAAGAAGAGTTCAGCTCATTCGCTTGCTTTCTGGGGCAGTCCTCCTTATAACCTGTGTAACTCAAGAGATGAGCTCTCTGTTATAGATGTTGGTGATTTTGGTATACGATTTATAGCCTGTTTTACAGGAATGGGAGTCTGGAGACCTGGATTCTCGTATCTCAACTCTACTGCTGATTTCCTGAATAACCTTAGTGAATTGTACAGACCCATGGAACTGTACACAAACCCATGGTCAGCCCCACAGCAGATCCCTCCTACAACCTGTAAGAACCACTTTGCAAATTGGGAAGTCGCCCTCAGTTCTGTGAGCCTCTGTTTCCTAAACTGTTGCTAATGGTATTGTCCTTCTGCAAGGTACTTCCAGAGGCTCCCTTTATTCACGCTCACAAAGAGTAACAGACGCAGGGACAGAGGAGGTATGGAAAAGTGAGACAGATAAAAGCATTATCTGAAAACTTCATCACCACCTCAGCAAGTGGAGCTGTGTCAGAGGGGGCAGAGGAAATTGTTGTTTCCCCCACCTCCCTCCAATCCTTCCCTCACACCCACCCCTCCAGAGACCTGACACGAAAGAGACTTAGTTGAAAAACCGAAAACAGCAACCCCGCAGGATTATCTAGGACTACCCCAAATAAACCCACAGTAAAAAGGCTCATAAGTACTTGGTACTCAGTCAGCGCATGTCATCTGATAATCTTGGGGCAGCTTACATTGTCTGGCTAGGGAGCAGCAGACCCGAGCATTTCTGAATAGCAGACTAAGTTAGATGACTAAATATGGTATTTTTTTATGAACTTGGAGCACCCACTTTGGAGTGCTTGGCCCAGGATTGATTCCTTTTGAGACCTAGGCCTTTGATCTCACTGCTAGACAAAATAATTAAAGGAACTGAAATACAATCGAAGTTTCTTGCCAGCTTAAAAAAAAAAAATTAAAAAAAAATACTTGGATATCTTTTTTGGACTCTTCAGATGAAACATCACCTAGAAAAACAACATGGTGTCTCTTGAGCTTATTCCATCAACTCCCTTCTTTTAAGTTCACATGTGAAGCTTCTCAGATCTTCTACCGGGGGCGAGAAAAAATTGGAAGCATCAGGTAACCTCAGGGGCAATGCTCGACTTTAAACCAGACACATTTCCCTCTGAGGATCATTACCTAAAATGATCTTTTCATACTGAATGCCACTGCTGAAGGATTTTGTTTTGAAAGGGGGCCTCTGTTCAGAATTTGGGTGGTGCTTCATTTTCTTGACCCCGTACTGGCCAGCCTGCTTGATGGCTCCACCTTAGTGACAAAGATCATCTATCTGTCTCACAAAACAGACAGGAGGTTCCACGGCTGGAGCAAGAGGGAGAAGAGTTCCATATCACAAGGCTGGGCAAGGATTTGATAGGTTCCTGATAGGTCCTGCCACCCTGCCTGAGGTCTCAATACTAGGACAGAACAGCCCAGTGGTGCTTTTTCTTCTCCCCAGCAAGGAAAGAGGATGGTAGATGGTTGAGGTGGTTTCCTGGAGGTCCAAAGGAGCCATCTGGAACTTTATTTGGATTTTATGTTACAAACTGTGGCAAATGAACCCCAGTAGGAAAGGATACATCGTGATTTAGAGTAAGAAGTCAAAAGCAGATATGACATAGTAACTTCAATCACCTCCCTGGAGAGCTTAGGTTCTTCAAGTAGGTTGCCTCACTCATGAGGACTAAAAGAGTCACCTCTAGGTGTTTTCAGTACAGTCTTTAATACCTAGAGAGTGAGGGCTGAATGAAGCCTTGTCTCTTGGTTTAAGCTAATTTTGCATCCTCTGACCATAAACTGATGTTCAAAAGCCAGTGCCTGGAAGTTCAGCCAAAAAAAAATCAATATTTACCTAAAAGGGCACTATTTTTACCCTTCACACTCATCTGCCATCATGAGGCATCCTTCTTACCACCCCCATGCATTTTTCTCTTGCTTCCCTTTTCTCCTCTCCAGCCTCATATCTTGAGATCTTGACAAGGTAAGAAGGAAGAAGACTGGATTTTCTCATCACTAAGCCAGTGAAAATGGCTGTTTTGGTGATGCTCTCAGCCTCAGAGAGTTTGCCAGTGCTGAGGCGAACCTAGTGTGGCCACACTGTGAGTGTCTGTGAGTCCTGGGCTAGCTTTGAAACCCTTTGGAGCAAGCACATCCCACTCCTTGCAAGCATTTCATATATGACATTCCTTCATTTTACATTTTGTTCCGTAGGAGTACATTTGTTATGAATCATTGGCTTGCACATTAGTACAGTGCTTTCTAACAGTTAAACCAGATATTCCATCCTAGCAACTCAAATTAATATTTGTTTGAATAATCTATTTAAGATGATGTCTGGCCAGCAGTGTGGTCTGGCTGGCAGCACTCTGTTCTCCCAAGCGGACGTTTTCATTTGGTTTGTTCCATATTTTCTTCCTCTGCTCTTATTTTATATCATCCCCCAAAATCTTCCATTCAAATTGCTTTCTCCAGCAGTGGTTCCTCTTGCATTCAATCCATGTAGGTCAAAGTACTTTTTTGTTGCTTGTCCTAACTGTTTTGGATAAATGGTTCTATTGAAACCAAATAGTTTTGAGGAACTTATTTTTGTGGGGTTTTGTATTATTTAAGATTCAAGTTTAGATACATATTCTGAGTACAGAACATACATGATACATAAAGCAAAACTTGCTGCTTGTACGTGTATATGTGCAACTGTATTTATTCTATTATTTTGCAGCATGGACATTGATTTTATATCATCATCTCATTGATGTTGCTTCAAGGATCATCTTCCACAAGATCTAAGTCTTTCTGTTTTAATTAACTTATGCCACAATAAAAATTACAAAAAACTCAAGAATAATCAGACGCTGATTTGGGATGGCTATAAATGCTCTCCTTTTCTGAAAGACTTGAAGTCCGAAGCCAACTTTCACAGCTCAAACTTGTCTCTAAAAATATAAATGAGCATCAATTAATGTCCAGTAGCAATTTCTCCACTGATTCATACTCAGACTCTGGTCCAAGGTCCTTCTGTGTTTTGAGGAAATCTGAAGCTTTTCTGGCTTGGGTTGACCACAGACTGTCTTGGAAAGCAAAATTTTCAGAACTGTTCATTTTCAGAATGTTGCGCTGGCAGAAATTGGCTTTGACAACACTCCTCTGAGGTACAGGGATCAGTGTAATGTGCTCTGACTTGACAAGATGCTGTGAACGCAACCTGTGTGGTGGGAGTCAGCTTTGCCCTGTCAGTTCTGGACCAGGTCCACAGAGCATAAATGCATGGGAAAAAGCAAGAAAACAAGTTCTCCAGATCTCAGTATTTTTTAATCCCTGAGACACTATATGTATTGTGGGGCATTATCATTCCATTACTTGAGTACGTTTTTCAGAAATCTATTCAAAACAACTGTAATTGCAGAAAAATAGCTGCCAATGACCATGTCCCAATGAAATATATGCTAGGAAAATGATTATATTGTATCATATAATTTTTTCCCCTCATCTAAAGAAGTGTTTTCTGTAACACCTCTCATGGAGATTAAAAAAGACTCTTTTCTTTACCAGGAGAACTAATTGTTTTTCTCTAGCTGCAAAACAACAGGTAAAAAAGAGTCAATCTAAGAATTCCCGCCTCAAACAAGGGAGATCAAGAATTGTTCTTATTTATTTAATTTGTTTTTTATAAAAAAAAAATCCCCAAACCCACGTTTAAATTGATAGCCATAATGACTTCCAAGAGGAAGTTGCATAAATCTTTAAATCACAGATTATTTCCCTTTATTTGAAGATTTCCAAAAAAGTGAGAATACTGGAAATTATGTATGTTTAGGTCCTTACTTCATTTATTTTAGCTATATAATTATTGCTAGAGAAAACAGCAAAAACCAGAAAAGTTATCTGCCTTTCTGTTGTGTAACAGTTGCCCTGTCAAATTTCAGACTGGGATATTCAGAGAAACAGATGAGAGCATATATCTATCATACATATATTTACATTAACCTACAATTACATTCATCCAAACGCACACTGTATAATTGTTGCAATTTATATGTCCCTTTATAATTATAAAGTAAAAAGCATTAATAAACCTGCAAAATCCTTGACCACATGATCATCTCTTAAAAAAAATTCAGCACCATGTTCTCCCAGGTATTGCAGAGAAAGCCAAAATCTCAGATTGACAAACTATGCATTCCCCTGGCTGCATGTCCACCTCTCCTAGGAGGTCCTCATATGCTGGGCACAGGGAACTCTCCTCCATAGGAAGATGGTGCCCAGGGAATGGAAGTTTTGCCCCACTAGGAAAGCACTAAGATCAAAAGGCCCACTAAGATCTAGCCCACTTTACTGGGGTCCCACGAGGACAAGAGGAGGAACATGGAGAGTTTCTTCCCAGATCAACACAAGAACTGGTGATATCTGGGAGGGACTCTCCAAAACCTACACTCGAGCTGCAAAGCAGCACTTGTATTGTAGGCAGAACCTGCTACAGACATGATCAAGAACAGAATTAGCCTCGTCTCTTCTACTCCAGAAATGCCTGCAGATTTTGGAACTTACAGCTCATTTGTGTCAAATAGGTATTGTTGCCAGCTTAGTCTCTTAAGGCTGGCTGATGGCAATTTCATATTGAAAATACTCTTTTTCATCTGAGGCAACACTTTTCCTACCATAACTTCTTGCTATCTTAAAGTTCAGCAGAACAAAGATACCCATGGACTAGGAAATTCCTCTCCACAAGGATGACCAACTACCAAAGGACTTCAGTACCCAATGAACAAAATAAGGAATCAACCTCTTCAAACTGGACAACCTTCAAAAATTTCTGTGCATCCATGAAACTCATTTGATCAAAAATAGCAAAACAGTAGCCCATAATTCATATACAAGGCAAGATATTTTCTCCTAGAGACCAGAAAAGAGGTCAGGGGACTAGAAATGTATTGTTACAGCTGTGTCCATTTGTAGATATGTAGAAGAGCTACAGATACTACTGTGCTGTAAGACAAATTGAGAGATTCAAATAGATATTGACAGGTTGGTAGATTATGGAATGCAGGATGATGTTAATAGTATATGACCAAATTTTACATAAAGGCAACACCTTTAAACACTTGTAATCCCTTTTTATGTACAACCCTTAGTAGGATGTAGCAATTTTCTTATTCTGAGCTTATCTGCAAGACCTTGTCTTTGGTCTTGGGATTAGTCCAGGACAAACCCTTTCTGTCAGCTCAGTTCTGAAATGGAAGAGTTTTCAGCTAATCTTTGTGGAAATCTAGTGCAATCAAATTTGCTCAGAACAAAAGCCAATATACCATACTTACTTTAAAAGCTCTTTTTGTCAATGACCTTGGTGTGAAAGCAGTATGCTTCATTGTTATTTTTTCCCCTGTATTGTTTACCTTGAAAAGCAGCTGGTCCTTTATGAATATCTCACTATTTGACTCAAAGGCAGAGTATTTTAACTCCTTTCAGGAGTTATTGTAACTCCTCTTCTAACAGATCCTTCCCTTGACCTCACTCCCACCTTTGCCACCTACAGAAGATTTTCAGGAAGGTTAAAATGGAGATTTGCAAAACAAAAATGATGTAAGATATTCATTCTGCATCACTAGATAGCAATTTCTAATTATTATCGGGGCCAAGATGCACACAGTAATGACTGAGCTCATAAAAAGTATCACTTATTTATGGAGCAGGGGGAAGAAGAAGGAAAGGAGAGACTTTTTTTTTCCAGAGAAACTAAAGGTCTGCTTTTTGGTGCTTTGGTTTGTTTTTAATAAAAATTTTGAAAGAAGTCAGGGGTCAACTGTTTTTGTTATTTATTTTTTTTTGTATTAACTTTAAAAAGTTTCAATATTTGTTAAAACCACCTCTAACACTAAGCTCTTGCAACTGTTTAAGTCCATGGGAAAAGTGAGCCCTTCCAGGACTGGACCCTCTAAACGCTGGCTTGCTGAAACCAACTTCACATTCCACCAATTCCCCAGTCTTTATCCAGGTTTTACTCAGCCTTTACTCAATCAAAGCTCCCACTTAGGGGCAGTAAATAAGGACTTTAGGAACTGGCCCAATGGATAGGTTCCACAGCAGGCAAGGCAACTATTATTAAGCGTGGGCGTTAGTCAGCAATAAGCCCTCCTCCACCTCTTAAACTTTTGGTGTTCCCACAAGGGAAGCTATTGAAAGCCTGTGCTTTGTAAGTTCAATTCCCTTTGCTGGCTTATAACACAGCTGCTATATATTATCTTATACATTTGACCACAAAGGTGCATTCTATAGGCAAGATTCATCCACTCCTGCCATCCCTTTTTATTCATTCACTGCTTTTCAGCATAATGTTTGGGGACCCTGTTCTCAGCCACTTGTACATTTCAGCACTTGAAACACACCAAGAGGGACAATCGCTTGACTGATATCTCCATCTTAGTATCTATACCCGTCTCTCTGTTTCTCTAGCTTTCTACCCAAGCCATTGTGTGCGCCAATTGTGCTATCATAAAGCAGAGTGTTGGGCTGTTTTGTGATGATGAAGAACCATGCAATCACAAGCTTTATTGCATACCATCCCATCCAGTGACCCCTGTTCTTATCATGAGAGCCCATTCAAGGGGAAATTACACCAGACTTCAACGGGGAAAGCGTCCCTCTGTTTCCAGGCTATTCAGGACAAAAGGTGAGAACCGCAGAACAAGCCTCTTCTGCTTTAATTGTGAAATGTTTCAAGCAATTGGAAGGG
>VZRU01016000.1:143491-153820 GCA_013398155.1 Pedionomus torquatus | reverse complement strand
TTTTTTTTTTTCCCAGGTGTTCATGTTAAAAATCCGTATCAAAATTGCAAAAAAAAAATTTGGGCTGCATATCTTCGTTCACTAGAAAATGCAAATCTTGGACAACTTATTTAATAACACATATATGCCAGAAGTGTTGACCTTTTGACCCAAATCACTTATGCGAGATAATACACAGCAAGAATATAAAAGGAGTCAGATTAGGAGCTGGAGATCCGTAGATTATCTTCAAAGGATTTGCAGAAGGTAACTCATATAAACAAGTCCATATCCAGTAAGATGAAACTTAATATCTATTTTCTGCACTTCTCTTACAGGCATTTTTAGGATCCAACATTAACAACAGTTAAAAATGAAGAAATTTAATCTTTTTCTCTTCTAAAAAAAAAGTAAAATCTAGGAACTTTGAAGTCTTTTCTAATTCCATCATACCTTCATATTAATAAAAGTGCCCTAGCTTTTATTGGGTGGCAATAAGTAAGGGAGGGATATCCATGTAGATGAAAAGAAAAAAGCAGACCCAAAGTTGTCTTCGGAGCCCACCACTGGCATTTCTAGGCCAAAAGATCTCATTTAAAGGTCCTAATAAAGTTATTTTACAAATAATACAGTGGGTTTCATACAGCATTGATGCAAGTAGATCTGGCAGGAAAAGCTGGGAGCAGAGCCGAGGCAGAAACTTTTCAAAATATAACGTAACCAGATGAGGATACATGAAACAGGGAAAATCCACATCCCAGAAAACTGTCCAGGGAGAGCAGAAAGCACTGGTTTGCTTTGAAAAGCCACATTTTAGAAGAAATCTGAGATTCCTGAGGGGCATAGCAGAGAGAAAAAGATGCTACCAAAGAAAGAACGTTCAACCTTTATTAATTTCCAGAAAACCTTAATCCGTGGATATAGGAACTCCAAGGAGGAGATTATCTGCTTGCTACCAAATCTAGCTTGAATTTTGTTTTGGAGAACTCAAAACAGTAAAGTTGTGAAAAATTAAAAACCTTAATTTCAGCGATTTTTAATACAGTGTTTTAGTTTTTCTTTTTGGGAGAGACTCTATTTGTCCTTTTAAAATATATCTACTCATTAGATAACATGCAATATACCAAATACATTTAAAAAAAATAAAATCAAACAACACACTTTAATTTTTTTGTTAAAATAAGCTAAAGGAGACAACTGGAACAAAAACTATTTAGAAACCTCCTTTAATGAGGAATTTGAAAGTTGAGAGCTTCTTTTTCAGAACCAGAAAAAAGTCAGACTTTGAGTTTCAAATTTTTGCCACACATAAGACACGTCCTCTACAGAGCACCAAAAGTCACAAATAATTAATGCTCTGATAAAGTTGTCCTACTAAAGTTGTCCTTTCATTAAATCTGAATCATTAACAGGCCACCCAAGAAAGCAAAAGAAAACTGGACTTGACTTTCTAGGGATATTTCCTTTATTCCTGGTGGTCTCTGCCATTCTTAGAGACTCGTTTTTCCTAAGCAAACAAAGCTATTCCCATCCACAGATCAGTCAGATTAGATTATATCAGAACTCTGTCAGTCTGCTGAAATCTATGGGGTGCTATTGCTCTGGGCGAGCTAAGGCTCTAACTGACAAATTTTTGGTACCAAAAAGAAGAAATAAAGATGAATAAAAGTTTCCTTCTCTTTCTCTGCCTGCCTTAATATGTTCAATCACTTGGTGGAAAACGCAAACACATATAGTGATATAATTACTTAAAACAAGCTCTGCTACTATGTATCATTTTCTTTAGCGACACAGGAAATTTTGTATAAAAAGTGGAAATTCTATTTATTTCCCTTGAAATTTTTATCCTTCTATTTATTTTCCCTGAAAATAAAATACTGGCAACAACAACAACAAAGAAAGCCTTCCATTAGGAATGTCTTTAATTTTATGTTACTTTTTCCATCTGTATTCTTTCTATAGAAGTAAACCTCAACTCCAAGATGGTTTTTAAGATTTACATGTTTATTTCATTTTGTTTAATATGCTAATCGGTTCACAGTAAATTTGACCACACACACATACAGTGATCCCAGCTGGTTGAATGTGGTGAGCCAAGCCAAAGACATAGTCAAAAATACAGCCCTGCTGTTGAAAACTTTGCAAAATTATGAACAAGACCCTTAAAATTATAGCTTGGCATCACACACACCAGTAACCGTGATGATAATGCTGTTTACAGGAAAACAAGCTAAAAACAGTTCCCTGCTCTTTGGTGATAAAAGGGTTATAGTAAAGGAAAAACTTGCATTTCAGTACTGTTGGTGTATAGATCTGCTCCTGATTTGGCCCAGTGCTGTTGTTTTCTGTCATGGTTTGGGCATAAGCAGGTCCAACGATGCTGTGCTTTCCTTGCAAGTAGGAGAATGACACGAGTTAATACCTGAATGAACTCTTCTGATGTCTTAACCCTCTCTTCTCTCCCTCTCTTTATTTTTCTTTTTTTTTTTTTTTTTTTTTTGGCAGTTAATTCATTATCTTTTGCCGCTTCCATAATTCATTAAATTGTAGATTTTTTTTTTTCTTCCCTTCCCAATGAATCGCAAAGCCCAAAACAAACAAATGCAAGGGCTTGTTTGCAGCCTTCGGCACTGCTTTAAATTTCACAGGAAAACAGGGAGGGTAAAGATGGGACTATGATCTGTAAAGTATAAAATCCCCCATTTTGAAAGCATTCGGTCTGTTCTGATCTGTGCCACAATGCTCATCAAAACCCAGACTAGAGTGAAAGGTCCTCTGTGGAAACATCCAGGACAGCAGGGCCGGGAGCCACTGGATGCAGCAGGGAGGGCTGGTTCCCAGATGTGAGCCATGACCTGGGCACCCTACAGGAGGAGCAACCCAAGGATCCGCCACTGGTCTGTGAAACTTGGACCCTTTTCTGGGTGTTTTACATACAAAAGACACTGCTGCAAGTACGTGACGCTCCTCCCTGAGAGGAAACTCCACTTAAAATTTGGAGACTGATGCAGTGATTCTCAGGGAGTGTGAACAAGGGCTATGAAGATACCAGCTTGTGTTTCCCGAACCTCTATCTCTATTTATATGATGCTGGAGGACCCAGTAAAGCCAACAGGAATTCAGAGTGCCTCTATCAGTTCAGTGAAGGAAAAAGAGGCAGAACCAGATGACCAGATTTAAAAACAAATAAAAAAAAGAAAAATATTCAAAGCCCCTTCTTCCCAAGGAATACCCTTGGGAAACAGAGCCCGACGGCAGTGGGACGGACAAAAACACACCCTCCTTGTTTCTAGGCAGCCTGGACTTTCCACGGTAGGTGGGTGCTCTTTATAGGAGACCTGGATGAGCAGGGCGAGATCACAGGGTGCAAAGATCAAATACACCCTCGATCAGAGCTGGATAATGACTTGAGGACACGGAGGCATTCTGTGCTGCCTGCAGCTCTCCTTGCCCTGCCTGTGAAGCTAATCACAAGCTGAGCTGCCTTGCCCTATAAAGCTCGTTATCAAGATTTCACATCTGGCCGGCACATCTTAATTTAATGGTGATATGGCAGCATCCCCTCTCCACTGCACAGCACAAATTATCACGTTGCTTTCTGAGGACATAAATCTCATTTAGCATTTCTTCCTCTTCAGGGAACTTTACAGGCCAGAGAGGAGGAAAAAGAAATCCACCCGGATGCACGTAAGGAGCTTTTAATGCGAATCGTGAGTCTGAAAAGCCACCCGTCCCTGACAGATGCTGCAGTTTTGCGTGCTTCATGCCTTTCTCTAAATTCCCCATACCAGGCTGTAGGCTGGCAGAACACCATGAAAGTTGATGTGCACCAGCTGGGAATGTGCACGTTTTGTGCAGAGCCCCTCAGACCACTCTCCTGTCACTTCCACCCGCTCTTGTTTCTCGGGGTTTTCCATGATACAGATGTAGAAAGAAAAATTCTCCCTGATTCCTCCTTCCTGAGAACTCCACTGGTTTAAGTGCTCCTCCCCGAGCAGCAGGCAGAGGTTCTGTGTGCTCTGGAGGCTGTTTCCAGAGCCCACGGCGGGGGCAGAGCCGAGCTTCTCAGGAACCCCATAACAACACTTGCATCCTGATGTCTTGATGCAGTGCTCACCCCAAATTCACAGGAAAACCAGCTTTCTGGCCAGGCAAATTAAATCAAAAAGAGGGGAAGAAATTCCCAGTGCTGTAATGGGGACAGTGGTGTCCACAGCCCAATTCTTTCTTGAAACTTTGTTATTATGGGATGGAGTGTTAAGGATCTGTCAGCATTTCTATTACAAACCTCAGTCTTTAGAGGTTTATAAACGCAGCCATTTAAAATAACACTGCATTAAAAAGTAGGTATGTGAGTTGTCAGCAGTGGTGTTTCTGTTTTCTTTAAGATGGTTTAAAGACGTTTTAGCAGATTATTAGCCTTAGAGAGGTCAAAAATAATCAGAGGTGGTTTTTTGGCTACATTTTTGGCTACCTCTGGATAAATAATGGTTTAATTCGAAAAACATTGAGTACATAATACAAACTGTATTTAAGCAACAACAACAAAAAAAGGAAAAGCCTCAGTTAATGGCCGCGCTATTTATGTTTTAGAAATGGTTCCTGCACATACACAGTGAATGCTCAGCTTTTAAATTTTTTCCTGTGTTGTGGGTAACGTGATACAACAATAGTGACATAGACAGGGCGGTTGTTCCCGTGTCCTGAGCTCACTCCTCACAACCCCGCGTCACCTCTGTGGGACAGGCCATCCCCCTGGCCCCAGACAAGACGCTCAGGAGAGGGAAACAGGGCACTTCAACCCCCTTGTCTCACCCCAGCCTCCACCAGCTGTTGCTGAGGAGCACAAGCTCTGACCCCCCTTCACAGCCCAGGATGGGTTGGTCGAGGAGATGGTGCCCTGCTCTCCAGCGGGTACTACCAGAACCAGCTCCTCCTCCCACAGGAGAAAACCCAAGCCATGAGTGGGCTAACCTACAACAGTACCGACAGAAAACACAGATGATAGACATTTAGACCTTCACTTAGATGAGCATTTGGACTATCTCCTCTTAGGTGAGCAAGGGGCACACTTGAGTTCATAACCAGAATTATTGTCTTTTGGCTGGCCCTTGCTGTGGACCTCAACCAGCTGAGGACTGGTCCTGGAGATCCCACAGTCTGTGAAACTGAGGGGGAGAAGAAACTGCCTCAAAAACTGCCTGTGTGCCATTAAATGCTGTTACCAGCAAAAAAATCAAAATGGTATTTTTTTCTTTTCCTCCATGAAGAAAATTGCAGGCCTGGCATTTTGTTAGAGCAATAATTGTCCCTGAGATTGGCTTGCAATTATTTTTGGTGAGTCTGACCTTCGAAAGTGAAATGACATGAACAGCACAGCATCCATGGACCAAGGTAACAGCCAGCTTAACAGCTTCTAATTATTTCCCATCAACTCTTGATCTTCTTTACCTGATTGTTGCTTCAAAGTATTTCAGCAAAGAGGAGATGGCCTCAGCACTCTCTATTTATCTCAACATCTTGGTGCAAGTTTTGGAGCACTTTCCTTGGGCAGAGAGTAAAGACTGCCTGCACTGCTTGAAACACATTTTAAATAACAAAGCAATGGTTTAATGCTAAACTTACTATATTATTCAGACAAGACATTTGGGATTTTTTTTTTTGTATTTAATTATTAATGTCCTTGCTAAAACACCTATTTTGAAGAGTGCCCATACATAGGAAGTTAATGAAAATCATAATTGTGAACTAGTTATTTTATAGTAATTATGTCAATGTAAACTTTTGAATGTGAGTATCTTATTCCGGAATAAATAACCAATTTCAGAGCTGGATAAAAATAAATGCAATCAAGCTTATGTTATAGACAACGTGAAGACCTTGCTCTGCCTACCCTTCCTTTTGCAGAACCCATCGTTGAACAGTGATGTGAAGACAGCCCTTCAGTCTGACCCAACCAAGTGCTATATCTTCCTGAAGTCTTTTCCTGAGATGCCACTACTTCAACCCCTCCATCCTGAAAGCTGACCAGACCAACCCCACCCCACCGGAAAGGACCAGATGATATTTCTTCCTCCGTCAGGTCTGGGCATATGCCAGGTGCTGCCCTGATTCCCATTTCATCTCTCCCTTTCTCTCCCACGTCTTCCTTCTATAATTTATTTCCTCTCTCTCTCTAGCCTGTTATATATTTTAAAAAACCCAACTCTAATCTGATCTAGGCAGCCAAGATTACATTACTTCTTCTATTTATTTATGTAGCTGTATTTCTGTGAGCCTGTGACCAAAAAGGCAACAAAAAGCAATGCCTTAAATAGCCTGCCCGTGGTGGAGCTGGGCTGGCGCTGATAAGGCAGGGTGCTGCCCCTCTCCAGTGCAGAGACCTCGCTGTGATTTAGCTCCAGGAGCTGTTTTCTAGCTTTCGTCTTCTTTCCCCTTTCCTTTTCATATGTGCTTGTCTTTGGGAGTTGGTTTTGCTTTCTCCTTCCAGAAAGCAGATTGGACTCCAGCAATAACAGTAGCAGAAACAGCCCCATCTGTCTTTATTAAAACTTCTTTTCCCAGAAAAGGCAGTTTCACCATCTCTAACACTGCCTAACCATGGTCAGAAAGGGGTTTCTTAGTGACAGTGGATTGGAATTAAGGAAGATCATTCAAAAGCAAGAGCCTAAAAATTCTGCATTTCAGATGCTTTCATGTCTTGTATTTTGCTTTCTGGAGTCAGAGATCTTGGTATTCAAAGCCTCAAACATTATTTATAGCGCTTTATGGAAACAGACCCATCAGCACCAGGCTCTCCAGACCCCTTCATCCGATTTTCGTTAGCACTATACCACAAGCCCATGGCATTTAGCAAATGAGAAACCAAGATGCAGAGGCACAAGAGAACTGCATTAAGTTGAGGCCATGTCTCCGCAAACCTCACACAAGCATCCCAGCCGCTCGTGTAGCCTTCCTGCCTTGGAGGATCTACAGATTTATTTATTAGCAAACAGCCAGTTGTGCTATCTTCTTTATTTTCATCCCACCCACCGCTGCAGTTGATTTGGGGGTTTGCACTTTATCCCTCCAGAAGAGCAGAATTTGACCTGGTGGCTTCACTTCTTGCTGGCACTCAGGGTCACTCTGTCACCCTCAACCCGGGAGAATGGCATTAATCTTGTAGCATTATGAGACACCAATAGCACAAGACAAGAAAAATTACAGACATGATCAATTCTGCAACAGGGGATGAGTAAGGGCTCTCATGCCTTCACTCCACTAGTTTATGCTCAGACACTGGAGAAGCTTCTCCTGCTGTCCCTACACCCAGTCACAACAGGCGCTGGATCAACCCCAGACCACAATCCACAACCCACCTTCTGTAAGCGGATACATTTTGTATTTAATACCACGGTGAATTTAAAAATGGCAGACCACATCAAGCTTTTATTTTGCGTACAATAAAAGGGTTTCCTCAGTCATAGAAAAATGGACAAGGAGAGGGGGAAGAGGCCACCGCACAACAAATTCCTTCCTTGCAGTCTAGAGAATTTGCGGGGGTGGGTAAGGGGGGAAATTTGCCAGTTAATAAAATGTCTTGTATGAATTATACGTCAGGACTGGCCCCAAACGTGAACCAGACACGGTTTGGTGTGCTGGGATCACTGCCCTGGCACAGTGCAGAATCACGTCCAGTTCCAAGACTCGCGTACAATCTTATCTCCGAGGTTCAAGTTCCTCCTGCCTCCCGTTAAGCAATGAAGGACATGTGTAAGTATTCACATGCTGAAGGACTTAGTTTTACAAAGAGCGTCTTGTTCTGCAAAGGTTGCCTACGCTGGAAGAAGTGCTAAAACAATAGAAAACATCACAACTGTTTATCCTCTTGGTTAAAAAAAAATATGATGTGAGCATCCAAATACATTTGCCTGATAAATTTACTTAGATTTTACCCCACATTTTTTTCCTGATGTACTGGATGCAGATGTTATTAATAAGTTTCTGTACCCAAAATTCATGCACATCAGTAGAGGAAGGTCAATTGACTTGAAGTCCCCTTCTCTGGTGACCTTCAAGACCCTCCTGGATGCAGTCCCTAGTGATGTGCTCTTGGCAATCCTGCTTTAGCAGGGGAGTTGGACCAGGTGATCTCTAGAGGTCCCTTCCAACCCTGACAACTCCATGATTCTGTCATTCCATGCAGGGGACGTTGTAGCAGCCCAGGAAACCAGCTCTGTCGATCTTCCAAATTGAAACCAAAACTGATTTTAAAAATAACTGCAGGGATGATTGTTACCTTTGTAACAACTCTGGCATTAAATCCCCTTGTCGTTGGCGAATAAAGCAGTTATGTATCCTGCATAATACTCACATTGCTTAGCACCTCCCAGCCCCAGAACAGTGCTGGGCAGCCCTATCCATCACCAAAATCAGACAGACCTGATCACAAAGCCCTTGAGATGCGGGTACAAAACCCCGGATGGGTGGCAACAGACCTACAGATGGATAAGCTTCTAGGAAAAACGAAACAGCTCACATCAAGATGGAAAGCAGTGTGCTTCTACCCCCCAGCTGCCTAACCATTCGCCTTTATCACACTATATTTATCCGCCACTCATAACAGTTTGTTTTATAACACTTTTTTGTTTAGCTAGGGTAGCCTTTCAGATTTACACAAGGAAAGGAGACGGATTTTGCAGAGAGCCCAACCAGGGCAGCGCAGGGACTGCCGCCTGCAGTCATCCTTTTATCATCCCTATTCCTCTTTCCCGTGGCTGGGTCGAAGCCTCGTTGCGTTAGCGTGGTTGTGGTAATTTTAATAGGGGTTACCGCAGCAGAACGAGTCCATTTACTGCTGCGCTGCACAAACACCACGTCATGAGCGGAGCACGCCGAGGACTCCCACAACTTCCACACCACATACCTCCCATGCAGCCATCCTGATAAATACTTCAGGGGGAAAAAAAAAAAAAAAAAAAAAAAAAGGGGGGTGGGGGTGGGGGGGAACAGGATATTTTAATTGACTTGACACTAAATTCCACTCCCCGCATTGAATCAACCGAGCATTAAATTCATGTGTCTATTATGGTATGTGCAGATGTGTCAGGGTACACACGTAAATGTTTCCAGTTGCTCACAGAGTTATTTTCTCGTTGAATAAAAATAATGTGAAACCCATTAAAGGGAAGACCAACAGAATTTGATAACAAGATGCAACAGCTATCTAAAGTTTTTGAGCAATCCCAACAATTTCAAGCGAGAAATATAATTTTTCAGCACTTCTTCCTAATATTCACTAGCTTTAAAGCATTCCTTAGGGTAGAACCAAGGGCTTTTTAGGGAGTTGGTTTGTTGTGTTGTTTTTTTTTTTAAATGCTGCTAGACTTAGCTTAGGTACTATTTTTATGGAATAAAATAGAAAATAAAATGTATTTTTTTTCCAGCTTAAAATTATCTTCAATTAAAAATTCTATTTATTAAAAAAAAAAAAAACACGACACAGTAAAATTCAAAGGAAAGATATCTAAATGTTTTAAACAAAGCACTTTAGTTGGCTGAATGGAGGAATTTTTTTTCCAATTTTTTTGGCACATGTGAAATTAAGACATTTTACTGAGAAAATGCGTAACACCTTGGAAAACTACGCCAGCAACGTTCACGGGACAGAGGAACTACAATGCCATCACTTCTGTTCAAAAACAAGAGAGGTCCGATTTCCCTGCTGGCCCAGCAAAGCAAAGGGCGTAAGAGCAGGAGGGGATTTGTCTTCCAGAATGAAAATAATTTAATTTTTTTTTTATTGTAGGCAGAGCATCCTCTGGGCTGATGTAAACTGCCGGGGTGCAGTGGAGGATGTGGCCTCAAGCTTTTTTAACGATTCCCATCAAAACACCAGTGGGAGCCAAGCAGGGCTTTGCGGCCGAGGAGCCCTTCTTCGGCGTGGGGGTTTGTACAGACCAGCCTTTGTACTGGAACCAAGCAGCCAGCCCTTTGCGGACCACCAAAGTCTCTGAAGTCACTGAATTTGTTTGCACGATACCCAGGATCTCAAAGCTGCACCCTTCTTTCTTTTTAATATTTTGGTCTTTTCCTTAAAATTCTGATTTAAAGCTGTCGAAGGGGCAAACGTTGCTCTGCCACCCATCCGTCACGGCGCAGGGGCTGGGGAGCGGCGGCGAGAGCAGCCAGGCCTTTCAAAGACAGCACCCAGCCCAATCCATTGTTATCTAACTCACCCGCGGAAAATAAAGAGTCCGATATTTCCCTTGAATCCCAAATGATCTACCACAGCAATTTTCATTACTCCAAGAAAAAGAAAGCGAGAGAGGAGGGAGCCGGGGGAAGAGGAGGTGGGGGGAGGAGGGGGCG
>VZRU01016000.1:87968-143443 GCA_013398155.1 Pedionomus torquatus | reverse complement strand
AAAAAAAAGGAGGAAAAAAAAAGACATTACTTCTCTGAATTACACGCCACTTTCATAATTCTCCCTGAAGTACCACACAGGGACTGTGTTGAAGGGAGGAAAATGAAAACAGCTGTGGAGGTTTTGGGTTACACTGCAGCTCCGTGCTGCCTTTGGCCCTTGCCCACCAGTGCAGTTTGTTCTAATCCTGGTCGTGAATGTCCGTATTTGTTACCGCTCGCTAAGGCGAGTCTTCTGCCTCTTGGAATAATAAAAACTGTTGTGCGCTTATCTGCTAAGCTGCTTCGACAGTTGCAAAAAGTCATCAAGTCAGCAAACGCGCCCCGGGGCTGTCACTCAAAGGGGCTGCCGGCTGGGACCGCCACGCTGGAGGATGGGGTTGGTGTGCGGGCAGGGAATGCGGGGCTGGGGGGGAATTTGGGACCCCCTCAGTAGGGCTGTCATTGGCCTTGCACCCCAGAGCTCCCATTTTCCCCTTTTATGTCTCTTTTTTTTTTTTTTTTTTAATCCCTTTTTTCCCCCCTTTTTAATTTCTGCTACTCATGCCTCAAAACAAAGGCGGCATCTCCATCGGTAAACCGGTTCCTAAAATAGGTCGCATCATTTTCGGAAGGGATTTTGGCTCCCGAAGCCCATTTTGATGAATACGAGGAGGCTTGCTTTCAGCAGCACTGTGATTTAGAGCCGCGCAGCCCTCCCCTCCCTCGCTCTCACCCCGCCACGCCGGCAAGGTCTCCTCTCCGTCCTCCGCTCTCCCTTCAGGTCCACTGCGCTGCCATACTATTTCCTGCTGCTGGGCTCCTATTTTCTCCCTAATCCCTGACTTCCTCCACACTCTCCAAAAAGTTCTCCTCAGCCTCAACTTTATTAACTTAAGCTGTTTATTCTTCTGCCACTAGAAAGTAATTCTGTGTGTTCCCTTTTCCTCTCCTCCCTGTGCCCCCCTACCCCATCCCCAACCTTGCTGCACAGTGACAAACCATTTACCCCTTTGCAAAATCATGCATATTTTTCCCCAATGCATTTGGGAGAGATGAGTTGGGGCGGGGGGAGGATGGTGAGTTCCTGGCAGCTCCCCACCAGAGGATCCTATCTGTTTTTAATTTAGATAGTTAAAAATCACAGCCCTGTTGGAATCTGGAAGAGGAGCGTGTGTGCGTCTCCGCGTGTGTGGTTGTATCGGCGCACATTGGTTTTGTCTGTATGGAAATAGGGTGACATGTTTATTGTGTGTGTGCACGCGTGTTGTTTTTGCTCATGTGGAAATGGCGTGGTGCGTTGTTTGTGGCCTGTGAGATGCTGGTGTCTGAGTTACATCCGCTGAGCCTAACGTTTCTATCCATGTGGGAAAAGTCCGAGAGAGCAGCCGACTGAGATATCCACTAAGGACTGACCAGCTTCACCACAGTGACCTGAAAACCTGCCCTGGGAAAGGCACCGCAGGGCACAGCACCTCAAGGGGAGATGCAGACTGGAGAGCAGGAGCTGAGCCACAGCCAGGGGCTGGGAAACATGAGCACCTGTGCTTAAGCACCTCTAGTCCTGCAGGGAGCAATTGCAGCGTGGTGTAGACCAGTGGTTACACTTCCAAAGGACAGACCAGACAGGCAACACCGGGACATGCGCCCAGTCACAGCCAAGGAAAGCCAACACGTAACTGGTTTCTACTGCTGCATCTCTCCTTAACAGCAACATCAGAGAGATCAGTTGTATTTTGCATTCCTCAGCCCCCAAACCTGAGCATCCTCATTTCCACCTGTAGATTTGCACCTATCTATACATTAAAAAAACATATATAGGATGATATATCTATCCATACATATGCACACCACCTACAGCCTTCCATGCACGTGTGCATGGGACTGTGAAAAGCACCATGTGAGGATCTCAAGGCAGCGTGGAGGGGAGGCTGGGGTAATGCCTCTGCCTCTAACACAGCTCACTTCCTCTCCGGATCCCAGCAGAACTGACCTAGGACAGGAGCTTATAAAACTTCTCCTGAAGAATAATTGCAAAATGAAATAAATTGCCCTAAGTGGTGGCCAATAATTTCACCAGGGACAGAGGCTACTAGACCAGCTGGGAAGGTCCTCGTCTCCACTCCACTCTCCTCCGACTTGGACAAGACCTGTCTAAGGAGTGATACAGTCAGAGCATCTTTCTAGGGGGTGACTAATTGTGTCTGCATCAAAGGAGAACAAAAATCACTGTTTGCTCAGAGCTGTTCTTGGCAATGGGCATATTCCAACAGCAGGCCTCACTCATGAGTAGACAGACAGAGAGACGGACAGCCATGAGCAGAGCTTGCTCCCAGCACTTCACTTTCCATTCTGTTAAAGTTTTCCCCATGGATACAAAGCTGCCCTTCCGCAGTCTAAACCCACCACTCCGTATGTTACCCAAGGCAGGCTGAGAGCACGGACTATTCACTTTGCTGTTGCTCCTTTGGGATATTTGAAGAGTATTCTCACATCTCTCTCACTCTCTAAACTACCGACCACAGTTCATCTGTCCACTCCTCTTTGCCACCTCTGGAAAGCTCAGTTCCTTTGCGTTGTTTTTCTTTGTACTCCTGAAATGCCCAGGGAACAAATTCCCTGTAGCATTGACCAGTATTTTTGACCTCTGCTCAACAGCTGACCCAAGAGAAGATGTTCTTTTGAGATGGGGGGGAGAAAAAAAAAGAAAAAAAAAAAGGCAGCACAGCACATTCCCTCCCACTTTTCCTCTTCCTCCAAAAAAATAAAATAATCGCACAAGTGATGAAAAATAGGCCATGTGTAAAGAACTGCAGATCCCAGAGGCAGCTCTGGATTGAACTCCCTATTTATACACGGTTTTACATTATTATTTACTACAGTAATCAATGTAAAAACACTGCCTACCCTAGCAACCTCTGTGTCATATGGTGTGTATACATCACCTCTGGGAAGCAGGTCAGCTCTATAAAGAAAATCAGCCATATTTAAAGTGAAACGCTGTAGTTTTTACAATGTTTTTAAAAATGTTTTACAACATGTAGAAATGCTTCCATAAAAGCAGACTTATTAATCCCAGTTTTAAGCTGTCTTTTAAAGTGTAGTTTTCTTACACAAATATTTTACTTGTCTCCCCACTGCTCCCTGCCCCCCTCTTTTAAATAATGTTATAATAGAAAAGGAACCAGGTCTTCAGATGGGGAAGGCAACTCAGCACCATCCACCTCCACCGACCCCCAGTTTTCCCCCCAGAAGACAAGGGGGAAAGAGGGCAGTTGCTTACCCCGGAGGAGATAACTCTCCTGGGCACAATCAGCCACAGGGGATATCTGCAGGATTTAGTATGTTTTCTTTTGCATATTCCAAGGCTGAGAGTCTTTGCACCAAATGCGAGGTTCTCAACCGAGAGGCCTAATTTAGGAACCTAACTGGGCCCCTTTCCCCACCAAGAGACGGCTAGAGACAACTCAGGTCTCAATTGCCCTCTGGAGATGCCTGTCTCTTATTAATGCTGGGAAGAGACTTGTGTAATTACGTGCCTAATTTGGGAATGAGGCACAAAACAAGCCTAGGAGTTATTCCTGGAGATGTCTCACTACTCGATACCCACCATCACTCCCTCTTGAGCCCCAGGAGGGCTGCCCACCACCACCCTGCCCATACCCCTGCCAGTGCTGGCCCCGTGTGGTGAGACTGAGCTTCCCACTATGATATCAGAGCTACTACGGGTCCAACGGGGCAGCATCATGGTTGTGTGAAAGGGACAACATCCCCAACTTGGGGTTGCTGACAGCAGTGCTTTTGCTGCCAGACACACGTTAAATTGCAATTCGGTCCTTCACTCATGGAGAGGAACAGAGGGACCCCAGGATCACGCAAGGAGGGCACCAGAGAATTTGGGCACTGTAGGTTTGGCTGCAGCAGTGTCAGACCCCTGACAGCCCAGCAGTCCCCAGTATGTGTGTCTTGGGAAGGGGCTCTGATACAGAGCTAAGCACTGCAGCAACAGTCCAGCTGAGCTCCCGGTCCTCCCAGAGCCTGCCCACCTCAGTAAAACCACACAAGTTAAGTCAATTTTTGCATGATCATTGTTTAAACCTGCCTGGTAACATCTCTGATGAACACTACAGATCAGAAAAGCCCTTTACAAACGACAACTCTGAATTACTGCTTTGGTCATGACCAATACATTATTTTAAAAAATATTCATTGTGTTGGCATTTACAGGTTCCACTAGACAGACACACAGAAATTAGCTCCCAGATAAGGCAAGCTGCCCTGTCCATCCCCATTTCTAATCCTCACAGCAATTCCCTTTGAATAACAGCCCATTTTACAGATAACAAAACTGAGACATGAAGGACTTGATAATGAGGTCACACATTTTTTCTAAATCCTGACAGCCGGGACAAGATGCTTTCAAAAGCACCACATCTTTACCATAAGGACTTAGGTGCTGCAGTGTTTCAGCGATGCTGGTTCCTGCCATCTGGCTAAACCTAATCACGGCCACCACCGGCCTCATCTCTGTAATAAGCTTGACCGCTGAGATGGGGGGATGCTGTTTATCTTTCCCCCTGCCCCGACCCCACTCTGCAGCTTCCCTTGCTGGTCCTTCATTGGACCCAGATTTCCACCCTGCCTGCTGTTTTTCCAGCAGTAGCGTTTTGGCTCCTGGCAGACTGGAGAGACATTTCTGTCGGCAGCTCAGGAATTCCCTTTGTGTCTTTCCTGAGTTTAGGCTCACCTTGATGCAAGTCTCTGACCCCTCTTTAATGCAGAGGAATGTGTGAAAAATTTATTCCCCTTTTCATTAAGAACTCATTTAAATTCACCAAAAGGTGACCCGGCTCCCTCCACTGTGGCTATATTGTTCTCTGCTGAAGCTGTTTCTGACTTTGAGTTCAACAGAAAAGTGAGATCTTGCTTTCACTGATCCAACAGTATAATTCTTTGGCATCAGCGATGAATAAAACAATGTGGAGACATGTTTGAGGTACATTTCTCATGCTCATAAACAGTCTGACCAGCTACAAGGAAAGGCTGCATGTCCCTGGGTGTAGCGTCCTCCTCTTAGCTTGCTTAATTAGCAACTGTGGTAAGAATAGGAATTTGATTTCCCATTAAAAACTTAGAAAAATATTTGTTTTGCTTATTTGTTTTTCACAACACACAAAGCGAAAGCCAAACCCATCATTTCTACTCTGGTTTGTTTTGTTTTTTTGACAAGTGAAAAGTCGACAATCCTAGACTTTAAGTGTTTTGGGGGCTGATCTGGAAGAGGTGCCAATGCAAATAGTGTCATCCTTTGTGCAAAACTTATTCCCCTTTTTTTTTTTTAAAAAAAAAAAAAAAAAAAAAAAAAGTAGTAGAAGCCATTTTTTCATCCAAAAAGCACTTTGGAAAATCAAAGCCCAATTGTCAACTCACTTTAATTCTCAATCTGATTCTTATTAATGTCCCTCAATCTCCTGTGTGCTTGGAGCTGCGTTGCAGCAATGTGTGTGGTTGCGCCAGGGCAATCCACAGGGACACCACGGAGATACATGGAGCTGGATACATCAGGAGAGACAGCAAAGATGCTTGCCCAGAGGACCTCATCATCTTCAGTCACGTGAGTAGCAGAGAAGGGTGGTCGTCCCTCCTAACTGAAGGGAAGGGAAGGCAGGAGTAGGGAGGACAAAAGACGCAGGGGTTGTAGTATTCCCCTCTCCACTATTAGGTCAAGGCTTTACCTGGCTAAGACACATTCACCCAGCTACTCAACATCATCTCTCTCCAGTGCATTGACCACAGGGCTGCTGTTTCTCTCCCAACACAGGGCAGGCAGAGACACCCCAGGTGATCCTCCTGCAAGCACCTCAATTGTAGAAGACCTGCTGATGTTCCCAAGGTGCTGGGATGGGCTGGCTTCCCAGCATAAGCCACAGCCAGCTGCAGTTTTCCTTATTTGTGTCACTCGTGTATTTGGTTTTCGGAGAGGGGGAGGAAAAGGCCCTAATACAATTTATTTTTTAAATGAATCTATTTAAAACTATGGATGCCGACTTTTCAGTAGTCTTCTGGGAGCTGTTACAAAGGGGCCCTGGTTGAAATCTATCTGAAGGGAGTTAACCACAGCCCTTTGCTCACACATGTGGTATAATGTAGGCTCTTTATTGCTTTTCTTTACTCCCCACACACACACTTTTAAGATACTCAGAGTAAAGCTTTTCTAAATATCTTACAAGTGTGTTTGTGTGCACACTGGATTTATGGCAGAAAGGGGAACCTACTTTTGCCCTCAATTAAGGAAGCCTGTGAGCAAGCGGGACTCAACACCGAGCTCCACACAAGCACCAGGAAGGAGCTGCTGGACAGTGTAACACAGCCTAGTGACACTTGGAGATGACAAACACCCCAGTCTTATCAGCAGGATAAGTTCACACCTCAGGATTTCTGAAGAAATGACCCCCAGACCCAGGACTCATGTGTCTCACTGCAGAGAGAGAAAAGCCAGTCTGATCCTCCATGACCGAAGACCAATTCTGCAAAACGTGAAGGCTTGGACTCACCTCCTCTAGCTTTTGGGCAGCCAGCTGAGACACGCAAGCTGGGACAGTGGTCACCTGAGACTTCTTCTGACACAAATCAGCTCCCTCGGGGGCAAGTTTAAGGCCTTAGACCATGCCTGAAACATTTGTTGGAGATATTTCTGCCTCTCCACTGTGCCATCACCTGAGCTCAGGCTGGGTGTTTCCAAACTCAGCTGCACGTTCTCCTCTCCATCAAACACTGCTGCAACTGCAGGTCTTTGGGCTGACTGAAATGAGACAGACCTCAATCTATCACAGCCAAAGCTACTACACCAGGAAAGGAATATTTGGACCACCTACCACAGCGCCTAAGACAAATGCAAGTGTCAACCATGGCATCTGTGTTTAAGAGCTTATCTGCTTATCAGATACCTGGGCCACCTACCACCTGGTGATGCCAGATCCTGGCTCCTAAGCCACAGGGAAGAGAGAGAGAACTGTGCTTCAGTTATCTAATACTGGCACCTAGTTCTCACATCTACTTTTCTCACTTGATCATTGAGAGCAGCCAGGCTCTAGGATCACTGGATAGGTGAGCTGAACAACTCCTCCCTGCCATACCAAGTGCCCTGAGATGGCCTTAAGCACCCTCTACCCACCCCTCATCTCACTGTCAAGATTTGCCCTGATTTTCAACAGCAGCCTTTTCAGATGCCTGGAGATGTCATGCATTGGGTGGTGTCAGAACGGGAGAGAAGCTCAGCTGGTGTAGGTCGGCTCCAGCCAGCTGAAGTCACCAGTTGAAGACTTGGCCCAAAGTTGGCATCCTCATGTTAAGAATCCACAAATTGCAATTCCAACCTCAGCTTTAACCCTGTGGTGTTTCGGAGCTCTGCTTTGCTGCACTAATGTGTTTTTAATGTTGTTTCTTCCCTGGCATGCATGTTACATTAGCACACATGCACACGCGCACCCTGTATACACAGAAAGTCTATAAAACAGGGCACTCGTATAATTTTAAAATAGACAAATCAGTTTAAAGCATTAAAGCAAATCTGGTAAAAGAAAATCTCTCCTGGGTTGACATTCTGTTTGCCAAGTTTTAGCTTGGAATGAATTTTTATGACCGAGTTATAAACCCTCGAAAATAGAGGTTTATAATGGAAATCTTGACAAATCCTTAACACAGGCCCCATTGTAACATATTCTCTACATATCCCATTGATCTATGGTAATAACAAGTTTTATACAGAACACTTTAACCATGGGAGCGACGTGGTTATCTTCAGGCTTCCAAAAATATTTTTCAAATAAATAGGTGGCTTTTTCAATTGGGGAAAATCAAGGAATTGAACATTGAAAATGACATCTAAATATTCATCTGGATTTTTAAAATAATTAAAAAAAAAAAAAAAAAAAAGAAAAAGTCATAATAATTCAGAAGCCATGATGTTTCTTTGGTTGAAAAGCAGTCACTGACTAAACAGCAATTGTGTTCTGATATAACTCTCAAGGCAGGACCGGGTATTAGCCATGAGCAACAGAAATTACTTTCTTTGAGGATTAGCTGTAGGCCTGGAACAATAAGCAACTTGAAAAGCAAGCTATTCCCTAGGCAGGGAAAACGCCGATAAAACTGGGATTCAAAGGATTTGTGTGCTAGGTCCCCAAAACCTCCTTCTCTCCCACAAAAGTCCCACTGCCTTTGCCCTGGCAGCTCCCCACCACTGCCCTGTTTTGGGCTTAAGCCCAAATTTGGGCCACCTGGCACATTTAACTAAGTACCACATGCTTTCACCTCTACTGGGGCCAGCAGTGTCACAGGGATAAGGCATAGCCAGAGCTGGGCATTTTCTCCTGGTGTTGCAGAGCTGGTGATGGGTGCTTCAGGGATGGGGCCAGGTAAGGAGCACAACAGGTGCCTTTCCCCCAAACCTGTTTGACCACCACGTTTGATCCTGAGCCCACAAACCACAAAGTGTCCCCCTAGCCTCTAAAATATGGGTGTCTTTAGATGGGCAACCTCTCTAATGGAGGAAGAAAAGGCAAACACTTATTTTCAAGGCAATTATATCTGCAAAAGTACTTTAGTCCATTAATTAGTGAGTGGTGAGACTGTAGGTATATCAACCCAACTAGTAATAAAAGTTCTTTTATTTTTTTTTTTTTTCTGCTGCTGTTAAAAGCTCTCACTGTCTCTGAGACATTTTTAAACCTTGAATTTTCCTAATATCTGAAAATTCAGAGTCCTCAATATTTAGTCCTCCCTTGTTTTTACCAGATAAGGAGGTTCAGGTTCACAGATGGGAAACTGAGGCATATAAATTATTAAGAACTAGAAGTATTTTGGGCTTTCTTAAGGTCTTCAGATATTGAACTGAACACACAATCAAGATGCCAAAAGTTTTTTGTGAATTGGAGTGCAAAGGGAGGAGGTATATAATGTGGATTTATTTGTCTAAGTGACTTTTCCAGGCTCTTTATGAATCAGTTTAAGAAGACACCTACATGAGATGATTCAGACCATCCGAAAAACAGTCAGGATGAAACACTGTCCAGACATACTTGTCTCTCTTTTCCTGATTACAAGGGGAACCTAAATGAGGAACCCCACTAGGTCCACTGAAGAGGGTCTGATGGCTTGTCTCGGCAAAGCAAGAATTTAGACTTGCAGTTCCATTGTCCTAGTCAAGCCTGGGACTCCCTTGTTCACATCCAAGCAAAGGGCAAAGATGGGTCCAACCAAAGGGCAAAGCTGGGTCTTTTGAGCGGGCATAAGCGGGTGCGTGAAATTAAGCTGCTTCTATGCAAACAGATGCACATGCGCATGGAGAAGTAGAGTCACTGCGAGCCTGATCTGTTCTCACTGGTAAAAGCGACCTCCTCTTCGTGCGATCACCCCAGACTGTGGGCCTGAATTCCTGCACTTGCATCCAAGGGAGCGAGCCATCGCCATCTCGGATGCATTCCTCTTGCTTCCATTGAAACCGATTACTGCACTGCCGCTTTAGCATGAACATAAATTTTTCCGACTTAACATGTTGCTTTAGGACTCAGTTCCACTCAATAGTAGACTTCCATATGTGCTGTAATGTTTGTGTTTCTAAGCAATGCCTCGGTAACCACATCAGGGTTGCCGAAAGACGAAAACGAAAAGCCTGCTTTTTAATTTTCTTTTTCTGGCCATCTCAGTTGGAAACTCGAAGTAAACGAAGGTGGTCCAGCTTCCCCAGAAGAAACGTAGCCCACAGGGCTAAGCTGCTGTTAACACACACCAAAAACATTTTGGTGGCATGTGTCTATTTTAGAAAAAAATCAATAAATACACTTCACTGGGATTAGGCTGAGAGAAAAAAAAATGTTAATTTGCTGACATGTGAGAGGCATAGCAAAATATCTTGTCCTTGTGGAAAACGCCAGCAGGTGTTGTCTAGGGACAATTTTTGCTTTTTAAATGCCAGAGTGTTTCCACACACACAGTTCTGGCAGCATCCTTTTGCATATTTTGCTGAACGACTGACAAATTAGCTGCATAAACTTGCATGAATTCCATTCCCCAGCTATTCATGAGCAAGAAACAGTTTATTCAGATGCCTTGACCAGAGAGGATAATAGCTTTCCTTTCCTTCCACTGCCCAACATCCCCCCCCCCCCCCTTTTTTTTTTTAAAGGGCAAGATCTAAATCTCATTGTAGTCTACAGAGAGATGCAGAGGTTTTAGGATCATTATGAAAATCTGGTCTGACACATACTATAGAATTTCACTTCGTTGCTCCTGTTGCGAGCCCTAGAATTTATGCTCGACTGAAGACCGGCCCCATTATTTTGCTGGGCTTTGAGAATCAAGCATTTATGCTTTAGTTCTAGAAAGCATTTAAACACATGCTTAAGTCCCTCCCTAGTCAATAAAAGCACTTAAACACATACTTTGTTCCTCCTGAAGTCAACTGGATGTTGACACAGCAAGTAGCTTGCTGAGTAGAACAGGCTGCTAAACAGGGAGCCTCAGTGGATTGCATTACTGTACTTTGGAGCTTAGAATTGGGAATGCATTTCTTTTTTATAGTGATCAAACAATGGGCTTTCCATCCTGTGTGACGTTTTCAAGGATGTTACGATTTGGTCTTGCCTGGCGCTGGGGGGTGCAAAGCTAAATATATATATATATATATATATATTTATACATTTTTAACAAAGCATAAATGTTCCTAAAGATTTCACAGTGCTTTTAACAGTGTGCCTTGGCCAGGGCAGAGAAAGCCTTTTCAATGCTCCTGTTTAGCTCCTGTTGGGAGATATTGATATGCAATGCAGCCCATGCCAGTGCCAAAGGACCACTTCCCCCCATTCCTCCCCACTGCAGAGGCACAAAACTGACCTTAGCAAAGGGCACCCAAACTCCCGTGACATCTGCCTCTACAGCACTAAACTGCTCCCGTGGAAAATATCCCCCCTGGTCTCCTCTGTGTCAAAACTGTGGTCATCTCCCTATTGAGCAGACCACCCTAAAGCAAAGCTCCAGCTCTTTGCCCCGCCACCCCCGCAGAGGCTTCCCCAGCCCCAGAGGTGCCTCCCACCATGGGGATTCAGCTCCTCTGTGCCTCAGTGAGGCTGTGGGACGTGCTGGCTGCCTCTGCTTTTCCTCCTCCCCATTTAGAAATTTTTTCTAACCTCAGTGAAGTGGTTAGGGGCACTTAAGAACCAGTTATGGTTCATTAGAGGCTGAGTTGGGTTGGTGGGAGCAAGGATGACTTTTCGCTTCCCCCTGATGGCACCTGGATTCAAGGGGGCAGCAAGACTCCTGGGAAAGAGCCTAAAAAGGAGCAGCCAGGTGACTTTTTTCCTGGTCCACAGCAACTGTGATGCTTCCCCTTTGAAGCCCAGCAGCGATAGCCCAAACCCTAAACAATTCTCTGCTGCCCCAACAGTGTGGGGAGTGGGCTCAGTGCACCACCTCCCCCAGCGCCCACGTCGCGGGGGCTGCCTCTGCTCACGCCACAGGGCAAAGTCCCAGAAAAATGGAAGTTACTATAATTGTAGCTTGCCTGAACATATGGTTTCGAGGATCTTTCGGCGTGTAAAATGCATGAATATGCATCATAACGAGATGTCACTGCTTAAGTTACATAATCCTGCACAAACATATATTTAAGAAGGACCCGACATCCTCTGTTTTTAAGGGGCTTTAGCAGTGATTAATTCTCTGAGCTTATTAATCACAACATGTGTTAGCGTTTGATAAATTGCCCAAAAGTTGCATTAGCTAATAAGTGTAAGAACAAAATGAAATAGTTTCATCTGTTTTTATAATAAGACAAAGAGCATCATGGGAGCATACACGGTGGTCATGAATAAAAGAGAAACATTCATTTATGATAATTGGTTTCAGCTCCCCGTTTGGCTGGTTCTTGTGACCTAAATGTATCCAGTTGTTTCCTTTCTTTCCCGTTGGTTTTTGGGTCACTCCTAATGGTTTAATTCAACAAAAAATGTCTACCATTTCCTGTAACCTCTGTCTTTTTTCATTCCTCCTTCCAAAATGTTTTTTTCTGTGCAGCATCTAGAGAAATCTCCCTCTCTCTCTCCCTCTCTGCTTCCTTCCAAGTGAACAAAGTCAATATTGTTGACAGAGAAAAGGTTTAACTCCAGGCAAAAGAAAAAAAAAAAAAAAAAAGTAATAGTCATTTATTTGTCTCCACTTTTGAGTTCACAAGGGTTTTTTGTTTGATCCTGGCGGTCAAGACTTTGACACGGAACATGCCCCCTCTGACCATGAACAATTTATGGAGGGAGAAAGAGACAAAAATCCTCATTCATGTTTAAGAAAGCAAAGGAAATGGCTGTAGATTAATATTTGTGCATTTGTAGCAAAATTTCTGATAGGTCTGTAACACATTCAACCACCCTGGTTGAGAAACACAAGAGGCAAAACTCAGCCCTGGAGAGTTGAGTTTTGTTACTCTTGGACACCTTTCAAAACATCAGCCCTCATTCTGCTTTTCTTAGGGCAGCTTTTTCTTCCAGCAGAGAGCGAAAAATATCGTATGGCGTTTGCAAGGAGGGGGCGCGCGCTGGCGGGTTTACCTTGAAGTACGAGCACTTGCCGTGGTCCTTCCATTTGCGCTCACGCCTGATGCTCCCTGAACATCGCAAAGTGGTTTTACATCTCCCATTTGTTCTCCTCAAAGAGACAAGTGACAAACTTTCTAGCACGAGGTCCTGACATCAAGCTGGTGGGAGATATGGTGCAGCAGAGTACCAGGATGCCAGAAGGCTGTTAGCACTCAGTAGAGATACCCTAACATATGCCATCAGGATTCCCTGTTCCCAGTTACATTCACCACACTAGAAATATTTGGGCTGAAAATCTCCTTTGCCAGGTGTCTGCCTCCAGCAGAATTTTCTAGGAAATTACAAGGAGGGTGGGAGAGGGGAAGGCCTGGCAGTTTTCCAACAGAAGATTAGGAAAAGTGCTTAGTAGATATAAAACCAAATTCTAACAATATTTTTTTTTGGAGACTCTCTCATGCCTCCATCCCCTGGAAAGGGGACTGGAAATTTGGTGTCACCCTGGGAGCAGGGATGTGTCTTTTGCATCCAAATTTGGCAAAGTGAAAAGCCTTTGAAAACATCCCACTGAAGATTTATTACCTTTGGGAGAGAAACCTCTACAGATTCTGCCTGCCTTGATCTCACTCCATTTTGGGGCTTCTGGGGATTGCTTCTGGGGATTGCTCAGGACTTTCATTGCTATGACTCCTTTCTTGGCTGCTGCATGTGGCTGCGGCTCTGGGCACAAGAAGAGAGAGCCAGAAAGCCACCCCTGTCATCTTGGCCCCTGGACTCCCCCCCATAGTCCCTCACTTCCCACATCACACTAAGAGGAAAGCTACATAACTTCAAAGCAAGAGAAACAGGGGAAGGACTGGGAGAAGCCAGAAGCAAACACCTTGGGGAGAGACTGAGCATGAGGGGGACCACTTGCTGCAACATCAGAGAATTGGGACCAGGCAGAAAAATGAGGTAAGATAGTCTGACCATGATAGGTAATAAAAGTACAGATAGATAAAACATACGCACAACCAAGTGGATGAAGGCCACAGATACGCTCTTAATTCTCATGTTTCAAGGATTCCGAGTTTCAGCCTTAGATTTCTTATGTGTAATAGTTTGTGTCTGTTATAATTTCTGGAGCACCCAGAGCTTTCCACCAGACCAGGACAACAAACAGCAAAGCGTCTCACTGCTACATCAACCACCCACAAAAACAGCTGACAGGCTAAAAAGACATGGCAGGAAGATGTAAAGAGAGGGCAGAGACAGCTGGCCTAAAAGATGGCATAATTTTGAGTATGCTGACAGTACACACGAGGTGTAGTGAACTGCAGCCATAAATCAAAGTCTGCTCTCAAAACTCTCACACGGCTGTTATCCAGAGGTCCTCTGGCTGGAAATCAGTTCCCCACAAAACCACGAGTGTGACATAAATACTCATGTGATTTTAACCATATGATATCTAGGAATTTTTTAGCCCTTAAGAATCTCTGTTCCTTGCAAACTTGAGCAGCAAATTCTAGTTTTCTATTACTGAAATCTGTCCTTGCCCATTGGATTGTATACCTCAGAGGCTGAGGCTGTCAGAAAAGAAATCCAACCTGAAGAAACTCCAGCTACAATCATGGGCATCACCAACACTTCGTAAACTAGCATGCAGTAGAGGCGGAGAGCAAAATGGGTCCAGGACATGACAGGGCACACTCAGAGAGGACAGCTTTATCTGCAGCTAGTAAATGCAGAGATCCAAGGACAAATTGCATCATGAGCAATTGCTGGAGGATGCTTCAGGGAAGACTTCATGCTCTATTTGCCCTGTTATTTGAGATGCACTAAAGACTAGCAACTGGATTCTGACTCCATGGACATCTCCATCAGGACAGTTTTTTCCTTCTCTCTACAGGTGCTACCAATAGCAGAGCTCCAAGTCACAGCCTGGATCTGAGGTGACCAACCCTTAGCTCTTTGGAATTACAGCTCACATGTGCCATCACCAAGGGTCATGCAAGGACTCTCCTGCCTGCAAGGGAAGAACAGCCACTACTTCCCTGAAATGCTCCCCCCTTGGCCGCTCCATTTTTGGGGATCTATTTTATTTAACAGAGCCATGGGCTGGATCCCCCACATCCTCCACAGCATCACCCACCTCAGAGAACTTGGCTGCAAACTGAACGTACCTTCCCTATGAGTACAGCAAAGCTCATGACCGCAGGCAAAATAGCATGTGGAAAGGCCAGAAAACTCCTTTCACTTCAGAAAATTAAAACCCACTGTCTAGACAAGAGATCAGGAATTATCTTATATTCCAAGCAGTGATAATTGACCAAGGGGAAGGGGAAAAAATGAGAAAGGCCTTATTAACAAAGAGGAGGATTCTTTTGGAGTATGTCACACCAGTGAGAGGAAACTATATAATTTCACTGTCATGCTGCTGCTGAAGGCTCATTGCAGCAGGTTTTCTTCCTAATTCTGCACTTTTCTATCATGGAAAACCCATGCCTTCTATCCCATACAATCCTAGTGCCAAAACTTTCAATGTAGACAGGCTTGTTACTGCACAGGACACCTGCTTTGTGTCTATTTGCATTAGTCATGACTGAAAACGTGATTTAAGGGAACCTCACATCTTCTTAAAATATGACAGGCATTAAAATGTAATTGCATCCTCTCAACAACCTCAGAAAACTGGTTTTGTCTACTCTTATCAAACTAGGGGAACTGGTGAAGCCAATTTCTACATCAGAATAACCACATAAAAACAACTACACCATGGACTTTTGGATAGAACAGTCTAAGTAGCTTTGTGAGAAGAACTAGCACATCACTGAATATTTAAATACTCTGTGCATAAGCTTTAATATTCAAAAATCCTCTGCACAATGTTAGAAGATTTTCCAGAAATTTCCAAAGCAATATATTATAATCATTTGGCATACTTAGTTTCACTTCACTTTTGGGCACAAGCCCACATGGAGCTGAGCCCCCCAGCTCCTCTAACACTTGTAATGATGTTAAAACAATGCTGTGAGTCTCTGCTCTTCTCTCCTTTGCCTTACCCTCATCCTCACCCTCCTTCACAGTCACAGCTCAAGGGTGCTGGAAGATGCTTTGCCACAAACTCAGTTGACAAACACCAAACAGCCAGCTCAACCAGTTTTTCATTTGAATTTGCTGGTGAATGGTATTTGAAAAACTCTGTTTTTGTAATAATTACACAACTAGGCACAGAGAGGTAGGGCATAGAGAGTAGAAGATTCACATTGTTCTATAATAAGATTCATAATATTCAGTAACAAAAGCATTTGGTAGGACAAATGCATCTCTAGTTTCTTTTGGAGGCTGCAGGTTAATTAATATTGGGTGCCTGTGTCAAAGACTGTGGAAATCTTGCAGAGTGCTTTTTGTTTCCAGCTCTGCCTGGCAATTGTATCTGCAGCTACTCCAGAAATATGAAGACCTACCTTTAGTAATACACTCTGGTTCAGTACACCCCAATTATCTCAATAACACTCTGAGATGATCTGCAATTCTATGCAAACGCAGGCGTGACAGCCAGTTTTGCATTACACAGCATCTTTGCTCCCTGTTTCAGACGAGCACTTCTCACTCTTGAGGGTGGCTGTTACACGTCTCCCAGCTGCACAGAGGTCCCGCAGAGCTGATGGTGTGGGGGTTTAACTGTCAGAAGTGACTGGCTCTAAATCTTATCAAAATATTTCAATTGCATGAATAAAGCGGCTTCCTTACATCCTCAAATATCCCCAATAAACCATGCAGCTCCACAAGTACAGAATTTCCATCTTCAGAGATGCTGGTACAAGCCTTTCCACCTGAACTAAATTGACCACGAAATAAAAATGCTCACCACTTCCTGAGGGACAAAGATTTAGATCTTTATAAATAAGACATGGGCTGGATCTCTATCTGCACAGGCCTCTGCACATTAACTCACATCTTCAATTTTATAAACATTAACAGTGAGCGTGACAACAGCTGTGACACTTTTTGGTGTCATTCCACCCAGCCACGTGCTTTTGCATTGGTTCCATTTCATTATATCCCTGCATATGTTTTCTCCTGTTCTGCTCTCTGTTACTCCAAACCAAAGATACCTTTAATATAAAGATTAAAAAAAAAAAACAATGAACCCCTCCCCAAAACCAAAAAGTGACTCTTGCATGCAAGTATGAACACTTTCTATCATATTTTTTTTGTATTCCGCATTTAATGACCTGCACGGTTCCCTGAAGGGTGGGGGCATTAAGATGTGCAGCGTGTCAGCCTGTCTACAACATCCTGGGATTTATGCATGGTTTTGTACATGAGAACAAGAATTGCTCGCCTTGCAAGCTATGCAGACGATGTGCCTCTCGTTACAACAGGAGGAGAGACAACCTGCCTTGTCCCTTACCAGGGGCTGCTCCAGGCGCACGTTTTCTTCCTTCTGCCAGGGGCTGAGGCTTCATTTGCAGATGCCAAATGGCAATTTGGGGTGGTTCACCTGATGTCTCTAAGCCCAGCATCAGGTTGCAGTCGTCACAACCTTAATGAAGAGATGGTGGAGAGAAGGTCTGCCAAAAGTCAGAGTGGCAGGATTTACAAAATATTTACCAGAAGAGTAAATAACTCCCAGAAGCAGTTCTTGAAGCCACAGCCAGGTCTGCTCCAGCAGGGCAAGGAAGAAAGGAGTGTCACTGCAAAGTGCCCTTCACAAAGGTGTCACTTTGGTGCGAGAAGGTCCTGCAGCGAGTTTCTCTGCTGGCACCACAACCCTTCACAGACCATTGGGGACAGGGGGGGAAAAGTCATTTGTGGAAAGGAAGACCAAATATTATGCAAAATTTAGGGAAAACCTGGCCCTCCCTTCAAGGTGGATTTGCTTCATGGCACAGAGCTAGAGCCTACTTAAGCTGGCAAACTGTGTAAGAAGGGAACTGGGCAATTTTACAGAGCCGGTTTCCAGATCAGGCTCTGCAAAATGCCTGGAGGTGATGCCAGTGAGCACCAGCTTCTCTCTGTCCTCTCCTCTCTCATCGTCCCTTCCTTCCTGCTGCAGGGAGCCCTCCATGGGATCAAGTGCACCCCTACTTCACACCCAACACCGGCATTTCAGGCCCCAGGGCGGGTTCTGCAAGAGGGACTTGCTCCCCAGCATCGTGAGCCGGCTGCAGGTGCAGCACCGGCTCAACCCAGAAGCAGGGTCAGAGCAGAGAGCGCAAATCTGGCTCGGTGTCTTCACAAGTTTTGCTTTAAAGGTCTGCAGTTTTTCACACTTCAACCCAGCCAGGCAGGCAGCAATGCCAAAAGATGGCTGTGCAAACTCCTTTTGCCTGCTCTATGGAAGATTAGCACAGCACGGGCTACCAAACTGTCCCAGGGTCTGGCAGGGAAAGGGCAAGAGACAGAGGTGATGTCCCAGAAATGGTGTCTTTGCCATTCCTACTAGACATGGGTCAGACCTAAAACCATGATCTAAAGACTAATGATAAAGCAAAAACCTCTGCCAAAAATATAGGCAGGACATTCCTGCCAGAATATATGTTAAAGAAAGACACACAATTATTTTTTAGAGTTGCTGGCACAGTGTTCTCAGGAAACCTTTCCCTTTAAACACTAAAATTAAACAAACACATGAAACGCAGGGAGAAATGTAATTACTTTATAGCTTGACTTTGGTCTATTGCCTCGGGTATCCAGTTCCTTTTCTTACTGATGTGGAAACTCAAATTCCCCCCTAACAGTGTCATTAATTCCTTGGCCTGGGGAGCCCAGATTTCCTGCTGCATTTTGCATCAGGAAATCCCAGCTGCCCGCACCTTGCTCGGAAAACGGCTCTGCAGGTGACAGCGGAGCCCCTGCCCCGCTCCCAGCACAGCAAGGGGGTAGGAGGGCTCCCCTCTGCCCCCCAGGAGGGTGAGGGGGATTAAAACAATTGGGCCAAAACAAAAATAAAAAAAAAATATTAAAGACCCAGGCAAAGATCTAGTTCCTCTGACCTTGAGCCCTCCCAAAACTCCCCTCGCCTGCCAAAAAAAATGACAAAGGGTGTCTATTTCTGCTTGCCTTTTTCCTAAGATAAATACCTTCCCGCCTCCCTCCTCGTCCCCCCTGCGGCTCTTCCCCCTGCACACAGTTGGGGCTGGCTAAGGTTGGTGTTAAATGAATGCCCAACCCTAAAACACACCCGGGACACCGTCCAAAGGCTGCCAGAGGCTGTTGAGAGTCTCCCACTGATGTGGGGGAGCGTGGGTGCCTCCCACGCACCGCCTCACCCCGGGATCAAAGCCAGACTTTAGTGCCCTGGAGCCGACGGTTTTGGGGGAGTGCAGGGAGTTCCGTGGGAGGAGAAGCATCTCGCCCGGGCTTACCTTCCCGCTGCCCTGCGTTCTGGGATGCTGATGAAATCCTCACCGTCGTGTGCCAGCCCGACCAGGCGGCCACCCTAGCTCCTTTCCCAAAAAAAAAGAAGGCTTTCTTGGGCACCGCGCAGAACCTCCCAGCTCTTTTCAGAGAGAAATCTTTAGAGGTTGGTCCTGGAAGCAGACGGGTAGCAGCCTGCCCTTTGTAAGCTGTCATGTAATTTAGGAGGAACCAAGACAGGCTCTGTGAGTATATATACCCCGGTGACACACACACTCACACAGAATGTGCCTGGCATCTGAAGCAGCCGATGCTGGATTTATCCCTTCCCTTTTTGCCAGTGACTGACATAAGTGCCGGGAACTCTTGGTGGAAAACTGCTTATGAGCTTTGGGCCTGGTCCAAACCCCACTGAAGACAAAGGAAAGGCTTGCGATTGCCTTGGAGCTGGCTTCGGATCAGTCCCATTATCTGCGCCCAGAGAGCAGTGTACAAAGAAAGCCAGCGAGGGCTGGGGCATGGTAAGCCTGTGCCCGGAGGCCTGTCTCATCTGAGGAACAGAGAAGCAGAGAGGCCCATCTCAGCCTTCCTTAAAACATCAATCCAGAGACCTCCTGGAAGGGGGTGAGCCTCAGGGGCTGCACGTGGTCACATCCAGTGGCCCTCATTCCTGCGTGGACATGTCCTGCTCAGGAGCTGACAGCCAGATTTCTCTGCGTGGGATCAGTGTCAGCTATAGGAAACCTTCAGAGCCAGACCCACATCCAGACTTAAATTGTACAAATTATCCACCACACAGCCCGAGTCTACTTTTATCCATAAAAAAACACTGGTTTGGATATTCCAACACTGAATGCACCCGTGTGTCTCAAAGGACACAAGGGTCCCCATAAGCTCTTTATATTCCATGAGACCCCTAAAGAGTTACAATCATAGACTCCCTCCCACCTAAAACCCACAAAACCATTTGTTTTGTCAACAATTAAGGAGCAATTTGCATTCTTCCTGAGTAAGAGGCAGCCTGCAGAAGTGAAAAATAGTTTGACGCTGTTTCATTCCACATCTCCTGGCTGTACTACCTTTCTCTTCGTTTACAGAAAAAAAAAAAAAAAAAGAAAAAGAAAAAAAAAGGCAGGAAAAATAAATTGTTAAGTCATGCTTTTCTATTTTAAGGCATTTGTTGTAACTATACAAGGCTTTTTTTTCCCACAGGGAGAATAAATGAGAACCATGAATCACACCAAACTTACCTAAGCAAAGTGCAAAACAATTCTCTATCCTGGGATTACAGAGTTGCAGGCTCCTGACCCTTACTTTGTAGAGTTTAGGCTCCACAACCTTTGTAGCAGTAAACTCATTTCCATTGGAGATAAGGGGTTTTTTAACCAATACCCTTATGCTCATGGCCACCCTTACTGCAGGTACCGTTACACTACACCATGACAACTCTTCTTGGGAAACCTCAAGTTTAAAAACACATTTGAATTTCCACATTTTAACGGACTACCATGTGTCAAGTAAATGACAATAAACAGCAATGTGTGAGTCCTTCAAATGAGATGAGCATGAGCCAAAACAACTTGCCCTCAGCCCTTTTTTACTGAGGCTGAAGCTATTGTCTGGTTTGCGTCTGAGATGGGCTCAGACCCTGCATCTGGGCTCAGAGGTGGGAGGGAAGGTATGACGTTGCTCTGAGCTGCCTCAGAGCTCACCCCAAAGAGTTCTAGCCTAAGAAAGGCTGGCACAGCTTAAACTATGGCTCAGATACCCCAAAAGAAGCAACTCTGGGAAGCAGAGCAGCCCCTGCAAGTTTCAAAGCCTGTTGAGGTTTTTGTGATGCCAAACCCTGAAAAATCACAGCTGGTGTTGAGGGTCAGATACCCCTGAGCTTGAAACACACAACGCCAAGTTACTTTTCAATCCTGGCCTGAACTACAGCCTTGCAAAAGCTTAAGTCTCTAGGATTTCTCACCCCTCATCCAAAGAAGTAGAGAAGAGAAAGTAGGGATTTAAAGGGAAATAAGTTAAACCTCATAGCATGCAAAATGAATTCCCTAACCAGAAGGGTCTTGCCACATCCTCGGGATGGTGTCACGACTTGAAAACATGCCTTGTTTTCTAAGCTCATTTATTTGCTAGAAAAACTCAGCAACTAAAGTATGTCTTACAGAAATCCCTAGAAAGGCATCTGCAAACAGTTGCACTGAAACTTCAATTGCTGCTGAACATAATTCACGGCAGAGCAAAACCCTGGAATCTCTGTGAGCATGGGGTACAAATAGCTCAAGGAGGTGTTTGGTACGAAGGAAACGGTGACGCTTCTTCCATTTCCCATGAATATCATATGCACAGCTCCAGCCATATGTTGTGTTGAATCTGCCACATTCTTCGGTGGTGGGCACAGATGTGGACAGATCTGACAGATCAGGGTCTTAGGGTCACACAGGAGTAAATTGGGGGCAGATGATTTGAGAGTCACAGCTTATTTTTAGAAAAAAAGGGAGGGAAAAAGATTGCTAAGAATCATTTCTACCATGTGTCTGAACAAGAAAAGCCTTTATCTCACTTACAAAAAAACAAAGAAGAGTTTCTCTCAAATAAGGAGGTGGTTTTAAGAGGCTAACAAAGGTTTTTCTATGCACTCTACAGATCACAGGTGCTACAGAAAAGCATAGATATCGCCATGTATTGCCTTGCTTCGTTAACAGGTATTGTTTTCAAAAGGTCGCCAACAATGTTCCATCTTTGCAGGCACAGAAGCAATGCCTTTNAGGATTGCCCAGAGCACATCACTCAGGACTGCATCCAGGAGGGTCTTGAAGGTCTCCAGAGAAGGGGGAATCCACACCCTCCCTGGGCAGCCTGTTCCAGGGCTCTGGCACCCTCGCTCATAATGAAGATTTTTCTCATATACGAACGGAACTTGCTACGTTCCAGCTTGTGCCCATTTTCCCTTGTCCTGTCACTGGGAACCACTGAAAAGAGTCTGGCTCCATCTTCCTTCAACCCACCATTTAAATCCTTACAAGCNAGCTTGTGCCCATTTTCCCTTGTCCTGTCACTGGGAACCACTGAAAAGAGTCTGGCTCCATCTTCCTTCAACCCACCCTTTAAATACTTACAAGCATTACTAAGGTCTCCCCTCAGCCTTCTCTTCTTCAGGCTAAAGAGTCCCAGCTCTCTCAACCTTTTCTTATAAGGGAGATGCTTCAATCCCTCCATCATTTTTGTTGCATTACACTGGACTCTCTCCAGTAGTTCCCTGTCTATCTTGAACTGGGGAGCCCAGAACTGGATGCAGTATTCCAGTGGTGGCCTCACCAGTGCAGAGTAGAGGGGGAGAATGACCTCCCTCGACCTACTGGCCACACTCTTCCCTATGCAGCCCAGGATTCCATTGGCCCTCTTGGTGACAAGGGCACATTGGTGGCTTAAGCAATACCATCTACTGGTACACTCTGAAGCTCTGCAAAACTGTGGCAGAATTCAAACCCAAACAGCATTTGCCCAAGAAGCACAAGGTGAGTTTTACAACACTGCCTGCCACAGTACAGGGACCTCCCTTTCCAAGGCTGCTTTGAAAAGGAAAACGGAAGAAAAAACCCGGCCCAGCCAGGATGGTGAGGAAAAGATGCTGATGGCAGGAGCATCCCAGCCAACTTGGTCACCTGAGTCTTTGAATTAGGGTCACACCCAGTCATTTGCAGTGGCTTTTTCAAGGTCATCGGTTTAAATTACTGATGGCCAGCCTGGGCCATTTCTAATTGTATCAGGTAGAAGCTTACCCTAGGAAGTGCTACAGCTATGAGCATCCCAGCTCAGGCCCCAGACATGTTGGAATTTGCTCAGAGAAAAATGCCATCCCTTTGCTCCCGAGCCGAGCGCTCTCCTGGGCCCAGGCAGGCACGGGGTAAAGCTGCTCTTGAAAGTGTAGCTGTAGGTTTTCCATTTCCTCTTACGAGTCACTGAGGAATTGTAAGTGTGATCAGTCGTGGGTTTTTTCCTATGTTTTCCCTGTCTGTTTGGCTAAAAGTAAAAGGCCCGGGTTGATACAACCTAAACTCTACCAATGCCTGTGCCTGGAAGCTTCTCACAGGCTGCTTCTGGGTCTTCAGAGAGGTCACACCAACTGGCAGAAGGATTCAGATGGGATTTAAGCTGTGTGATGCTGGGCCAAAACTTTATGAAGTGTAGCTTAGTGATTAACTTGTTGGAATAAGGATCAGAAAGCCCATCTTATTAGGTGAATATGGACATTTCGTCCCAGCCATCCAAGCTCTGGGCAAGGATCATGTCACACAAATCGCTTTGCCAGATGTCTGAGATCCACAGTGCTGAGAAGGGTGGCAGGCAGGTGAAGAGAGTGGTATTTGCCTGTGCCTGTGCTTTGGGGTCTGCTTGAGCTCATCAGAGACATGTTTTGCTCAAACACCCAGCACCAAGCAGAACTCTGGCTGGGAACACCAGAGAGAAGATGGGATTCTACAGGAGATGCAGTCACTTCAAACTAGCTTTCTTTTCCTGCGGGATTTTTTTTCAGCTGGACCAGCTCCCTGACCTGAATAAGCACAGAAGTTTCCCTATAAGCCACAGGGGACTGGAGCAGATACCCAGGGTGAGGAGAAGGTAGGACCACTACTTCCACAGAAAATATGAGTTTGTGCCAGATTAACCCAATCACTTAAATTGAATTTGTCCATGTAACTTGGTGATTCAGAGCAATTCCCATTAGGCCAACAGACAACCAGGGGCTGGACATTTTCCTGCTGTGGTGGCATTTATCCCACTCAGGGAGGGCAGAGACAGGGCACTTGTGGGTCAGAGCAGTACCATTAGATAACAGCAGTGTGAGACACAGCGACAGGCAGTGCAGAAGCTGCAGGGATGTGCCAGGCTGCCACAGCTCTGGGGACAGACCTAGCAAGCTGGGGGTCCATGAATTCCTCCCATCCTTTGCAGAGCAGAGCTGCTTCCCAGGAACCAGAAGTCAAACTCAAGCTAAAATTTGGGAGAAAAGTTGCTCTTTGTTGCTGTTTTTTCTCCCTGACCACTGGTTTCAACCACTTCTGTCTTACCAGCTGTTTCACAGCACACCAAATAAGCGCACTTGCCCTAAAAACTTGTGTAGCAATGATTTTTTTTCTTCACTTGAAAAACAGACCACCAGCCTTAAAATGCATCCCCTGCTGGCAGAAGAAGAGAGCTAGTGTTTTATACATCCTCACTGCCCCCATATGCTTGTGCCGGATCAATTCTGTACATGTGCAAATCACATCACAAAAATACAGGGGTTTGCAAGATTGCCCGATCTGTCCCTTTGAGCGCAGGCAAACAGCACTTGACAGATATTTGCCTGGTTTGCTTTCAGAGCCTGACTAGAGACTTCAGGCAATATTAGCTACAGCTTCACTCACCTTCCCAATAGGTGTTTTTTCTTCACCTGAGTCTCCCCAGGAACTATAAAAGCTTCTTACCCTCTCTGCTCTGCAGCTGAGCTGCAGAAAGCAAGCTTCCCTTGCCTACTGGGCTAACCTGCTACCTGTATGCTGTCTTCTATATTTTCCTTTCTGCACAGTAAGAGAGGAATAGAGAAGCAGAAGGGAAAGAGGGAGAAGAGAAATGGAAACAGGAGAGCAACACAGGTCATGTTTTGGGGTGACACCCAACTGCCTGCCTACTACAAGTGACACCCCTCAAAGGCAGTCCTGGCACTGTTATGAGCTGAGGGTGAAAGAAGAGGTAGTTTAGCTCACAAGTCTGCCACAAGCTCCCTTGCAGATTTTGAAAATTAATGTCTATGCTTCAGTATGTCTCAGTATGGGTCAATCTGCTGCTCAAAAAAGAAAGTCCTGCTTCTCAGGACTGTTCAAAGCTTAAATGAACATTTGCAAAAGCTCTAGGAGAAATGAGGTGAATGGTGCTTTCAGAGAGACAAAGAATTATCATCATAAAGTGTAATCTTGATGGTTTTTAAGGGCAAGCATCAGCTTCCAGCAGTAATCTTTAAAGCAACGTCCATTATCCAGAAAATCGGCTTTCAGCTAATGGTCTGTTACAAGTCACACTTGGTAAAACTCCATGCTTATTTTCTTCCTTTTTTTCCTAAAAGCACTTGGAAATCCTGCAACAGCTGCCTGAGAGTAACAACAGAGCCTGGCTAGCTGCCGGCACGAAGAGATGAAAAGGAGTATGTGCCTGCCTTGCAAATCTCCAACCCGGGCACCACAAACGGCTTGAGATGCCTCCATGGGGCAAAGATCTCACCCAGCCACATCTCCACCAGCCTGCAGGGCTGGTTTGGTGCTAAACACTCTCTACTAGAGCGCTGGTTTGAGATGAGGGTCTGTCCCAGACACCTCCTTACAAGGAAATTTGGGCAGCAAAAGGAGAAGGGGGTAGTGTTCTAAATGGATTTCTTTGAGTTGAGACTCCCTGAAGAACTATGTTGTTCTAAAGAGCTTGAGCCTAAATGCACGGAGGGGAGATGAATCCCCCCTTAGCCAGGCTGAGCCCTTCAATGTATTTATCCCTCTTCCTAAATCTTGTGCTTTCCCAGGTGAGAAAGTCTGTGGGGATCCCAAAAAGGTCTAATGGGAGCAAAAAGCACCAAATCTTTGAAACATCATTTGACAGCCAGCAATGTGTAGCTCAAAGAGCACAGCCACCGATGGGAAAGCAGGAACCTCCTCGCCATGGCCACATGGGGCTGGGACTCAGTTGAGGAATCTGCCTTCTTTCTTGGAGAAAAATATGGATAAATGGAAAAAAGGGTTTCTTTTTGCCTGAATGAAAACAAATTTGCTCTTCATTTTAATATTTTCCTTATTTTATGCCATGCTGCAAAAAAAGTTCTGTTAATATTCCTAGAAAAAGCCATTTTAAGGGTTTGTTTGCCAAAAGCAATAGAAACAACAGGTGTTTTTTAAGCTTTTTAGAACCAAAGTCTCAAGTGGAAAAATGAAAAATTTCACTGCAATTTTTTTCCCTGTCTTGTTTACTTTGCTAGAAAATAACTTTCTACTGGTAAAGTGATAAAAAATAAAATTTAAAAAAAAAAAATTGTGCAGTCACTTGACCAGTCTTTGCATGGATTTGCTGGAAATGTAACAGAAATAAAAATCTCAGCCATACCATGATGGGTCTTTCCATTTTTCTGAGAGTTTTTGGCACCCCAGCAGGGCCAGCTTTATTTTTAAACAAGCAGTGGCTTTAATCCTGGGTTTGAAGCCAGCTGATAGCCGATCTCAGAGGAAACAACACCGCTTTTGGAAAGTGCTGTTTTGCTTCCTCCCTCCGAGTTTGGATTGAACGGTTTATTTATGATATGCAGGAGTGAAATACTTTCACTTATTGCAAAGACCAGCAAAGCCCTGGCTGCAGAGTGGAGGTCACCTGGTTTCTTCCCAGATCTTGCAAGGATTACTTGAGTAGACTGGAAGAAGCATTTCTCCGTAGCCCCAGGTTCTTTGCACCAACTCCCTCCCAGCCACCATGGAGAAATTCACACTCAGTGTCAGGGTAGATCTGAAGCTCAAAACTGAAAAGCATTGTCCAGATGGAATCCCGATCCCGTCTACAGCACCCCTGGGCCCGGATCTCCAGACCCACTGCCTTATAAAATTCGCAAGCAGACTATGAACAAATGTTGAACTGCAACGAGATCTCCTAAAAGCAGAGCAATCCCATCTCCCAGTTGTAATGTAATCTACTGGCTGCTGGCTGACACTGGAAAAACAAAACGGAGGGGAGAGACCCAAGATGTTTCCAGCTTCTGTCTGGGTGAGGAATTCCCATCTGTTTCATGCAAAGCCTCTGAGCCTCAGCAGCTTGATCTGGGGTTCTACCGCCTGTTTTGCCCAAGGATCAAGGAAAGGGTCACTACAAGGAGTGACCAAGCAGGGCTCTGGCTGGAAAAAGGGATGCACACGCAGAAATTGGATTAGGTTGTACAAAACCCTAGGCTTGGACAAGAAGTAATTGTTCATGATGTCTTCCAACACCAGAATTAGGGCTGCTGGAATGGGAGAACCAAATGGAATGAAACTGTGGCAGGTTCAAAGCAAAAGCAAGGAAATCGATTGGCAGTTCAGATGCCTCGAGTTAAACTGTAGGACTGCCACAGGACGTATAATTAACAGATAATACTAATTAAAGGGAGAACTGCACAAGCTCAGGGAAAAAAACCCAACCAAACAACAAACCTAGACACCAAGGGTCATTAAAAAAGATTAAGCCACCTCTAGTTCAGGAGGTCTTTGGAGAGTACTTGGAGGATGGAGAGTATTTGGAAACGTCCCATCTGCTTGTCCTACACTTTTCTCCTTCTGTTCATACCTCAGTCAGAGACAAAATCCTGGACCAGACAGACTATCAGGGTGGCCACTTGTACTTTCTGAGATCAAAATCCTGAAATGCCCTATGGAGACATGCCCAGGCCTCAGCTGCCCTCCCACCTGGAGATCTTCCCACCACCTCAGAGAAGCTGCCCAACTCCAAACATACTACGATGGAAAACTGACATGTTGAAGATGTACAGCTGCCATGACCTACTTCTCTGGCAGACATGGACCTGCACAGAGCCAGCCACCAGTTTTGTGACTGACAGCTTCACAAACAACAAATCATTTAAAATGAACCAAACCAACTATTGAATTTTCCCCATAGCAGAGGGAGCTCCTCTTTTTCTTTTCTTTTCTTTTTTTTTTTTTTTTTTTTTTTTTTTTTTCNTTTTTTTTTTTTTTTTTTTTTTGTTCTTCAAAGGGCAGCAAGGAAACAGTCCTGAGAATGAAGAAGACAGCACATCAGAGGACCCTCTGCCAGAAAACTCTCCAGAGCCACACACATCCCTGTTTCTACGGGGTCTCTTCAAGTCCTAGACTTCACTGTGAAAGCATACAGGACCACACTAGGGACCGTGAGGATTAAGGTTTTCACTGCCTCTGTGTGTATGGGTTGGAAGGAGAAGCAGATGAGATTAAAGGTTTGACTTCTTTCCAGTTTAAGGTTTCCTACTGCAATTAGAAACCAGGATTAGCAGCCTTAGTATACGGGAGACCATCACAATCCACCAGAAGCATCTGAGATGCCATTTTTAGCTACAGATTATTATCTCGTTGTTATTCTGCTCCAGGTCCTAGTGCTTTCCTCAAGATCCCATTCCCCAAGCCTCACTAAGGACTTCCTAGCACCTCTGAATTCAGTGCTGATCTGGGTATCTTGAGCTTTGCCCAGCCCACAGGGAGAGGAGCAGGAGAGGAACAAGCAGTTTATACACGACAGCTTCCAACAGGGCTCAGTACTGGAAGGCGCATAAAAAGGTATCAGCAACAACTTGGTAGAAAGGAGCCATGTTGGTGTCATTTAACACAATGAAAAGCATAATTGGTTACAGCTGACAAACACAGAATTGCATTAAACAGAACATTGGATGCTGGGCCATGGTTTACATCAAATTGTCAATCTCAATATGGCAGTCCTCTAAAATAGCTGTTTTTTCTGTAAACCCTCAGGAAACATAGCAAATCATGGCAACATGTTTATAGTCCTCAAATGCCACACAAGGAACCTGATACGTATCTTTTATGGTGGGATATACTGGAGGGCGTTCCAGCGCGTCCATACTCATTTTCCAAATACATTGCACAGCTCTGTTAAGCTTTCCTGAATCTCCCAGAGATCGACGTTCAGATGAAGCTGTGGAGTGGACAATCCTCAAGGCCAAGCTCACTCAACGAAAGTGAGATCACTTGCTTTATCTCCATGTTATTTTCTCTCCTCAAGTCTGGCAATCAAAGCAGGAAACAGCAGCAACGACACGTAGATCTTTAGAGCCTGCCCCTGAACTGTGCCACCCACCACTGCCTTATAAACTGATGGCTGCTCTTGGACTTTGGCGCTAACTTGACACCAGCAACGTCAGTAGAAGGACGATATTGTTTATGTCCAAACAAAGGTTTGTTTCCACGTTTACAATGGCTGGAATTCAAGTTATTCCAAGATGGTTTGAGGTTCCCACAACTACTTACATACCGAGTCCTTCAGGAAAGGGGCAGATTTGCATGGTGCCTGGCACAGCCACCATGCTCTGGTGCCAACTGCACCCTCCACCTGCCTAAAGCCCAGCCTCCTAAGGAGGATGGGCAGGAGAAGAAGACACCTGGATTGGGTTAAGTGGAGAAGGTACTTTCCATTCAATCAACAGCATTTTTTGTTTGGGAAGATACACCAGATCTTGCTGAACTTACAGCACACCCTGCTGTGTTAGGAAGTTTCATGAGCAGCGAGCTTATGCAACCTGGTGTCCTGGCAGGTTTGTGGCATAGATTCTCCAGTGTCAAATACTCAGGCTGAGGTCAGGCTGAAGATCTTCTGGGGGAGGCTCTTTCCTTCACCTAGTTTAAGATTTTAATTAATCTAGTAAACACCTAGTTCTCTTAAGATCTCCAGCTCTGTGCCAGTCTCTCCACCAAATCTAACAGGTCAGCAGAAATGAGGGCAAACAGACAGACAGTGTACTTGCTTAAGGAAAACAAACTAAAAATTCACACAGCTCAATTTTCAATATCAGAAGAACAGAATGACTTACTGCAGGAAAAAACATTTTAAAAAACTCAAACAAGCTGTTTAAAATGATGATCCCAATTACCTACTCAGTAGATGACCTACTATGATATCAGCATATCTTCAAGGTTTCAAGATAAGGAACTACAACACAAGGTAGATCTTTACAGCAGGACGGCAGCACCCTGATTTCATTCAAAGTTCTGGTTTACTACCATGAGTACTCAATCAGCCTTGCAGAAAATAGCCTAGAGCTAACTTTATTAAAGAACAAACAAGAAGAAGAGTCAACAAAACTCTTCCCTAAGTTTTAAATAAAAGGAGGGGAGGAAACTTTATTGCTTTATGCTACTACATTACACAGATACAACAACAGCTGTCAACAATAATATTATCTGTATTGCAGCAGAGATCCCAACTGAGACTAAGGTCTCATTGTGTTGGACACTTGTAAAATACAACTAAAAATGCACTGTAAGAAACCACCCTCTAAAGAAACTCAAGACTAAGTAGGCAAGAGGGAAAGAAGAGGGGTGGGAAGGGGGGAATGAAATGACCCCTGCATATACAGATGGGAAACTGAGGAATGTAAAGGATAAGGTAATTGTCAGAGGCTGCTGTAAGAATTCTGTGGCAGAGCCATAACTGAGCCCAGATTTTCCAAATCCAGCTCCAATACCATCCAAATCCGGTAGCAGACTTGCCTTTAAATCAGCCCTAATAACATTACAGTTGGATCTCACTTGTAATCTAACTGGAGAAATCAGAAGCGGATACACATTTCTTTTTCTTTTTTTTTTTTTTTTAAAAAAAGGCACTCTTATTTAGTCCACACCACATTTTGCTCAGGACTGTAAATTCTTCATAAAATGGGTCCTTTGTGTCTAATTTTCTCCACTTAACCTAGAGGCTGCATTTTTAGGTGCTGTGCCAGACACAAACTTGTTCCAGCGACTGGGCACCCCCTTTCTTGCTAATGCTCCTTTACATGCTCAAGGGTTTACAAACCGGCTCCCCTCCCGCTCCCTCCGCAGCATCTGCAGGAGATACAGGAACATTTAACACCGCTGTCACGCTGCCGGCGTGCTGCTGCAAACGGGGAGCTGCTGAACCAAAGCCTCAGCCCTGCAACACAACGCGTTGGACGAATGCTTAAATTTATGCGGTTAACGAGATTCAACATGATAATTTGGTGTTAGTCAGAATTACCACGGTTGGCTTACCCGTTTTTCAGCTTTTCCTGTTCTAAGCCATCTTAGTGGCCTTGATTCATAAAAGACACAGATCTACTCATTTCACATTGCCCCTTCGTGTAAATACTGTCAGTACAAATAATGTAATTACTGTCAAACCAGCTGAAAATGATCAACACGCTTCGCTGCGAAGTAAGCAAAATCCATAACAAGATAGTAATTTGCACCTTTTTTCTTTTTTTTTTTTTTTAATTTGAGGAAAAATTCACTTTCTTCGGTGCGTAAGTTAAGCATGGAACATATTATTTAATCCTAATGCAAATCACACCAGCAGGAAATGTCGTAAAGAAAAAAAGTAATCTTCTGAAGGAAAAATAAATTATCGACCACGTTAAGAAGGAAAGAAACATTCTCAAATAATTTCTTTCTTTGTTGGTATTGGCTGGCAGCATAATCCTTCCAAGTAAATTGTAATTTCCAAATTAGATTATACATTATGTCATATTAGTTTTATATTAGAAAAACAAACTGACTGAAAGGAAAAATGCCAAAGTCGACTTGCCTAGTAATGTAAAAATTTTGTGTTTCTACTGTGAAATGCTTAATGTTTCTTTCTTTTTCTTTCCTTTTTTTTTTTTTTTAACAAGTTTTGCAGCAACATAAAACCTAAATTAAGGCAAAAACTTTACTTGACCAAGCCCTGTTTGAATCATAAATAGGAAAGGAAAGACCAAACATTTTCAGGACACCTTTATAACCATAGCAACAGCTATCTCTGTGTAAAAATACAGATACCAGCATGGAAATTTTTATGAATTATACCTCAATCAAGAATATAAGCACCTATTGCATTCAAAAATATCTTACATATAGTGAAAAATTAAACATGTACAGGTTTAATGCTCAGGTCAAGTGATCTAAAGTCAGGAAATACCAGGATTGAGAATGTCTGCTAAACCTGCACAGCTCCTTGGCTGTTTATGTTATGCAAGAGTCTTGAAATACACCACCTTCTATTTGTTTTTTGCACTCTACCCTTGTTGTGGCCACCGACCAGGATGGATGGGATTTGCTGGATACTGTATTGCTCAATGTGTCTTGATAATCTTGATAATCTTCAAGAGCTGACGCTTGGCCCAAGACTCCTTTACAATGTACGTCCCTCAAAAAATGGTAAAAACAATCAAATAACCCTGGGTACTGCAGGAGCCAGAAGTCCACCAGCCTGTTCTCCAAGCAGCTGGCACGGATGCTCAGGAAAATGGACTACCTAAACTGACCCCTCTTCTGTTGTGTGAGAAGCCTGTGCTTCTCTCCCCTTCCTACCAGGCCAGCTGCCTTCTTTCTTATGTCTTTATCAGCCTGCTATGAAGGTGCCAACACCCAGGGGAGACCTGGTCTTGGTCCCTAGATCCAAAAGTAAAGTAACCACAGAAAAAGTTGAGCTTGGCCATTGAGCCAGGAAGATGTTCATACTCCCCCTTTGGGGAATGATTTTCACAAATGGAGGTACACAGGGCAAAAATCATTCGCCATTTACCAAATTTCTACAGAGGTCATGCAAACTTTGGTTCCTCTGTTTGTTTTTGTTTTTGTTTTTTTTTTTTCCTGGCCAAATTTACATGCTCTCTTTCAGGTACAGCAAAACCCTTCCTGCTTTCTCACAAGCATGGAACAGTTTTGACTGCTCCCTGGAGAGCAGTAATGTTCTTTGAAGCCACGCTTTCTTTTTTCTCAAATGATGGTGTCATTTAGGATGTGATTTTCTTGAAGGACAATTCTAATCAGCATGGAAAACTTCAGGCTGAAAAGAATAAGTTTGGGAAAGTTAGAGGCAATCACCGCGAGGATCTTACTGGGGAAATTTCTGGCACCTCCTCCGTTAGCATAAGCTCCTGAGTAAGTTCTAGTGTTTGCTTTCTTGCATGCATATACATGAACACTTTGCTGAAAGCTCTTACCACTAACTATGAAGGTCTGGAGATAAATGAAAGGAAAAAAAAATAATTTTTATTCTTTTTTTGGTAATGGGAGTACTCTGTTCTTTTATGCTGTTTCCACGTTCAGATCAGCTGACAAGTAGAAAGTTCTTTGGTATTAGTGAAAGAAAAGGAACGATAGAGAATGTAAAGCACATATTCATACAAACAAAGGGAAAATAACCTGTAATGGGAAAGGAAATGTAAGAAAGGAATAGGAATCTGTGCATCCCAATCCAGCAGACTAACAGGGCTTATGAACCCTAACAGCAATTCCTTAGAAACAGTGCATGTTCAGGATCCTAACGTTACTTTTGCCACTAAAATACTCCCAAATGACAAGACCACCAAAAACTGACCTAGCCCTCCATGTGCCCAAAGGAACATCTGGGCATGGAATCATCTTAAACATATTTAAAAAAAAAAAAAAAAGACAGAAATTTGGCCTCAAAAGACCATTTTGAACTCAAGTTTTAAATAACCTGAAAGAGAGGTTTAAATGCAAGTTCCCACTTCATGTCAGCTACAATCTCACTACTCCCATAATATAATACTATAAAATACAACAGGGTTGTTTTAACTCTTAATATATTTTTATATCATCACAGCTACAGCAACATTACCATTATAAAACAGACAGATACACAGACATGTCTATCTCACTTCCTGCCCAGTTTACACTTACAAGCTTTTTAAAAGGAGCCAAGAGGTTGTTAATAGATGTACTAACATGGTGGTGAACATGAGCGCTGCGAGGTAGAGGCCATTACAAACCCCTTTTAAAGCAGCTCTGAGCTGTGATTCTACACAACATGTTGGCTTCCATAACAATTTAAAATCTTTTAAAAAAAAAAAAAAACTGCCATTAATCACCTGCTATGCCTTAGCAAACACTTCTAATTGGATTTTTCATAAGCAGCAAAACACGTGTATAAACTTGGGATTTTGCGTGGCACTGTCATTGATGTAATGTAAAGCAAGCAAGGAGCCAAGCTCCACAGTACGTAGCTTTATTTGATCTTTATATTCGATCACATTTGATCATGAATATCATGGAGCAGCTATTTGGATAGCTTATGCCCAATCTGATCTTATTGCACTGAATTTCTAATAACTTACACAGACCCGTTGGTCTCACTTAATCCGATATATACATTGTTTGCATTTAGATAGCTAGGAATGGTTTACTTAGACGTAACCCTGTGATTATGTCATTTTCATGAGGGACCAGAGGTATTACTTTCATCTAAACCTCATCACAATTACACATAGACCTGGTAAGAAAGTTTGCAAGTCTTTTGGTGTGGATCTGATCTTCCCTAGCTTCACCCACCTCAAATTTGCACAGCCAGCCTAAACTTCTCACCTAGACCAACAGAGAGGACTTCACAGAACAAGGAAAAGAAATTCTGGATTTACATTTACACTTTTCCATCACACCTTAAAAGAAGGGCAGCTGATGAGAATCCAAACATGCAAGATACTTTATTTCTTGATTCCTTACTCCACTAACCCATGGGTCATCCTCTCCCTTGACATCACCAGCTCCAAGAGTCCCACTGGGTATGAGAAAGGATGACCGTCTGATGGAATTAGAAGAAACTCTTCCACAATGTAGCAAAGGCACAAAACACAATAGATATAATCCGTCCATCTTCCATAAAGCAATATCAAATGTATGTGAGCAAGGAATGTATTTCTCTGACAGCTTGATACAAAATTATCTGCTGTAGGTTTTTGAACTTTACTTCTGTAGTTGGTCTCAGTCAAAAAAAGGACTAAATGAGTCATGACATGATATGGTGGGTCCCACCAACCCACCCTCTCTTGTTCAGGAAATCAGTGTCTGACTTTGGTGTAAAGAATCTTTTAAAGTTTTCCCTCCAAGGGATATTCCTTTCTGTGATGACATTCCCAGAGACGCAATCGATGGGAGATCTGTTTTATACACATTCATCAAAATGTCTTTTTTCATCTTTTTCTTTTTCCCCCCACTTTTTAGACAGAGCTAACAGGGGTTTTGCTGGAGGACTAAAATGCATGTTCAAGTTCTAAACTCCATACTCAGAGCACAGCCCTTCACAAAACCTTTTGTGACAGAAAATGCAACCAGTGGCTAAGGAGAGGTAAAAGAATAAAAGCAACAATTCTGAAAACCAAAGGCTCTCACAATGTCCATAAAACAGCAGTTTCATGAGAGTCAGAATCCCAGCCAAGAGAGACAAGACACATACACGTACATACACAAAGACTCCTAGAGACCATGTCCAGAATGATATAATTGGCTTGCAGGCACACTTCAATTGCTCCTTCATTTTGTAGACTGCCATTATTTAGCTTAATAGGAACTCAAAGAAAGGAAGGCAGAAGTTAAATGAAGTAACCTCCCACCCAGCCCTGATGTATTATACTGGCTTCCTTTATACCAGCTCATTTGTACCTATAGAAACTGTTCTCAATGACACAGGGACCAGGGATTATTATCAATAAAGAACCTGACTTGATCATAGTCACCCATTAGCATGAATGCTACTCAACAGCTTCTTCTATTTAAAAAAAAAAATAATAAAAAAATCCTTTTTTAGTGCAATATTTCTTGCCACTGAACTCCACTAGAAATACATATACTGCAAACATCTGCTTTTACACACAGCCTTTGTGTTATGATTTCAGAGGAAGCCTGAAAGACTCAGTCCAAGGTTGTTATCAGGGGACACATTATTTAAATGAAGATCTTTAATACACCATGTCAGAAGGCCATCTTCATCTCTGTGATTCTAGGGAAGTGGAGGCGCTGCTCTGCAAAGAATTTGGCTTCTTACCTACATAAAATAAACAGTTTCAATGCCTGTAGGTCTCAAAAATAGTAGTAAGGGTTCTTTTTCATAATCCTCGGTCTACTATTTCAATAGCTAGACTACACATTGCATCTCCCCCCATGTATAATACAGCTGCTTTATGTTGGCCTTCTAACTGTTCATTATTTTTGCTTTTATAATAAGAAATGTATGGAAACAAATGACCCTTTCAAAGTGCCGATCTGTTAAAAGAAATAGCAAACAATCCCAAAACCACAGAGACTCTTCTATTGGCACAAGAATGGTGGCCCTTAGTCATTTCAGGCCCCAAATGAGATAACACTTTGTAACAACATTCATTAATGTTTGAAATCCCAATACAGAGCAATTTAATTCAACCGGCTTTGTTCTTCAGACGAAACCTAAAAGGGAAGGCTGGAAGGGTAAAAAGACAGCTTAAATCATATAAACTTTCACCAAAGAACAAATCAAAACATCTGAGGTTCATTCAATGGGGCTGACTGGCCTCAGCGAGAAGACGACAAACAAAGAAGCATTGTATTGTTCCACGGAGTGAGGTTTTTCCAGGAACATCCCGTCAGATGCTTTCCAAGCGAACGCCATGCAGCTGAGAGTAGGTGGATTTGAAACAGCGTAAGATCAATAAAAATCCAGCTTTCCATTTCACAGGAAGTCGACTGTTAAAACAGTAACATACTTGTCCGTAGCATGTAAAACAGAAAGGCCACACAGAGGATGGGCGTCGGGTTACTGCTCAATGTGTCTTAAAACATGGTACATACATACTGAACATCTTCCCCACCCCACCCTGAATGCTTCAAGAGCCAAACAGACCAAGCCTTTTAAACAGATGAACGCAGATAATCTCTGATAAAAGGCAAAATCCAACCACCTTTTTTAAAAGAACAAATGGTCCCATTTCCTCTGCTAGCCTTGTAAAGAGCTTTTTAATACCATATTTTGGCACCATTTCTTTAAGTCCCAGGGTTCACATAGAGGGGGAGCAGAGGCGATCAGTAACAAGGACATTACTGACTGCGCCCTGGTTCATGAGAATAGGAAGGGATGGTGGGACATCAGTGTGAGACCAAACATTCTGCTGGTCTTAGGTATCTACTGCCCTGTTTTTTCATGTGATTTGTTCTTTAAAGTTATGAGTAGAAAGAGTTCTGAATAAAAACCCCTGACTCAAATGGTCTTTGGACCACATTTGGACGAGCAACATAGCAAGAATGATCCAAGATCTGGAATTGCTGCTGCAGGGGGTATGATTCAATAGAGAATGACTTGTCAAATTGGAAGAGATGATTGAGATGGGATGTGGTAGAGATCATTGGGAGCCATAGTGAGTAGGGATGAGTTGTTTATTCTCCTTTCCAGCACAAGGCCTAAGAGACATAGAAGAAAACAGAAAGGAGCAGACTGAGATCTAGCAAAAGAAAATAGCTTTTCCCTCAGCACCTGGTGAAGTTAAGGAACTCTTTGCTTGAGACGCTATGAAATATATGTAGGTTCAAAAAGCGATCAGTAAATTCATCTGAAAAAAAAACACCCAACTCCTTAAATACAGAACACCATCTTTGTCTGATGTCTCTCTAAACCATAAAATGCTGAAGGTTAAAAGAGTGATGCAGGAAAAACATCACCAGATGCTTGCCCTGTTGTAGTTTTTCTTTGGCATACTTTGTTGACCGCCATCAATGGCAGAGTATCAGGTTAGAGAGACCTTTGGCATTACCCGGTATAACAGATCTTAGGTTATGTGAACTACCACAGCAACCGCCTGTGTGTGTTCCTAGCCTGCAGCAAACATGAGGTAATTTGGATTAATCTAACCCACCCAGAAGGAGTTTTAAGCTAGGCTGAACTGTCTCGCTTTTGCCAATGGCCATATGCACAAATTTATCTCAAGCTAGCCACCAGCAGCCAAGGTACTGCCAAGCCTCATGGCATCAACAATTGACTCAGCATGTTACAGCTCATTCTAGACCCAAAGGATAAGACTTGCTTGTCTGTTTGAGCCTCACACAGATCCCACCAAACCCACAATGTTGCAGTCACAATCTGATCTTTGGAATCTCTGTGATCTTCCAGTCAAGAGATCACAGAGATATCCCAGTCAATGCTGACGAGGTTCTGACTGATTCAGGTCTTGGCCATGCCACTAGTTTGGGAAGTAAAGATTTTCCAAGGGAGGTAAAAGCAGAAATCAAGTGAAGCAATTCAGCTTTGCCTTTTTGGCTGGGCAAACCCAGCAGCTTTCCAGGTTAATTTTCAGTTTAATGTTTACAGATCCCAACTCGGGCACCAAGTTCATGGTGAGCATAACTTCTGGTTTCAAGACAAACGTTCAACTTTGTTGCAGCCACTTCTCAAAGGCATATTGCTAGCCCAGCTTTCCAGGTTTGCTACACAAGTAAATATTCTTGCTTTTGAGGGATTAATCAGACCCTCTCCAGAACCTCAGGGAAGCTTTTTTTCTTGCTCTGGTAACGCTGCTGCAAGGAATCCATGCTGACGTCGATAGTCTCCCACAGGAATGCTGCTGCGGGAGCATCTGCAAGTGATTAATAACTGGGAAAGAGCAAGACAAAAAGGTTCCAGTTGGTGATGAGGCTCCAATGGATGATCCCGGGGTGTCAGAAGAAGTGTTAAGATGTTAGTCAGTCTTCTTATCACTGTTTGCCTGCCTTTCCAGAACATGGATGTGAAGAACAGCCTGGAGGCACGAGTGGGAAAGTTCAGCGGCCCTAGGGAGGGAAGATGAAGTGACTGATCCTTCTGCATCAACAGCCAGGTTTGCAAGACCTTGCCTGTGAGTTGCATGGATCTTCTTAATGGTGAGAGGAACCAGATGCTCATTAGTCAAAGATGTGGCTAATGTTCAACCAATAGCATGCTGGTCTAGCTTTCAACCTGAGGGTCTGGCTGCCTGCAAAATGGCAATGGGACCCTCTAGAAGGGCTGTGTGGGAGTTAGTGATTTCAGCACAGATGGATTTGTGCAAACTTCTTATTAGATTACTCGACTCATGGATTCTCCAAGTCAGGTTGGATACTCAACTGGAGGCAACAGAGCAGTTCAGGTGGTTAATGTGGAATCAGGCTAACTTACACCAGAGGAGGTGATGGGGGCTTGAAATGAACCTGGTATTTAAAGCAATCAAAACCCTGAGTTTCTCATGGAGGTGGATCCTCCAAGGTCTCTGTGGAGGGAATTCCTATTGACTTCCACACACAAGGTAAGCTTAGAGAAGCAGACCCCTTGAGTCTGGGTCAAAGCAATGAATGATACCCAGTTCTGCTGCGAACAACATAAATCAGCCACATTCATTCCAAACCAGGCCCTGCAGCATGACCCTTAACCAACCTTTTAGTGAACCTGAGATATGGTTTTCAAATTTGTAATGAAACCTGAAACCAAGTGATTTTCACCTGGCTCTGGCTTTCACAGAAAACATTTCACAGCAAGCTTTATTCCCTAAATGTGATCTCTTAATTTCTTTGTTAAATTCAACTAGTTCTTTGAAATGGGAGAGCTGCAGAGTAACCTGGTGAAAATTACCTGAAATGCATTGAATGTTGTTTACAAATATGAGTTCATCAAAGTGAATACCTCCCATGGAATTCCCAAAGGAATTTTGAAGATGTGTCATTTCAAAACCACGTGTCTCAAAAAAATTAAAAGAATAAAACCTATGCTAGATTTTCACATAAAGGTTTCCACACCTCAGTTGTATCACCAGGCAGGGAATTATAAGGGAAAATAATAGCACTTAGTGCAGCTATCAATCATCTTGAAAGCTCATCCCACCAGGACAGTGCTAGTCTGCAGAAGGACTTTTGCAGGAGGATGCGTGCTTTTAACTTGGGTGGCTTTATGTCAGATTGTCTGCTAGCAAAGACTTCCTAGAGGTCCTTTCCGAAGGACTGAATGGTTCTGCCTCATTGAAGACCATCAACTAACTATGTGGTTGAAGAGAAAACAAAAAAGATCTGCATAGATCTAGCATTAATTAACCGGACACCCCCCAAAACGTGTCTTTAAATACCTAAATGAGTCAGGACACACAGCACTGAACGAAAGAAAAATTCAACTGCTGGAGCGATATCCGGATTGAAGAGGGACAGAATAAAACCCAGCAAAATTCATCAATCCTTAGAGCAGGAGCAACACTCCACTGAGGTTTCATGCTCAATCCTCCTACTAGACTTCGAGTTCAGGTGGGACACCAAGAGTGTCCCAGAGCATCACTGAGTGTCTTAAGCCCAGATCGTCAGAGGTTAATTCCAAAAAATTAATGATCCACACAAGTGCCCCATTATCTTGCAGCCGTGGAGGAAGAGGGGTGATAGGTTAGTGGGGAACATGTTGAACAAAGCCTTTGCAGTGCCACTCTTAGCCTCCTAACAGAGCAAACCTCAATGGTAGAGCTCAAGCATGAAGGAAACAACTCGGAGGGCAGCTGTGCCACTAAATACTCCTTTTACAGTTCTACTCACCCCAAAACCACCACTCTGGGTAGACTTTTGACTGGAAAGATGGTCATCTGATTCTAGAGCCATACGTGCACTGAGTTGCCAGCAAGGGGGCTCATACCTCAGTGCACAGGGTGCATGGACAGCCGCTGGAGAGCAGAGATGCCTTCCCAGAGCTTCGCATCCCGCTTGGTCTACAAAGGTTTGCCCAATAGACACGGTCCAATCAACCACCATTTGAATCAAGGATGAGTGCCTGTTTTCTTTCACACTAGACTTCTAGACAGGTAGCATTGCTTCACGTTTGATAATACCCTTGTTATAAAGGACACAAACCCATGATTTACTCTGCAAAAAGCATAACGCTAACTGAAAATAGCCTAGGAAGGATATAGCGTCATACCTAACACTACATTAAATGCAAACTGAGAACCTGATATATTTTAGGAAAATTCAGCACACTCTAGACTAATAAACATTTTACAATATTATTGCACATGTTCGTTTCACTTTGTACAAATAATCATTCCCTTCACATCTAATAAGTCTGCTTGACACATTTGTGGCCTTATAAAAACACCTTCAAGGGTCTTGTTTTGAGGCATCGATCATTTATTTATACAAAGCTCAAAGACAATGACTAACGGTTTTGATGGTGTAAAAGTCTTCAGCTGTGATCTTTGTCTTGCTGTTTGTTATCCCAGAACTCTAAAATAATTTAAACGAGATTTTATTTTAATGAATGAAAAATTTGCTTGCCTTTCCCCCCTCCCCCCCCTGCCTCTGGCAGCAATGTCAAATCAATCAAGGTGAAGGAAAAGGCCAGAGCTGTTTGCCTTTTAGCATGTTTCCAGGGCTGGAAACAGAGAGAAATTTGGAGCCCTTATTTGCAGTTTATGTTGTCTACACAATTGCCAGAGGTGCCAGAGGCTGGGAAAGCACGGACTGAAAATCCGACTTCCAGCCATCACCTGTAGGGACATTTGGAGTTGACTGTACCTGCTCTCTGGAGAGAGAGCTTAGATCTACTTCACCCACCGCAAATCAGAAATTACTGATGTTGATGGAACTAGAGGAGTGTGAAAATCCTAAGTGCACGTGGGCTCACAAAGCCGGGTACCCCAAGGCTGGTGGCACGTTTCTAACCTGACTCCTTACAGCAATACCACCTTTTTTTCTTGCATCCCAAAGTAAATCCCGGCTGCCTGTCTCTGATGGGCCAGATACTCAAGAAGCGTAACTGAGAGCAGTATCATACACACCCGTGAAATCAGATGGATTTAGGGTAATGAGGTACGCTTATCTGTGGTGATGATTGCTCCGTGCTGTGTTATGACACAGCAGTCCTGTGTTGACAGAAGGGAACAGTCACCGAACACGGCATTGCTTTTCTAGCCTCTTTTTTTAGCAAGCCACTAAAATGACAGCGTTTTCATTAAACTTATGATAGCTGATCTACACTCCAGAGTTAACCAAAAGCAGAACCTCCACTCCAGTTATGACCTCAGATACATGTGAAGTCAAATGAGGTGCCAGGGAAATATGATAGAAATAGGAGAATTATAAGCACTTACGTAACAATACAAGCATTCTGAAACTTGGTTTACAATTAAAATGGATATATAATTAACTGTGTTTTACTAGGCCCAGATTATGTTCAAAGCACACTGAAGTAGATTAGCAGATTTATGGAACGCATGTTAACTAGTTGTACAAGACTAGCCTTCCCCCCAAGACAACTCTCCCTCGTGCTTTGTTGTCATTGCTTTTAACATCACGTGATAGCCAACAGCACAATACAAAAATTAAATGCCAGAAATCAAAACAGCTGCTAAAATCTTAGGAGATCTCTGAAAAAAGTCCACGGCCTCTGTTTAAGATACAGCAGTGGGGTCACGATGCTGTTAACTCAGCTTTCTCTTTCTCTTAGCCCCAGTGATGTACCTTAGAAGAACCTACCCAACTGTGCCAGGTACGTCTCCAAGGGGCAACACAGCATCACCCCCAAAATGACATCAATGATGAGGAAGAATATTACACTTGTGAAGGCATCCCTAAGGATACCCCTGAGGCTGCACATACATTCACCCTAGGTCCTGTTTCCATCTTCTTGGGATGAGTTAGAGAGCTTGGTCCATACTGGTACCAGCTGGGATTGCTCCAGGGGTGCAACAGACCCTCTCCAGGTGGCGTTGGCTGAGAATCTGGTCCCTCAAAACCCCTTGCCTCATTGTGCACTTGCAAAGATTTATAAGCCCATTCTAGCAAATTACGGTGGATCTGCAGTTCTTGAGGATCTGTTCTCACCATGTTTACTCAGCCTTCTTTTTTGTGCTTGTACCCACTTTCATTTCTATTGGAAATTTACCAGAAAATGCACAAAACCCTTAAATCATAGTAAAACCCATTAAACCTGAGATTAATTTAGTCTTAAAGGTTAGCTCCATTTTCTTACCACTATTTCTGTCTGCAATCTGTCTTCATCAGACACTAATTAATAAGCAGACACAGCTTTGGAAAACTGCCTTTAATCTTGGGAAAGTGTAAATACTCATGGTTACTAATGCAAAATCTCACTACACAATTCATCAGGAGAATGGAACATATAATTTTCCTTTATAACAGCTTACTGATTTAGAGGACTAAAAGCACAGGTGAAGCTGAAAAGAAATATTACCTTAGAAGTATAAAGTATTTTGCTTTATTTTTCTCTCCGCAGTGCCAAAGCAGTTGTATTTTCCTAAGACATTTTCTTTTTTTTTTTTTCTCAGGCAACAGGATTAGATCCTCCCATGATTTACATCAAGAGCTTTTGCTTGAAGTCAGGGTTTGTTACTCCTGATTTACAATGGTGCAAGTCATTTGGGGATTAACCCTGTCCAGAACTCTGTGCAGAAAGGGGGGTCTTGTGACAACTAGGAGGTAAAATATTGCTCTCCAAATTATATTTTTAATGATCACTTCCTTTCATAATGATGCAAGATTATATATTGACTGTGAAGAGCTATTTATGTGCCATGACTAAGATACATTTTCATCAAACATTTATTTCTCATGCCTAGAACTAATTTGTATTTGATTAAAGGTTTTCTACACGTTTACAGGAAAAGATTATTCATGTTGAATTGCTTTTCTCAACAAAACAAAACAAAAAAGTTTGTAAGTACTGCCAAAATACGGGTTTTAAATATATCTCATTTCACTCTGTGCATCACAGTAGGGATTTCTTAATCAATACCATGCTGGCTAGTGCAGATACGCTGGTGGCTGGGCAAGGCCAGAGCAGCAGCACTGGGACAGCACATGACATGGTGATTTCTCATCGGAATTGCATCCTTTACCTGGACCATAAGCTGTCATCTCTGAGGTACACTGAGATCTGCAGATCCACAGCATAGAACTGGGAATATACTTTAGGATACAACTCATTGTCAAAAATTGGGGTGGGGTGGGGAGAACTCAACAAACATCTTATTTTATTCTTGATTCTTGAAGACCTCCAGTGATGGACACTCCACCTCTTTCCCAGGCAAGCTGTTCTGACAGGTACTAGTTGTGCTCTGCTTTCAGCCCTTTTCTGCATTTTCTGGGCTAAATAAGCTATGCTGGTTTACCAAACCAAATCTGATAGTCTACGTAGGCTGCAACAATTTATTTCTCCCTTCAAAATGACAAAAATGCATGGAGTTAAAAAAGTGGCTTCTTCAAACCACATCTGCCTGCCCAGGCCATGCAGAAAGCATCAGTGCTTTCCTTTGCCCAAAGCAGATTGACAAATTTTGGACTCATCTGCAAACAACAGTCTTCAGGGAGTCTGGGGTAAATCCCAAATCACTCTCATACATGCAGCCTTCAGGGGCGCGATACCTGACTGAGAGCTCAAGCTCAGATTCATCTGCTTTCCATCATTTTCCACAAGTAGGAAAAGTGGAATTCATCTCAACTGGCTCCAGCCACGTAAAACAGAGGTGTCTAATCCAAAGTGGTCACTCGGGATCCCACAATAGCCAGTGGAGAGAAGCAAGTTCAGAACTTAGGATAAGAAAGTTCACCCTGTGAAAGGCAGGTCTCCCCATTGACTCCTGGGGAAACCTGGACTAACCAGGACCAGATCCCTCCAGTTAAAATGTCTCTAAATATCTGCAAGACCGTTCCTTTCTGTGCCTCAATTCCTTAGACAAGATCTCCATGAAAAAAGAAAAGCAAACCCATCCAAGGCAGTGGTGTACTCAAGAGGCATCACATAATGGTGGGTCCATGCCAAAACCCCAAGACACAGGCAAGTCCCATCATTTTTCTATCTTTTGCTTTCTTATTCTGTTTTTTTCTCTTCACACTATCTCTATCACCCCTTCCACTCTCTGCTGAAGCAAAGCTGCAATATGTTGAGCACATGGGGAAGAATTCTCTGCAGCAGCATTAAAAAAAAAAAAAAAGAGGAAAAACTCCTCTGAAAACCGTTTTAGTTATTAAGACACTTGGATTTTTCAGTATAAATAAATTTATTCGTGAGAGCACTTAAGACAAGTTCTAAGGTTAACAAACACTGCACTATGCAACTCACAGCTGTGACAAATATTTAAGAAATCCGATATAGCATGCCTAAAAATTATTCATTTGCAGGCCTCGTTGCTTTTGAAGATCAACTGTTTTATTTGTAATTTTTGACATTTTCCTTCTTTTCCTGTTTGGCCTGTGAATTTGAAAGGGTTGTAAACACGTACTCCAGCTCTCTGCCCGAGGCGCTGGGCTGTTGTCAGCATGCCAAAAGGAAAAGGAAGCTGATAGGTCCTTTGGTACATACCGATATGAAGGGCTTGTAAAGATAGTATTTGTTTGTTTTTTTTGATCTGACTTTGAATCTGGCTGTAGTACCTTAGCCTTCAGGGAAAAGCAACTTTTAAATAAATGCTTCAAGATTGTGCAAACATTTCAGTAGTTTCAGAGTCCTGGTGTTCTGGGTCAGGGAAGGAAGAAAATACATGTCAGTCAATAGAGATGGAAACGATAAAAAATGGTTAGAGCTACAGTCATAATTTTTTCCTGAGCTGGGTGACGGATTCTTTCGACGGCTGCATCACGTGCTTTCACTCATGTGCCTGTTGGCCGGCCTATAAAACGCACTGTGGATTTTAGGCATGTGCACACACATACACACACGCGCTTGGAAACAAATTTAAAATGCACAGCTCTTTCAAGCTCGTTGTCCTACACCACCATGAACTGCTAACATTGCAAGACCAAGGAAAAAATACAAGCTTGCTAGGTTTTCTGTTCCTCCTCCGAGAGCTTAGAAATGGTTGTTTCCTTTCAATTGTTCTTTTTATCTATATTTCTGCATTAAAATAAAAATAAACCATTACTTATTACCCTGCATTTTTTACCCAGCTCCCTGTAAGGCAAGGTGCTGTACCAAGACGTTGGTCACACCAGTGCACGAACTGCTGCTTGGGGCTGTGGCAGCTGATCCTGCTGCAAGAGCACAAGGTAGAGCCCGCTTGCCCTGAGGAGCCTATAAAACTCCAGGGCCAAAGAGCAGAAGGAGAAGCGGAGGCAGAAGGAAGCGAAACTCTCGGTCAAGGCCACAGAGCAAAGCAGTGATAAATCTGGGGACAGGAGCCACATCTTCTGGACCTTTATCACAGCAGAATGCATCAGCCATTAGTCAATTGCCTTCTGTACTTGCTTATTACTTCCCACCCATAAGTCTTGAATCTTTCAGCAAATTGCAAGGTTTTTTTACAGTTGTGAGTGTTTTTCAAAGCAAAAAACATACTTTTTTCATGGGTCATTAGAGAAGGTGGGAAGGGCTGGGGGTCCCAAAGAAAGAGGGGCTGGGAGGACAGAGCCCACCCCTTGCACACTCAGCAAGGAACCAGGGACAAGGCATACAACTGGGGAAACAGCTCCCAGACTGACACAAAACCAGGCATTGATGCCTTTTTCACACAACTTGATTAGTATTTTTTTTAAGTGGACCTAAATTGTTGCTGCTGCTGCTGCTTTTTGTCACCCAGAAATTGGAAGGGCTTTAGTTGTTAGTTGGGTCTTTTGCTGAAGTGTTTGTTGGGGATTGATCTTTCCTAGAAAACAAGTACTGAAGGTTACTCAGCTGGTTTAAAAGCCTAATAAAGATAGGAAAGCTGTGAGCTTGGATCAATGCAGCAAGACCAGCTGAAGGGCTAGAGGCATGTGGGTTCCCAGTCTGCTCATACCAAAACACGCCTGGTCTTCTCCCAGATTTCACCTGGTGCTAAGTCAGCCACATTAACAACATCAGCTTTTCCCGAGAGAAAACCCTGTGAGTCCCGAGAAAGGCTCCACAACAGAAGAACATCACAGGGGCTTCTGCACTATCTCCATGGCCCATGAAAATTTGCAATTGAAGAGAACTGCAGTAATATCATAGAATTGTCCAGTAATGTGGAGCGGAGAGGAAGATTTGAGGTGGATAACCAAGAGGAAATGGGGGGGCAGAAACAGAGGTGCAACAGTTAATGATTTCCCAAACACTGGAGGGGTGGCAGGGTGAGGGTTGCCCAGCCCTTGGACCACAGATCTCCCCCCCTCTCTTGCTTGGCAGAGGGGAAAATGCCCTTGCAGCTGAGCTGCAGACAATGCACAGCGCAGGGGCACATTTTCCCCCTTGCTGGCAGCTTCTTAGCATGAAAACACTGGAGGCTTTGGGCAAGGAGGGGAGGAAGGAGGGGAGTTTATGCCTCCAGTATGTTTCTCCCTGGCTGGGAAGCACTGGCTGCCACCGAGGGGCCAGCGCAGCCGCTGGGGACCCACCAGCCCTACAGGAAACTGGTGGGCGCTGCTGCCTTCCAGCCAATGCCAGCCACGAAATTCAAAGCAGCTCAGGTTGTTACGCTATTGCCGGACCACCAGGCCAGCTCCATGGTGTGTTTGAAGGGAATCTTTCCACGCAATAAAACCCTCGGGCCGTTATTCCTCGGATGCTTGGCAGCATGCTGCTGTCACGTTTTCATGGCAATAGCAGCCTGCGGGAGGTGGGATCCCAAGTGGAGACAGCTACGAGGCTGTTATACATTTGTGGCACAAGCCAGGGTGGGGTTTTGTTATCCAGCATCTAACAGGGTAGCATGTCCTCTCCTTGGCCTGCAACTGCCCCACAGAAAGCACCGCTCCGTTCTCTCCCCAGCTTTGTCCCTGCCGCCGCACACCCATCCCACCAGTGGCTGGGGTTTGGGGGAATTTGTCTCCAAATGGGAACCAGATTGGAAAACGGATTAGCAGGAATAAGATAAAGAATTAAACCCAATCAGCAGGCGACCGCATTTTTAAAAGGCACAGATGCACGCGATTAGCTTGCCGCATGTGCTCAAGTCAGATCTCAATATCAGAGATGGGTTTGGAGCAAACCTCAAATCCCCCAAGAGCCCACCGGGGCCCCGGGGTGTGCCTTAGCGTGGCGGAGGCTGCTCGCGTCCTCGGAGCCATGCCTGAGAAGCGCAGGGACTCAGTTTTTGGCTGCCTGTCCCTCTGAATCCATCCCCTCTGGTCCCCTGTGTGGGGAGAGGACATCCCCACTCTGCTCACTCCAGCAGTGGGCAGGCATTTCCATGCCCCAACACACAGACTAAAGAGGAGACGGAGCAAAATTAATCCCTATATCACAAAGCCTGAGTGGTCCCAGACTGCGTTTGGGGAGAGGAGTGGAGAGGAGAAAGAGCCTTTTTTTTTTTCTCCTCCACACCCATGTTACAGAGTGAGTCAGGGGTCAGGGAATGAGGGTGCTGGTCCAGCCCCACCCGCTCCCAAAGCAAGGCCAAGGAGGGTGAGAAAAGTTAGGGAAGGGCTTCCCACCTCCAGCTGGAGGAGGCGATGGCCATTTCATCACATCAAGAAATGCTCCAGTGTCTCCTGGCCTCACGCTTACTTAAGACCCATCCGAAAAGTAAATATTGCTGAGAGACAGAACAGCATCTGCACACTATCAAGTTTTCCTGGATCTCAGGCAGTGCTTGGGGTCACCAGCTTCAGGGGGTGGTTTTCTACTGGGGTGACAGGGATGGGATGGGGAGAAGGAGAGCGAGGAAAGGAGGGGGAGAAAGAGATTGAGTTCAGTGGAAGGAGAACTCTGATTTTTGGGAAACCCTTTCTTGTTGGCAGAGCATCATCATCAAGTTCTTGCTGCTTCGACATTTGATACAGGTTCATGAGTTCAGTAGGAAAACATGAAACCAGAAAGGGCCAAATCCTGACCCCAAACAGGGAGGGAAAGCACGGGCCCAGCCCAGGGAGTGCTGTAATTTAGCAGCCAGACCACCCTATCGTTCCTAGAACAATAAAATAATCCTACTTCTATAGGACTAAATCCCGAGCCCAGCATGGCTCTTTCCAATTGGTGACAGCAGAGTCAAGCTCTGTGGTTTGCAGCAGCATCAGCTAAGGAGCTCTGAGCATTCTGCAAATATTAATTCAGAGGCAAAAGTCAACCATGAGAGAGGGGACAATTCTTTCACTGTTTCACAACTGGGGAGGCGAAAGCAAGGGTGAAACAACAACCAGGTTTCATGTGTGCTAAGCCAGGCTCTCTGCTGCCACTGGACCTCACCTGGGCAATGCAGGCTTAGAGCCCACCCAAGCTTAGGTGTATGGCTTAGAGTATGGCCCAAGTGATCATGGTAACTGTGGGGGCAGATTCACTAAGCGGCTGCACGTGCCAACCCTTTGCCAGCCTCCTGCTCCGACCAGGATCGAGAACCATCTTTCTGAAAGGACGATGCAAAACAGAAATTCCCTGGAAGTTGTGGGGGCAGGAGGACATACCACCATTTACCTAAAGGATAGTTCCCCCCGGCTCTGGAGTAGGATTTCAGCACAGGAGGGTTCAGTCTAATGCCTTGAGTCATAATATGCAGGTGCGAACAAGAGCAATATTGCAGTAAGTTGCAGCACTTCATCCGGCAAATTTGCCACAGCTTTGCCTTCTTTGGTCATGGATGACTTGATTCCTCCACCTCAGAAGTTCAAGGTTCTTAGAGCCTTCTTTCATGGAGTCCATGTGGCCACATGTGCATGCAGGGGACCATCTACCATCTCCTGTGGATTTCAATCCAGTGGCTGATCTCAAAGACACCTTTACCCAGGGAAGGAGACAATAAAGGCTCATCAGGACTGATCTAGTGTCTTCTCCTCAACTTATTCAGTTAATGTAAACAGACATTATTGGAGATGTTTTAAAGAAATGCTGAACTGAGTCAGAGGAGTTGCATTCTGAAGGCGCCCATCTCTCCACACCAAGAAAAAGGTCTTGCTGACTAGTTCCACAGACATGTTTTTCTTGTAATCAACTCAATTCAGAGATTAATCACACCTTAAGTTCCTGGAAGTTTTCTAAAAGTCTTCTTGGAGGAAAGAGAGCCACTCTGTGAGGTTAAGGCTCAGCCCTCAGCAGGCACCAGAGATGCCCCTCAGATACTGACCCTGGGGCACCAGCCTCTAGGACTTTAATTCTTACTGGGTTTGCTGCCTATGAAACAACTTTCTAGCACTGACAAGTAGTGTGCTGCAGCAACAGCAAAATTGCACATATGGTGGCCCAAGCAAACGATAGCAGGTCTGGTTTTGAAGGGAGAAGGAACATAATTTGTAAAGCAGGTTTGACAGGGTGGAAAAACACAGCATCTTCATTGTAGCTCCGCAATGAATCCCACAGGTGATTTCCTGACAGTGGCAGGGCTGAGTCTTTTCTTCTTGGTTTTGTTACCTCTCCATTTCCCCCAGTCAACCCTCGTTCCAGACATCACAGACACAGAGAGTCCCAAACTCAAATGGCCTTACCCAAACTCACTGGCATGAGGCAGAAGAGGGGGTTCAACTCCCCCTTTCCTCCTTACCACCCCACAACCCACTCTCAACCCCAGTGAACACAGTCCACCTCCTGTAGCCCACGCGGCCACTCCAGCCCCAGATGGTCAAATCCAAGAAAAAGATTTGTTTAAGCTTTTTCCAGCACACATTTTACTGCAGACACTGCTTTTAATAAAGACTGCACCACAATTCTTTTCATAATGGCACCGAGCAATCTAGCAATATCCTCATGCACTTAGAAAGTGAGTTAATGAAGGAATAGGTTAATTGAAATTGACTTCAGTACGGAGCACAAGCAGTTGAGCCGAAACGTGGCATAAAATAGAAATGAAAAGAAAACGCAGCTTCTCAAACCAGCCCGTAGAGCTTTCTGGCCATACACGGAAAAGAATTATTATTTCTTCTTCGTCTTCTAATATGTTCGACAGTAAAACCACCAATAATATGAAAATAAATTACACCTGGGGCAACCTTATATTGCACTAACAGTCTGGCTCTGATTAGCCTTGCCTTTATCATGCATGCATCGTATTAGTCCGTTTCAAAGAATTCGCGGAGAAATTCATACTTCGACCTTAAAACAGAGAGTAAAAACACAGCTGAATTTAATTACCCGCTGACCGCATGCACTGGGTTAGGTAATAAAATATAGAAGCAGTAAGATATGTAATGCTTTATTAAGCTATCTCAGATACAAGAGCATGCCTGGCAATTATGCCTGAAGGCTACTGAAGGCTACTCAGAATCTCTCGCGGACCACCCAAAGAGAGAGCTAAACAGAACCTGGTTCTCACTGCACAGCAAAGACATCCATAAATAATACAGCTATATGCAGGCAAAATGCCTCCTTGCTCCTATCTGCCTTAAAATCCATATGTTTATCAAACACACATTGCCCTGGCATCAACTTATTCTTCTCAGCCCTTGCTCGAGACATGGGTTTTTAACGCTTTCCCAGCGCACTCTTAAGCCCAGCTTAGGCCCCAACTTTATGAACGGTTAAATAAAACAGCCGAAAATTAAATAAAGCCTAGAAATGGTTGGATGAGAAAGGAAAAGCTCAGCCTGCCTCCCCTCCTCATACCTAAAAAGAAACTCTGGCTGCAATGAAAGGGGATGGGCAAGACAGAAACCAGTTTGCAGAGTCACTCTGCAGATAAATAAAGTATTTAGGTGCACACAGTGGATGCCAGTGATAGGGCTGTCAGACAGAAGAGAACAAATCCTACCCTAATTCCAAAATTAACAGTTTAAAGGACTCCAGCAATAACTGCAAATACTGGTCTGACCAGATTAGTGTGTTGGGGCAGTAATTTTTTAATTACTCTAAACTAACATCAGCTCTTTTTATGTGCTTCGTCCAACCTTATAGTGCCCATAACCTGTAAACTTACACTAATAAACCCGAACTATACAATGAAGAATGAAAAGGTTATCATAAACAGAGGGGGGTAAAAAAGCCCATCAAAAGACACATTGCCAGGGAATTGTACTATAAACTGGATAACTCAAGTTTATAAAGAGATTCACGTTTTCAGGCCCTCATCCAGGCAAGGGGCCCAGGTTGTGAGCTGCCAGGGGAGAAGACAGTTGTCTGTCCCTCTGCTCCTGCACCATCCCTGTCCCATGACATTGCAGGGTGCCGCCAAGAGCTGGCCACCCCAAATCTCAGCAAAAGCTTGGAGGCTGGAGGCCAGGCATCAGGATCAGCACAGAAGCAGCAGAGCCAAGGGAAAGGTGAAAAAGCGATGAGATTTGCAGAGATCGAGGCAGATTCTCTAGCAGGAGGGGATTCTGAATCAAAACCTCACATCCAGACTTTCCTGGTGACCACCCCTTTTTCTCTTCTTCCATTTCCCTTCTCAGTTGTTGTTGGCTTAGACTACAGACAGTTTAGGGTAGGAACACTTTTGCGTGTGGCTTGTGCCATCCCTGGAGACACCACACTTGGTTGGAGTCTGCAGGCTTGTATATAAATATAATCACTGCCATAAGAATCAAATTAGAGAGGGATCCAATATTCACATCTAGCCCCTCTTACTCGTAACCAGCTGAACCCAACTTGCAGATCCCAGAAAATTTCCACCTCTGGCAATCTCCTCCCCCGTGCTTGCCATGTAGGTTCACTCCTCTTTTCCTGTGACGGGAAATCTATTTCTTGGTGTATTTAGGTTAAGGTTTTCGTTTCTTTTCTTTTTAATAGGAGAATCAGTCCAAAGCAAAGGCCAAAATTCAAATCAAATCTTCCCAGAAAAGAATAAAAAAAAAAAAAAAAAGAAAAAAGAAATAACCAAAGAAAGAAAAAACAATCCCAAGTTTGGGTCACTTTTTCCTTTCCCACATTCCCTGGCTCTTGTTCATTTGTTGCTCTTCTGTATTTCAAGCTATCTGGCCAGGATTAGAGGCAGACTTTCTTAAACGTATCGTGGTGTGAAAGGCTGCTCTGGAAGGATTTCTGGCCACCACTCTCAGTGCAAGATGAGTTGGAAATCTCCAAATAGAGTGGATTCTCAAAGACTTCCACACAGCAATGCTGGAGGGAAAATAAAGAACTCTGGAAAACGGCCATACTCCCAACTCCAGGAGCTTGTGAACTTTTATGGTAAAGGGGAACTGAGAAGCAGCTCCATCAAAGCGACACCTCTCTGGCTGAAATAGTATTTACATGGATCAGCTTTGCTCTGCAGCGTCCTTTAGCAGTGCTAGCTGATAAGTCTCCTAGTCCATGCCATGTATTTCGCACCACTGAGCCAAACAGACAGGGACCACTCAAGTACCTTGCCTGCTGAGTTTGAGAGTTTCCTGGGGTGCTATATTTAACATAGGTTTCCTGAAATCTGTCCCTAGTGCTTCAGAGTGGGGGGTTTGGAGATAAAAACCAGAACCTTGTATGCCAGATCAGGAATTCTCGCAGACAACGCCTGCACAGAGCGCCCTCACAACAGGCAGCGGGGGAGCCCAGCTCATTCACATTCTCTTTATAAACAGTTGTTTATTTTATTATCTTTATTTGAAACAGATTATGCAGCAGAAGACTTCTGGAAAAATCTTTTCCATCTGACTACTATTTTTGGCAACATACGGTACAGGATAGAAATGCGCTTGCTTGCGTTTATTTATTTGTCTTCATCTCAAAGGCTGTAAACGGGAGAAAGATGTATCAGAAGTAACTTCAGAGAAAGCCCGTGACTGTCAATGTGAAGACGACTCAGGTGTAAATCAAAAGCCTTCCCCCTGGGGCGATTTATGGGCCACGTACTGCAAGACAGAATTAATCTTCCATTGAGAATTCATTTTTACGTCTATACTAGGTCTTCTCTGAGCTTTCCCCAGGAAAAGAGCTCCAGAAACCCAATACCAAACCAAACAATCTCCATGACCCCAGCTGAAGAAGTGGCTCCTGCCGCAAGGAGCAGAAGATGGTTCTGATCCGCTGAAGGGAACAAGAGATGAAGGGTGACAAAAACATCTCAAGAACTGCTTCATTGTGATACTCTTACACTGCAAAAGATTGTTCTATTGAATCAAAGGCATTAACAATTTTTGTAAAGAAATTACCCCAAACAGCCATAGAGAGCAATACAAGGTGACAGTCTGTAAACTTCAGTTAAAAGCTGTTATTCACCTCTGATGCCAGACATTGGTAAGCCACAAGGACTATGAGCATGGGATGCATAAATTTCAAGAAAGGCTGGAGAAGTCTATGGATTATGTAATAAAAGTACAAATTACACCACAATGCAACTACTCATTTCTTTGAATATGCAAAAAACAGCAAGGAAAATTAAGGGGGAGGAGGCATTTCGTTTGAATTAATCAGCTGTTTTTCTTTATACCTTGATTACTGATAGTGGATTTTTTTTCCAGTTTGCTGGTAATTTACCCAGACACACGCAATCTTTTGTTCCCCCATTCTGAACAGAAATCAAAAGGAAGAGAGACACAAAGATATGTTTTTTTTAATAGAATTGGGGAAAAATGGCTCACAGGAGAAACTATCCATTGAGCTTTGCTTTGAGAGGGGGAAAAGAAATTATTTCCTGTCAAAAGCATTTATGCAGAGAAAACCCCAAAAACCTCAGGCTTTCCATTCCTATGTTTAAGTGCTGAACCTGTCTTCATGATGTACAATTTCTTTATAGGACATGAACACATGCATTCGTAAGCCATCAACAAGGCTTTCACACAACCTGCAGTGCCCGTAACGCCTCTATAAAATTTTCACTTAAACATTATTCATTGATCTGCTTGTAAACTTCCCAAACAGCACGTCGCCTAATTAATCATTTTTATACTAGATGCAATTGTGTGTTTAAGCTGCAGAATGGTTTGCTGTGGCTAATCACATCCATGCACCGAGCAAAGACGGAGCTGTTTGACAATTGAATATGAAGCTTTAATTATTCTATTCAGAAACAAAGTTTTCATTAGAGAATCCCAGAGCAGCTGGTTACTGTAATGATGTCCCTAGTGGAATTACAAACAGGATGAAAAGGCTTGGACAATGTTATTTAACTTACAGCATTGCGATGTTCATTTTGAAAGCCATGAAGAGTTGGACAAGATTCTTTTAGCTTTCTGTTGCTGGTGCCAAAACTCAGCTGGAGTGTGTTTTCACGACACTCTCCACTTCCTATTGTTTTGCAAAAGGTTTTTTCCACCTTCTTGAAAGAACTCTGAAAACAATACACCTCTGAGAGCGAAGATTTTCTGCTAGGAGGAGCTACAGAGCTAAGCACAAACTAGATGTCCTCTCTGGATCCCTGTTGTCTATGGCTGCATGGAAGTACAGTGCCTGTGGCTTTGCCCTCCCACCTCCAGACTCTTTTAGGGAGCAGATGTAATAGGAGAAGGTGCCACCACCATTAACACTGCCTAATGTGGCACATATTCCCCTAGATGCAACCCTACCTGAGTCATGCAAGTGTGAATATTAACTGTTCAAAGATGTGGGTGCAGGGGCACAAGGAAGTCCTCGGTGTGAGTTGGACTCGCTCCAACCCCACATCACATACTGCCCTAATGACTTTATGTGTAGCTGGGAAACAGAGAAAAAAAGGAGTGGGCCCAGCCCCAGTGCGAAGGAATAGTCCATTACTCCTTTGCCTTGCTTGGGGTGATGATAAGAAGCTTGGGCAGGAAAAGAAACTACACAAACCTCCCAGTCAAATACATTCAAATGCAGGACTTCCAGTGAGACAGCAAACTTTCAGAGAAACCTTCCCAATGCCATCATAAACACTCTTCCTTATAATAAATTCACCTCAGCTTGTCCCAGTCACTCCCTTTATAGCAAATGTGGTGAAAAATCGAGTTCTTGACTCCTTTGACATGTGCTCATCCTCAATATGTGCTCATCCGTTAATATGTGTTCATTCCTCTAGGACTGGGAGGAGGAAGGAGGTTAGGGGGTCAGGGCAACAATATAAACTGTCATGAAAGATCCTTTTTCCTGCAGAAAAAGCCCTTTCCTTTGCACAGCCCCCTCCAGCCATACGTGCGAATGTCCAGAATTAGGCCCTGAAATATAACATCGCTATTGAATTCTCTCTTCCCATGCTGTCCTCCCTCCAGGACTTCCTTAACCAGTTCAGGCTGTGGAGGTAAAAGTCCAAAGCCTGTTAGTAACATCCCAAATGTAAGCCCACCATGAGAAGAAGAAAAAAAAACCAAAAAACTAAAACCTAAGGGAAAAAAAA
>VZRU01016000.1:75208-87959 GCA_013398155.1 Pedionomus torquatus | reverse complement strand
AAGCTCATGAAGACATATATCCTGCTGAGCCACCAGAGAAGCTCCAGGAACATCAAACACAGAACCAACTCCAGTGAGTTCTGATGTGGTTTCAATTTTGGATTCTGTCATTGGGAAAGTAATCAGGTCAATCAGAAATGTGGTAGAAACCCAGCTGAGAACATGAATTACTGCACATTCTGGACCACCCAAGACCAGAAAAGGAAAAAAAAATTTAAAAAAACCCTATATCTTAGTAATACTGTAGCTTTTATCATTAGGGCTAAAATTATAGTTGCAGTGAAACTATGGAAACAATACAGGCTTATAAATGCTACCCATTGAAATCTACATTTATTTTTTAGCCTGTGTGTCCTATTGCTGTATAAAACTACTGAGAAAGTTCAGTTAGGGCTGAGGGCTGGGGGTCACATCCTCAACGGATGCAAATGTGGAACAGCTCCAGTGCTGGGAGGATTCAGCCCTTTGTTGAATTAAATTCCAACTAGAGACTGATTTTTTTTTTTTTTTTTCTCCCTCAGTTTACAGAAAAATCTATTTGGGGCATTTGTGTAAGTAAGTGGATGTGATTTCTTTTTCAAGGATGTTTGGAAATGAGAAACTGAAGCGCTGGAGAGGTCTCTCACAAGACTTGTTAGTGTCCCTTTCCCTGCCCCCCCTCCACAAGCAGCTGTGAAAATAGTCTAGCTGGAACAAACATGCAGATTAGAATAGAGATATTTCACAAGTGCAACCCTCTGTAGTCAGGCTCCACTCACCATTCCCTTTCCACAAGTCTCACAGAATTCCCTGGAGCATGAGAGAGAAAAAGGGAGCGAGTGAAGGAGATAACTCCTTTTAGGCAATACGAAAGGCTTGGGTAGGAGCTGCAAACACTCTACCACCTACAGATTTGTTGTAATCTCATAAAACAACTGGCCTACCCTTCAGGTAAGGTGAAATGGGAACAATTCCGCTCTACTGTAAAACCAGACCAGTTGAGGCTAGAAGGAACGTGAGACATCTAAAATGCAAGGGGTAAGTTAAAACCTGAGTCCCAGAGAGCCAGATTTCAGACATTAACATTAGCCGCAGAAGTCCGAGACTGTCACTTTCAATTTGGCCTCCCCAAAAAGAGGCCAAGGTACACGATCTGGACAGCATACGGAGCTATGAGAGCCAAAAACAGAATCTCCGTTTCACCCACTTCAATTTATCCAAAGAGAAACCAAAAGCCTTTTTACGTTGAGGGTGACCAGAAAGATCGCAGTCTTCACCCCTGAAGATACTCTACACCCAGCCGGACAGTGTCTTGGCCAACCTGCTCTAGCATACCCTGCTTGGAGCCAGGGGGGTTGAACTAGATGACCTCCAGAGGTGCCCTCCAACATCAGCTGTACTGTGTGAAAACTTTTCTTTTGTCCTGCCTCTGCCTGAAATAGGCTCCCTCCGTTTGAGGGCATGGCCAAGAAAATTCTCTGAGAGCAGAGGCTTTCCAAGCAAGCAGGCTCCCCTTCTCCACAATATTAATAGCACAGGACCCCAAATACTGCAGCCTACAGCTAGATCCAGCTTGCAGAGCTCTGAGGACTAGAATACATGGAAAATTTCTTTTTTTCTTTTTTTGTCTCTCTGTTTTTAGACAGGAGTGTGGGGAACTGAGTAGCAGGGTCATGCTCTCTTTCTCCTGTGGTCTGCCTCAGTCTAAATACTGGCCACAGTAGAGTCCAAAGCACGTTCTGCTATGGTAATAAAAAGTTCACGGTCATTTCAAAAGCAATTAAGCCCTCATAATCGATTGTGCTTTTACCACAGCCATCCTTGCCCTTGAAGCACACACCCAAGTGGAAAGGAATTGATGGACATTTTCACATGACCTACATGCCACTCTAAAGACTTCTCTATTTCTGGTTAGTCAGATCCCAAAAGTCTTCCAAAACCAAAATGTTATAAAATCAGATCGCTAAGAAAGGACTACTTTTACTGCCTCATCACTGTCGCAGGAAATGAGAGGGAAAAGGCCACAGTGGTTCTAGTCATTCATAGCAAGGATATTATCATCAGGAGAGGATTATGGCCCTGTGGCCTGGATCAACCAGTGAAGTTGGGCTCTGATCCCATGGCAGGGCAAATCCCATCAAAGGATGTTAGTCTCCTTTCTCATGGGTGGTGCATGCAAGCAACTGTCATCTCAGATAGTATCTTCACAGTCATTTCCAGGAAAATGGAAGCATATTCTGCCTATATTTGGTGCTGAGTCAATGATAGTGCAAAAAACCTTGTCATTCAGACTTGGCCAACGTTCTGACATCTGTCTATAAAGCACCATGTTGATGAGACCTTGGTTTCACTTCACCTCTGCTGCATTCACTCTTCAGCCCTGAAAACTAAGCATTAGAAAGCTGGCAAAAAAAACCATCCCACCACCTGCATCCCAGTCCCCTGGCAGAGAAAGGATCTTTGCTTTCTCACTCGTGATGTGGCAGGTACAAGCAAATCTTTACAGATAACCTTAAAATCTTCCATGACAGAAGCCAAGAGGCTCCTTGGTGAACAGGTACCACGACCAATCAAAACCTGTTGCACTGGCCTGAAGTTAGAATATTGGCATCAAGAGTGCAAGGGATATTTATACCACTTTGTAAGAAGAAAGAAAAGAATGTACCTTCCAAGAGTCCTTGCTGTCTCTTGTCTTACTCTCTTTTGCAGGCCCATGAGATACCCACATTTAAGACTCAATTTAATGGGTCACCTTCCATCATCCCAGGTGTTAAGGAAAGAATAATAGAGCTATGAGTTCAGGACAGAGCCCTCAAGCTCCCCCAGGCTGTAGCATCAAAGTTTGGCAATGGCTTTATGATAATTACACTGAGTGTTACTTCAAGCCAGCCTTGCAGACATGTTTGAGAAGATTCATCTCAGCTAGGCTTCCCTAGCTTAGTTACAAGACAACAAAGCTCCCGTTTTCTTTCAAAGCCTGGTGAAAATGACAGTCAATACAGCAGTCTTAGCCTTAAATTACTATACATACACGTGTGTGTATATGTATCTAAATAAAATAATAGGAGAGGGAGCAAAAGTTTGCTGGCAGCCTGAGGCTTCCCTCTGACCAAATGCACCCCGTTCCATTTCCAGTAAAATTCTATGGAAGCCACCGGCATCCCCCTGTGACGTGCTATGCACATATTAACTTATTGAAGTTACAAGGAATATTTGCAGATATTCTGCTATAATTTGTTACTTTTTACTCTTTTTTTTTTTTTTTTTTTTTTTTTTTTTTAGTCACTATAGTATCGAAGCAAAACATGACAGTATGGAAACTCAAGATCACAGGCCAGTTTGCTCCTGCTCAGCAACCTCAACCTGCTGTGCCGGGTTCCCTTACACTCTACTCACATGATTGGAAATTTCTTGGGCTAACAAGACTGCAATCCTGACCTTCAGTACTTCTCCTCTGTCACCCTGTCCCAGAGCTGGGATCTTATAGCCATGAAAGTCCTACAACCAGTGGGACTCTCATGGCTATGAGAGTTGCTTGGCTCCCAAAAGACAGAGTACATCCTTTCCCTCATAAGTGGATGTTTTGAGACACAATGCTGCAAAAGTTCTTCATTTGAATGGACAATGGCCAAAGCTTAAAAAATTTAAGCACTAGCTTAACGCTTGCAGCAACCTTCTGCCTCTTTGGTTTTACTTTGTCTTGAAAAGCAGCTACAGCAAAGATGATATGCACCACTCACAACAAAAGCAGACTGCTATGTTATAAAGAAGAGTCTAGATATAGGCCTGACCCAAAAACTCCAGTTCTAGACACTCCTAAAAATTTTGTGAAGCCTCCTTTAGAGACCTACAGCCAAGCTTCATACGTTATAGTCCTTGCTTTTGACCTCTGTTCCCCCATGACGAGTTGGGGACATGAGGAGAACATCAGCTAAGTGCTAAGCAGAGCTGGCTGCCCTTGTGAAGTGTCTCTGCCTAGGACTCTGTCATCTCCTCCCACTCATTCATGCCCTCCATACTGCAGCGTCATCATCCCAGACCCCTAATCACTTGATGTACACACTGTCCATAAATTAGGAGACATCACAGTGTTATTTGGGGCACTGAACAAGATTACTGTGCAATTACACCAACGAGCCACCTTTATCTCCAGGCTTGAAATCATGCCTTTAATTAAAACACTTTAAATCAATAAAATTATACTGTAGCCATCGACAGTACATACAGTTTTGCTTACTGGAATGACCCCCATTATGTTTAACGGGAGATATGTTTCTGCCTGATTTAAGCACAGCAAACACAGACTTCAAGTAATGGCAAATGTCAAGTGGTTTCAGGAGGAAATAATTATAAATCATTCATGACACCCTGCTATGTCCTAGCTGTTGGTTGGCTTATTCCTCCTGATTAGTGCTAATTTGCATACAACTCAGACCAGTGCAGCAGTGATGGAGGCTCCTCCTGAGGGAGACATATACTCTGAAGGACAAAGGCAGATGGGTGGGATGTTACAGAGATATGAAAGGTGCATAAAATCTTGAGTAGCACAGAGGTGTACATAGGGAAGGATCAAACCATCTCTTCCTGCTTAATAATCTTCTCAGGGAACCACCAGGAAGAAGAATAAAGGGAAAACAGAGGAATATCATTCTCCACAAGATGCATATTGAAGTGGAGCCGCCTGCTGCAAATACGAAAAAGATTTGATGGGCTTCAAGTTCATCTGCAGGGCCAAAGGCAGTCAGTGCAAAAGACAGGGACTGGGTTTCCTTTTCTCCACAACTGCCAAGAAAATGGATACACACAGGTATCCTCTTGCCTGTCTCTTTGCCTGAAGTCACCGGTGATGCTGTCACCCATCTACATGAGGGCAGCAAGCAAGCTGGCTCCCAAGTCTGGATGTGATGGAAAGCAAGGAACAGCCTCAAGGAGGATGCAGCTGACTGCAGAGCTGCCACAGCGATAGTAGGCAGAAGACTAGCTCTTCAAGAAGTGGCCAGCAGCTCCAAAGCCATCTGTACAACACAGAACCAAAACAGGACTGGAGCAGGCAGTTCCAAAGGAGAGCATGGGGAATCCAACACCACCTCAAGTAACTTAAACTTCCTCTATAGCTTTGTTACATTGTCCCAGGAGACACAGGAAGCTTTCAAGCAATTCTGAGTCAATGGGGATTGTCTGACATGGTGACAGAGCCCTGATTTAACAGGCTGCTAATTAACTTCATGCATTTCAAGTCAGGCAAAGGCTGAGCATCCCTGTCGAACCAGGGCCTACACACAGCACTGAGATAGCTTAAGCCTGAAGAAGTAGGCTGGAAACATCTAACAACAAGAGGATTTCCCATGATAAATCTGGTACTTCCTGCTTCTGGCTGTGCTGGGTTTACCACACAAATCGTCTTTCTCACAGTCCTTCAGCACTGCTCATTCCATTCTCAGCTGGGCTCCAGACGCACAGAGGTGCAGGGAAAGGAAAATAATGAGACAAAGTTGGAATAGGCAAACCTCGTGGTGCTGGAGGCTTTTCAAGGCTCTCAGATGCTTTGGTGGGTTTGCAAACAGGGATAAGATTGTGAACCCCTTTTTTTTTTTTTTTTTTCTTTCCTCTGTAATTTAAAATGCATGCTCTCCCTGTGTACCACCAAGGGCGGCTCAGTTATTAAAGGCATAAACAATTTTTTCTGTGAGACTCAACTATGCCCGGGGGAGTGTAGAAACCTGGACCACCTACCATAAGCTGGGTAGTCAGAGAATATTGCACATAGTCCATACCCTGTGTTTTCTTCCCATGCTAGTGCTCCCACTCTGGTGCCCATCTGCCATCACAGCATCCCCATAGTCGCTCTGTGCAAATATTCTTTGTTTTCAAAAACAGACATGATCCTAGAGTTCTAACACTCACACCCAAATCTGGAAATGATCTGGATTTTCCCCAAAGTCTGGCATCTCATTTCAGGTCCATTGTACAGAATTGACCAGAGACCAGTGTCCAAATTAAACCCTTGATGCAAGCTCGAGCCTCACAGAGGGCCACCAGTGGCTTTGACAGTTTCCCAGCTCAAATGTGTCTTCTGCTTATGCCATTCCCTGCTCCAAAAGGTTTCTCTTTATCCTTTTATACAGCTTCATCCATACGAGCTCCATCCCTTAAACCTCCACCAAATTCACCTTAAACGATTCCTTTTCTGCCTTTGTCTGTAATTCACCAGAGCTTTTCAAGGGCAGTGATTGTCCTTGTCTGACTAACTCTCCTCATAAGCACTGCCTCTCCATTTTTCCCACATTTGAGTCCTCCAAGCTTTTTAAGTGTGATCTGCTCTTCTCTGAAACCTGACTTATTTGTATCTTTGGACAGCACCAAGACATCAGTGCTTTCTGTACTCACGTGTACAAAAGGTTGCCACTCTAAGCTCAGTGGTGGGGGGTCTTGAAATGGCTGTTTTGTTCCCTGCCTTTGGCACTGCGTGAAGAACTTGGATTTCATCTGCCGTTTGCTATCATCTTAAGGTCACTTTCAGATATGTTGTTTTTTCAGGTCCCCCATCTCTAATTGCACGAGTTAAGATTGCTTTCAGTTTTAATTTCCTTTCTTTGATGGTTTCATCCCACTCTTAACATGACTTGAACGTGGATTGCTTTTTTGTTTTATCGGCTTCCTCTGAACATCTCAGCTGACCAGTTCCTGATTTATTTAACCCACATTCACAATATACAGTTAAAATAGTGAGACTAAATGGTTGAGCATTCATTAGAAACAGATCAAGAAGAGACAACATTAACGTCCCCCTGACTGCCGCTTCTACCCTCACATCTGGCCACTAAGTGCCTCTATAAATCAAACATAGCATAAAAGGATGAGGAAAGCTGTAGGGCTGCATCAGGCAAACACTGTCTCTGCTCCACCACAGTTTCCACTACATCTCAAAGGAGTCTGCACACAGCCAAGCCAGTATCAGCTTTGTTGGCTTTCTGCTGGTCCAAGTATCTCCTTGCCTTTTCCACATGACTCTCCCCATCCGCATCCCTTCAGATGACCCCTCTCTGCTGCTACATGAACCTGAGGTCTCAGACACATCAGTTCTTCTTCTGACGTGTCAGAAGAAGACACTTCCATTGTCTGCAGCATTGCTCTGAACAGCATGAGAAAGCCTAACATGGGTCTCAACAAACCCTCACACTCACCCCTTGAAATATGCAGTGTCCATATCTCTGACCATGCAGCCCCAACGGCAATCCAACATCTATTTTGTCTGACACCAGACTACATAGCAGGTAGAAATAAAGGATTAACTCCTGGCTTTAAATTACACATTTTGCTGTCCCATGTTATGAGTTCTTTACCTACATAGATAGATATCAAGTTAAACTGGGTGCTTAGTTTCTCTTCACTGAAGAATTTTCTCCTTGATGTATTTTATTAGAAAGAGAAAATCTCTTCACTAATACTATTTTGATGGGCATTAACAGGTTTTGTGACTATATTCTAGATTTTCCACTAGTGTAACCCAGACTGGGTTTGAGCAATTGTATTTCCAGAGGCTTTCTGTTTGTCTGTACTTTGAATTTGTCTTAAAGTAGTACAATAAAAATTGATTTTTCATTTTCAACTTTAATTTACGTGGGTCCAAGCTAAGTCAGGGAATTTAAAAAGCATAAAACTCCCTTCCTCAATTTTCCTGCTTACAATTTTCTTAAAAATCATTGACCCAAAAAAGAAAGTTTTTCTAATGTAATGGGCCTTTTAAATATTATTTTATTGAAAGCCATGTTTCTCTTTGATTATTCTGCTGATGTTTTCTCCTGATAATCTCCATCAAAATTAAGCAATCTTGGTACTTTTCTAAGCAGCTTAACGCTCCAATTGACTGTGCTGCTGAATATTTCCCTTCTGGCTCCCTGTTAGCAGGTCTACCCAATGGCCATGCATGGCTCTACTTGTTCCCTTGGAGTCCTTCACCACTGCTGTGTCACTCCAGGGGGACAGGATGGACTTGAGGGTGAGTTAGCCCCTTGACCGTGACTATAGTTTCTTGCAAATACAGTCCCCAAGCCTCACATTAGGTCAGCAATTGCAAACTCATGAACATTTAGGACCTCTTTGATGACAGCTAAGAAACTCAAAGCCAGACACCTAAATTAAGGCCATGAAACAAAGCCAAAAACTTAAGATAATTAAAAAAATAAAGATAGTAGGCCTTAAGATAATTTTAAAAAGAAAATAAAAATTAATTTTAACAACCAGTACTATTATACAGAGATTTTATTGAAACAGGGACCTGAATTAGTCAGGAACAGGCCTGAGCAAAGAAGGAAAAGCAACTGATAGCCCTGACCCCTCCATAGTCCAAGATCTCAGGGCTTCAATAAGCTTCATGCAAACAGATTTGGAACCCCCACCAAGAGTAGGCACAGCAGTAGGTAGGAGTAGAGGGTTTGGGGAAGATGCATAGGCCAATTCAGTGGCCATCACTTCAGAATCAAGTTCATGTGTCAGAACAACATAGTCCAGAGAATTTATGGAGAATTTCTTCCATCCCCCCACAGAAGTGAAGAGAGAAAGAAACTTCCATGCTCCTACTGATTAACCACAGTGCAAACTTCATAAACGTGCTCCTGACCTCCACTGCAATGCGCAGACTTGAGTCATTCCAATAAAAGAGGAAATGACACTTTGCCACAACATTACTAAGTCCACATCCCATAAAACCATTTAGGGTAGAGGGACTGAAAAGAAAAAAAAAAAAAGAAAAGAGAGAGAGAAAAGCAAGAGTAAAGCCAGGCAATTATCTGTTATTAACCCAGTCCTTAGTGGTATCACATTGCTCCTAAAAATAATGACAGAGCAACAAAGCTTGTTTGCATCTCCCGTGTCTTTTGTGGGTTCCTCATTATTCTAATAAGCTGCTGCAAAAAGCACTTTGGTTCCATCCCCGTCAGTTATTTCACTGATCACCCTGCTTTCATTTCCACCTGGCACTGCAAGATGTTTCACAATTAACACTTTGATCCTTTCTTTTTCTTTCCTTTTTCTTTTTTGGGTTTTTGTTTGTTTTTTTTTTTTCTTTTAACCGAGGGACAAATGCAGACACCCCCTTTGGGAGGAGCCGAATAAGCTCATGGATGCGACTGCTCCCACATTCTGCATGTGACACACGCTGGGTTTGATCAGACTTTGGGAGAACCAGGCTGGGTATGGCTGGCAAAGCCACAAAACGTACCACTTGTGTTGTGTGACGCCGCTCCCCTGCGGCTTGGTACCAAAAAGAAACCAGGAACAGTTTAAGAATAGATCAGCGTAATGTCCGCCACGTGGGCTCGGGAGCAAAACAGGGAAGGGATGGAGGAGGGCAGCAATGCAACCGTTGCACCAGCAAACACACTGTGGCTCAGGGAGAGTTTGTTTTCTTTTTCCCTGTCACAGTGAGTCATACCACTCATTGGAAGTCACAGCCTGCCTTTCCCCATGAGGAGAAAAAGAAGAAAAGTCTTATTTGTTGCAACGAGCTTTCCTTGCCTCCTTTTATTCCACCCTTCAGAGCAGTTGTTCAAAAGGTTTAAAGCTTCAAATAAGCTGAGATGGAGCTGGTGAGGAGCAGGGTTGAAAACCCCTGCCTCTCTTTTCCTCCTCCTCCTGCTGCATCTCTCCGGTCCCCTGGACAGAGGGGGCCTCTGCCCAGAGCCGTCCTTTCTTTGGCTGGAAATCTGGGCTGTGGCGGGGGATCATAAGTCAACTACTGGTGCAGATTTATAGGAATAACTGTATCTGCTGGGGAGAACAGAGCTGCATGAAGCACCCAGCATGAAGAGGGCCAGCCACCACAGCGCAACCAATGTACGAAGAGACACCCCGCACCCTCCATCAGCTAAAGCCAGCGGAGGTGACTTGCACATTTCAAAGGTCTGAATAATGGACCTCACTGAAATTCCAGTGATTAAATACATTTTTGTCCTTTTACCAAGTAGCAGTCTTTTCTCATGACTGAATTGCCTCCTCTTCCACAAAAGTGGTATTTTACCCTTTTTGGTTTTTTTTTTTCATTTTCAAAATAGCTTTGAAGAAGAACCTAAAATAACCACAGAAAGATTTTTGTATACTCCTAACATCCAAGCTTTAAGATAAACTAGAAAGGATTTATGTGCTGTTTTGCTTTTAGGGAAATACAGAAAGCAGTTTAAAAAGTAGTTACAGAAAATTGTTTTAGCCCCTCTAGAAAGATACCTGGCTAATTGGAATATTAGAGGTCATCATAACAGCATTGGAAAAGGACATCGGTATCAAAGTTAAGTCCTTCTTTGCAAACTGGCTGATTTATATAGAAATTTTAACAAAAGGTGGGAAAAAAATCCAAAGAAATCAATTTTGTACTGTCTTTACATTTTTTTTGGTTTTACAGTTACAAATATTAAAAAAACCCAATAAAAATATAAAAACCCAAACATGAACATCAAGATGAAATGCTTTGCATTGTCTACATCAAAGCTTTCACCGTTTTGAAAATCTGGTTTCTTTGGAAAATCCACATTTTAGCTCTTCGGGGGGAATTGGTGATTTCAAAATGTTGATTCCTTACCACTTTACTAAGAAATTGTTGATTCTTCCAGCACTTAAGTTCAAGCATAACTTTACTACAGCTGTATTTGCATGAGGGCATTTACAAGGGTAAACTCATGCACACATAGTAGTGTTGACAGGATGAGGGCTTCTGGTAACTCGCTGACACTCAGTACAACCTATAACGCTGTACAATGCCCGCTTTATGTACACCAGACTTTGACCTTATTCATCCAAATACCCTTCTGACTTTGCTCCAAGGGCTTTTATGTTCTCTGAAAACAATAAAATTTCCCTTTTATGACATTACAACTGGAATTTCAAAGTGTGATGAGTGAATGTGGTGTTGTTCTCCTTATTAAGGCACAACGAGCTTGTACGCTGCCGCTCAAATTATTTTTATTTGGGGTTTACATAACCCTGATACAACAAGCAGCAGATTGGGGTCCAAAGTGCAAACCCCAGGCACAGGCAATCTAAAACCCCACCTTCCAAAATGGACAATGACTTTGACCTCTGCAGTTTTAACCAACAGGGAATGATTCTTGGGCTACGACACCTTCTCCGCACAGCAAAACCACCGGCTCTGCGACATGAGGGACTTTTCCACTAGTCCTCAGACCCCAGAGTCATAGAAACACATACATCAGCCTTTTAAGCCATGATTTTCCAGAACTCATGGGTGCGATGAAGCCTTTGAAGTATGATAGTCTAGTGGCATAAAGGCAACTGATACTGAAGTGTCTCTTTTAGGGGGAGGAGGTGATACTATCATAGAATCATAGAATGATTAGAGTTGGAAGGGCCTTTAAAAATAATCAACTTCCAACCCCCCCTGCCATGGGCGGGGACACCTCTTAATAGACCAGGTTGCTCCCAGCCCCATCCAGCCTGGCCTTGAACACCTCCAGGGATGGGGCACCCACAGCTTCTCTGGGCAGCCCGTTCCAGTGCCTCACTACCCTCACAGGAAAGAATTTCTTTCTAGTATCTAATCTAAGTCTCCCCCCTTTCAGTTTAAAACTGTTACCCCTCCTCCTACCACTATATTCCCTGATTAAGAACCCCTCCCCATCTCTCCTCTAGGACCCTTTCAGATACTTCAGCATCACCCTAAATTCCCAGTCACCAGGGAAGAGTAAAAAAGAACCCGAGGCTCCATTAAACACAACCCAAAGCTTTAGCTCTTGACTCCTTTAATTTTAACGCAGATTTACTCACAGAGGCTATTTTCTTCCCTGCAAAAGATGCTAATACCAAAAGAAAAGTAGAGCAGATTGCCATCATGAAAAAAACACGTACGCATAAAGCAACGCAGATGCTCTAGCTCAATTTTTGAACATGCTAACCTCCTCGGCACGAGTTTGAACAATGCCGATTCAGTTCCAAGGCCAAAGCTGTGTTAGTAATGGCTTACTGGCACTGCTCTTGAGCCTACCTTCCTCACAACTGGCAAAAAGGATGCTTCCGCTGGGATAATTTATACCAGTTTCCCTAAGGAAATCCACTATAACAGCAAAAGTGCTGTTTTGCCAGGATAAGCTATAACATTTACGCAGCATTTGCCAACATATATATATATGTGTTTTAAAAAAAAATTATGAAAAGCCATGCCTCTCTGCAAACGCTGTTCCACTGACAATGATTCTTTGCACAGATTTGGCTTGGAGTGTTGAGTGGAGATACGAAAGACATTATTATATGAGACTAGGGACGGGCTCCAATCTCTGCTGAAGTAATTGAAAATAGAAAATGCTGAAAATCAAACTCAAAGCATGTACACAATCCAGGAAAATGTTGCAAATGTTGCAAAACACTTCTCTGAACAATGAAAGTAACTCAGTCCTGAACTAGGTCCTCAGCTGGTGTGACTGGCTTAGCTCCACCAAATCAGGTCATGGCACAGTGGTGCAAACACAGTCCTAAAATTTCCCCATTTTGTGGCTTTGTAATGAAATTTGGATGGAGGCTACCTGCCATGCGTTCAACTGCTATGAAGAAAAAAGGAGATTTAAATCTCCTAGAACCTCAAATACGATGAAATGAAATCAAAGACAGATATACAACTCCAAGGAGGGCGTATCTTTCCATGTGAGGAGGACCTTTAGCTCAGGATGAGTGAAGAGTGAAGAACAAGAAAAGGGTAAGAGGGGAAAGATGGAATGAAGTAGTCCCAACGGAGGAAACAGGTGGTGGGCAAATTCAGAAGGGGTGAGGA
>VZRU01016000.1:64719-74982 GCA_013398155.1 Pedionomus torquatus | reverse complement strand
GGTGGGGGGGGGAAAGGTGAAAGAACAACACAGATCAAGAAACAGGAATCTGAGTTGGAGGAGAGAGAAGGGGAGGGATGGGCAGGCAGTGATAAAGAGAACAGGGTTAAAAATGAGTAAACAGAGAAGGCATGAAGAGAAGGGTTCAGGCTAAAGGAGCAATTGCCCTCTGGCAAACATACTGCAGTGTAAATGGAAACACGTATGTCAACAAGGAGTGTCCTGAGATGTGCTGGAGAGGAAATAGCTTACTTGATGTGAGCTTCTGCTGGGAACCACGACAGCCTTCTTGTTCTACTCCCCCATCACCTCCTTCTGGAGGTGCTGATGCCCTTATGTACAGCAAGGCACTGTCAGAGAGGATACCTGCACCCAGCCATGACTGCACCTCCACCCAGCACCACTGCTGATGGCAGTAAGCTCATAGCTATTCACAGCTACAGCAGCTACTTGACTTCAACCAGCTCCAAGCAAGCTGCATCACAGCTCCTCACAATATAAATATATTTGACATTTTCACAGGTAGCTTCACACACTCTTGAACTCAAAAAAGAGCTTCAGAAATAGCTGATAAGCACACACAAAGGTATCTAAAGCTCTTAAAGCTGAGTCCAGTGCCTGAGCTCAAGTCCTCCAGAAGCTTTGGTCTGTGATTAAAACCAGAATCCTTAATTTCACTGCCTGAATTGTGTTGGTCAAGACTCAAGCCTCCCAGAAGCATCTTTTCCTGGAATCTAAACTCACATAAACATTTTTTTTCCGATTTCAGCCAGTCTTTGAAGTGATACAACCATCCACTTGTACCTTCAGACATTTTCCAGAACATTCCCGGGGGTTTTAGTCTTCTTTCTCCTTTAGGAGAAAGCTTAGAGAGGATGGCAGCAAGATGACAATAAGAACTATGATCTCCTTCCATAGACAAAGGGAAAATCCCATGATAAAGGAAAAGGATGCAGCAGAGAGTTTTCTGCAGAGGCTGTCAACACTGCTGCCCAAGCTTTTGGATGGTTGCTTGGGAGCTTCTAACTGATTAGACATCTATAGGTGGGGAGCCATACATTCAGGAAGACCTATTCCACATGCTCATCATTAAACCAAAATCTCTTGATATACTCTGCACATACAACAGGACTATGCGTCCTCATGGCATTGGACCTTAACTGTCCAGGGTTTCCAAAGGACCCAAGAGAAGCATCCCGGCTAAAGAATCTCTTTTCTCTATGCTAAGGATTCAGCCTTTTGGGCTAATGGGATTTGTGTATACCAGTTTCTGTGGCCAGTGGTGCAGAGAGAAGTGAAATGACTTAATACCTATTCTTAGATTTTTTTTCCGTGTCCAGTAACACATAGCACAAGTCTAAGGTGCAGCTCAACTAAAAGTGTGTTTAATGATACCATATTTCAGTGCAGCTACTTCTGCTCCTGCCCAAAACCAGCCCATGTCAACAGAAACGCTTTTATCCCAGTAGCAGTACAGCCATAAGCAGGGTGTTATACCTCCTTAAAGACCCAGTTGGGCTGCAGAGGTAATGTATCAGTATAGACAATCTCTTAGACTACTACAAAATTAATCTATGCACCATCAAGATACTGACAGCAAATCTATTAGCCGCTAAGCATGTTATTGTGGAGAAGCTGACACATGGTAACTTACACAGAGCTAAAATCCTCACAAGGACATGTTTAATACACAGCACATCACGGGTTGTAAGGGACTGTTCCCAACAGCGATTTATTTTCCTTCACTTCTGCTGTTGTGACTTCCCTTTGAAGTGTTAAGAAACACTTTTCAGATATCTTCCATCACCCTGTCAAGTACAGATCACTACTTGTGTGACCAGGATCATTAATGCCTTTCTACAAAGACCTGTAGTCTATTAAAAAAAAATCCTTTAAATGTGCAGAATCCAAGTCTTTGCATTAAGTCATGCTTGAAGATGGCTCAGAGATGAAGGGCTTCCTATAACTATAAACTCAGAAGACAGATGAAAGTTCAGTCACAGACACCGAATCTTTTTGACATTTCAACATTTCTACTCCAGAACACATGACAAACCTTCAAACAACCATGTTGTTTTATTTTTACAAGGACACCAATTAGCCTGTGTTGTTTAGATTGGTAATACTTGCAATGTATAAACTTTCTGAGCATATGGCAAGTGAAAACAAATAACCTCCATCAGATATGCATTTTCTGTGTCAGAAGGGCAAAGGAAAATTAAGTGGCATTTCTGTAATAAACCGCCTCTAGATTTCCTTTCCAGAATCTGAAGAAACATTCAAAGGTAGAAGCAGAAATGTACATGCTGATCTGAAAACAATTCTCCAGTGGGTACTTTCTCCAAGAGAGTAGTGTTGCTGTAGCTATGATGGTCTGAAAATAGACAGACGATAATCCTTTCCTGGATCAGCTGATACAGCTAAAGAAAACAAGACCTGGGCACATGGGGTTTTCTAAATTCTATTCACATGAAGGACATCTTTCCTTGCACAGCTTTGATGCCAACTCTTATAGCTCTCCAACCACCAAAGTTTTCTAGCTGTTTTCTCTTGCTTCTCTCTGCCCTACCAACTGCCTAAGCAGACCTGAGAGGGTGGTCCAGATGTTCAGGAGCCTGGGTCTATTTCTCTTTTGTCACAAGCTCTTTGTAAGGCTTTAGGAAATCTACGTCACGTCTCTAAACATCCATGTCTCTATCACCTGTACAGCAGGCTAAGTGCCCTCTTATCCAGGGCAAGCGGGAAAGCACAGTGAGGAGGAAGTGTTCAATGTTGATGGAACTTGGTCTAGTGGTCTACTGTTGATGGAACTTGGTCTATCAGGATGTGTCCCTGCCCATGGCAGGGAAGGTGGAACTAGGCAGTCTTTAAGGTGCCTTACAACCCAAACCATTCTATGATATCAGCTCCCTGAAGTACTCCTCTGTTTCAGATGCAAATGCCTTCACCAGGCTGCTGAGGGAGCCAGAGGAAAAGAACAGAAAAAAAGACACCTGAAGGCAGGGTAAGTCACAGTCCCTACAGGTTTATGTGATTTTTATCTCACCCCTGAAGTTTCATCCTACTGCTCTGGAACCCATTGATTGATTTAAATGCATTGCTGCACCGATATGCAAACATGCATCTCCTTCCTGCACCACAATATAACCAAAAACATAAATTCCTTTTAAATTAGAGAGAATAATCTAATTCTTCAGGAAAAGACCAGCATTATTGGATTTTAAGGCAATAAGTATATCAGAAACTTCTACAAAAGGGGAGCTATAGAGCCAGGCAGCCACTGAGTAACAAAGGATTCTAATAGTCACAAGCAACCTACACAGGTGATTTCTAAAGAGCCCATTTTCTGAGCACAAGGTATTGGTTTCATTTCAGAAAGCGTAAATACGTTGTGCTAAAGAATTATTTCAATGACAGATGCAGAGAGCTGTTTGCTCAGTGTTCTTAATCCAAACAAACAGTTGCATACTCTTACCTATGACATAAGTCTCTCATCTTAAGAGTCTGGCCAAGAAAAATATTTTCCTAGCTAGTTTGTTATGAAAATGTTTGAATAAAAGAAGCAACATCAATAACTTATGTAAAAACTTCAACCTCTAATCAGCTGAGCTTTAATAAGGTTTGAGATAACAGCACACACATTTTGCCAAGAGTATAAAATAATCATAAAATATTATAATTGATGTGCTGTTCTGGTTTATTACATCTCACAAACTAGATAGTTGATTACATGGAAGAAAACAATTCAGACCTTGTGTTAACATATTGTAGTAATTAATAGGCATTATTTGAATTTGGGGAATTTCAGTGAGGGTTTTTGTTTGGGGCGGAGGGGTGGGGGGTGTTGGTCTGGTTTGGGGGGGGATTTTATTATTTTAACAGCCTGTACAAATTTGGCCAAAGGCTCAAATCTCTCTGAAATCAAATGAAACTATTTATGGCACAGCGATTTGGCCCATAGGGTTTTGAAAGAAGTGGAGATGGCAGAGCTTAATTCCTGCTCAAATTAAACCCTCAAGATAGAGGAGGTGGCGCGGGGGGGGGGAGGCCCAAACTGCAAATAAACCCTTGACAATAAGTTACACCACGGACTTTCCTTTTTGGAAGGTAGTGAGCTGCAAATAATTGCTAATAAAAGGTTCACTGTGTTTGGTGAATACAAATCATTATTTAGTGGCTGCAGAGCAAGTCTTTTTCTTGCTCTCTTGACAGTTTAACTACACGCCAACAATATTTGCTTAAAGTCTTTGGCTCCATTAATCTCAAACCCTGCTACACCGATTGCCAAAGCTGATGACAAACCCCAGTTAACTTGGATCATCTACTTGCCCATGACAGTATTTTTCCCATGACATTGAAAGGATNCCCCCCAAAAAGAGGGCACAAGTCTACAGATTTTCAAGAAGGTTTGAAAAGATAAGTCTATGGCTTAAGGTGACTGATAGAGATAGCTGGGGACTACTTGGAGATGAGGAAGAAGAATACCCTTGCACTCTAATTGGCTTTTTTGTTTGCTCACAGTTGCTTCTAATATGGACAGATCTCCATGAGAAAACACAAAATTAGCACCTGTTAGGACAACTTAACCTTCAGGGAGAAAAGCAAACATCCTTGGCTTGTCAAGATTTTGAAACAAAGGTTGAAAAGGAAGTGATTGCATCTCTGGCTTGTTTTAACCCCTTCTTGCAAGATGCTGCAGCTAATTAACGAAGATCCACCACTGATTGTTACCGACCCTCTTCTGGTACATGAAGCAGCCCCATAGAATGTGGGACTAATTAGCAATATCTTCATACCCTGAGCATCAATATCAGAAAAGTAGATGCATACTAAAATTATTATTGAGGGGGGGAAACTGAGGCACAGAAAGAAAAATAACCATTTATACTCTGACCCCTTGTGACTGGCAAATTTAAAGAGAGGCATTCACCAGTTGTCCGTATTATGAGTCCTACAACTTAATAGAGAAGAACTTGAAAGCACGACTGCTTTAGCTATTTTAACAGTCACCCTCCCTCAAATGGCTGATGGGAGGCAAATGGGGCTGTTCCATTCATGTTTTAGCAGTCTGAATTACAGGGAATTGGAAAAGATGTGTTGGCCTTGTGGTTCAAAGTAACCCTGCCATTTAAACCCTTTGTTAGTCCATGCAAGCTCTGCCATAGAGGAGCTCACTTTCCTGGTCCCTATGTCTTCAGCTGTCAGCCTGGTGTGGAAGGTCCCATTTACCACAGACAGACACTCTCTTACATCCAGTTCGGATTTACGTGTGACTACTGGAATAGTGTCATTTGCTCTTGAGCCAACACCAGCCCTTCTCTGAACTCTCAGATACCCAGACTCCCTTGGTATGGGAGAACACAGCCACGTTCTCTTCTCAAGTCGTGTTGGGAAGTGGGATGTGGGCATCAGCAACTCCCTTCCTCCAGCCCAGCCAAGCAGGAGCGGTACCACCTGAAAGATGGACTGCTCTCCTCTGCCCACCACTCAGCTAGACTCCCTGAGGAGGTGCAACAATGTTTTGTGCCTGCTGGCTCTGCTGAGTAACACCGAGTTCAGCTGCCTCTCCAGACAAGAACAGCATCCAGCAACGACCTCCCACTTTCATCTTGCTTGGGAAAAAACTTCTCAGAGGCAACTTAAATTTAAAGCAAACCCAGCAATTAAAAATGGGTTCTGCGTCCTCTTTCCTGACTCATCAGCAGGTGCTCTGGTCAAAACCACAGCTGCCTTGACCAAGTAACTGTGTCACCTCTCCCAGAAGCCCACTTCCACAGGCAGATGCCAAAATGCTGAATTTGGTGGGAAATCTAATGGAAAAACTGAGAAAGAAGAGAGAAACACTTCCCAGCAAAAGCTGTGGTATTCAGCCACGGCTCTGGACAATGCAAGCAGGGTACATATTATATATACCTGGCTAACAATAGCATCACCTCCATCACCCTGCCTGTGGCTTCTTCTTGATAGATAATGACTTGATTAAGCTAAGGGCTTCAGTGAAACTATTCATGTGTGAAAGCATAAAGCCTGCACAGAACTCCGCAGGACAGCGACCTCAGCAAGTAAATTGAACTAAAGTGATTGTAAATGAGCTAACATCTTTCACTTAACACTGCCTCCTGTTACCCTCCAACAGAGGCACCAACCTCTCTCTCACTGGAATCTTCCACTTCTCGGTCAAAACCACAAGCATCTCCCAATTTTTCTACACTTTAACCCCAGAGGGGTTCACACTGTAGCTAACAGCCTCCGAGAGGACTGTAATAAAAACTGAGTGAGTCTTTGTTCTATATTGCAGATTAAAGAGAACAATCCACAGTAAAAATGTAAAATAGCTTTCCCGAGTTTTCTTTCCTCTTTCCTCCCTCCCTTTTTGAATAATCGGTATCTGCATGTGAAGGTTCAATGTCACCAAACATGAGGCTTGTGTACAAAAGCACAAGATCCTTGACTAAAGCACAGCATACTTAACAGCTCAAAAGCAATTGTTGTAAAACTTCATGGAATTGTGCCTGGCAATCGTATTTTATTGTCATTTGTACAGGGAAGCTTCAGCATTTTCTNTTTTTTTTTTTTTTTTTTTTTTTTTTACCTTGGGGAAGTGGTGGATATTTGATGAAGAAATTCAGGCTCAGGAGTTCATGGCCATATTTACTGTTTTCTCCAGAATGTACATATTTTATACAAAGTACAACCCAGGTGTTTGTAAGAGAAACACTTTCCATTTATTCAGGTAAGAATATAGCCCAAGGTCATATAAAAGCTTGTCACTGAAGTTTGCACTGACTGTGGTGCAATACATAAAGGTCCAGTTTGACACAGCACTGAATATTTTTGTGCTCTGAAGCCAAAATCTTTACAAGAGAAAAGGTAGGGAGGAAAAAATAGAACCCTGAGGCCACAGACCCCCTGGAATTCAAGAAAGTCAGAATATGCTCCTTCCACAGCAAGGATTTAAATTTTTAATCCTCTTCATCTAAGAAAAGGTCCTTAAACACCACCTCACTACCCCTCGTGCTGCCTCTCCAATGTAGACACAGAGATTTCTTGCCAGATGGGTGAATTACACACTTATCTTCACCCCCTTTCTTCCCAAGGATACTTTGAATAGAAACATGCATGGAAGTGGAAAAACAGAAGACCACATTTCTTAAAAGCCTTTATATAGCAGCGCCAGGAGAAGAGGGGAAGGACTGTTTCCCTCCAGTGAACCACAGAATTGTCAGAGTTGGAAGGGACCTCTAGAGAACACCTAGTCCAACTCTCCTGCTAAAGCAGGACTACCCAGAGCATATCGCTCAGGACTGCATCCAGGTGGGTCTTGATGGTCTCCAGAGAAGGGAACTCCACAACCTCCCCGGGCAGCCTGTTCCAGAGCTCTATCATCCTCACTCTCAAGTTTTTCCTCGTTTTTGGATGGAACTTCCTATGGTCCAGCTTGTGCCAGATGCTCCTTGTCCTGTCACTGGGATCCACTGAAAATGGTCTGGCTCCATCCTCCTTCAGCCCACCCATCAGATACTTGTAAGCATTAATAAGGTCTCCCTCCTCAGTCTTCTCTTCTCCAAGCTAAAGAGTCCCAGCTCTCTCAGCCTTTCCTCATAAGGCGCATGATTTGGGGGAGGAAGGGGAAGCAGGACACTGGCAGGGCTTGCAGCTCCCATCCTCCAGCACCAGCACACACTGGGCACACGTGTGATGAGCAAGGGCAGAACAGAAGGTTTCACCGTAACAAGCCCAATGCTCACTAAGGGATGTCCTTCAGCCCTTTGCCAGCACACCACCATCTGAGGAGATACAATCTTGGCCAACACATCCATCCAGGTACAGCTCCTGCTGCATGGAGGACATTCCTACCCCACCAGTACAGAGGAGGGTCTGTGTCCAGTGTGGTACAACACAGCACCGTGCCTGCTCAGATAAAATACTGCTCCAGCAACAACAGCAGCAAGGAAATGCCTCCAAGCCTGAGACACTATGCATTGCCCTGCCTGAGGCATAAACCAGGATGCAGGGGCAGGTGGCTGAAGCTCTGCAGGCCAACGGGAAAAGAAGTCCCAGGAAAGCAGAGTTTTGCTTTCCAGATGGAGCCAAGCACATCTGGGGAGGCAGCACCTCCCAGCAGAGGGGCTTTTCCTCCTAAAGAGTCCGCTACGGAAGTGACACCCTGGAAAGCACACTGCATGCATCTTCTTGCCTCTCTGCTGAATTTGCTAGGAAGCATATGGCAGGTCCACACACGGCAGTTTTAAATAGGTTTGGGGTTTGTTGTTTTTTTTTTTAATGCTGGGATCCTTATCTGGACACCAGCTGTTTGTGCACATGAGGGTTTAAAACAGCCTTTCTGGCACTGGGAGCAATGATGCACTGTTTCTTTGCCTTAGAAAGAAGAACATATACATATAGATGGCCAGCTAAAGTAGACAAATGAAAAGAGCTAGATAAAGTGAAACATGTGAACAAAAAGCATTTCTATTGAGCAAACAGTGACTGCAGGCTGGGACTGCCACATTTCTGGGTTGTCCTCTTTACACTCATTTTTCCTCCCTAGAAATGGCTTTGTGGACCCAATACCATCACATCATCAGAAATTTCAGAACATCCCTCAGCCTGAGGAGATAAGTGAATTTTATTTCCTCTCCAGTGCATACGTGCTAATCAATATGATCTATGTGCATATGTTCTGTGCCCCATAAATCCTGCAGAGCTGGTACCTGTCAGACATGCTATACATATGGGTATTTCCGTACAGGATTTTCTGTGTGGAAGGAAACCTTAGTAATCATTAAGGCACGGCCACACAGCTGGAAGGGATCTCAAGACATCCAGTCCCCTCTACAGCAGTGTCCATATCTTCTCCCCCTCCTCATTGCCAAGCCCTCTCATGGTTAGATTTAAAAATAAAATAAAATAAAACCACCTCCCCCCCCCAAAAAAATCCAAAACAATACAATGACCCACCAGACCAAACCTTCTTCCAGCTTTTACAATGAGGAGGTAAGACACACTGAGACTCATCCTAAAATTTTTGGGGGTGTCCATGGTCACAGTGATCCCTGGTGTCTACCACTATGCTCAGATCACTCCCATCTCCTTGCACCCCCATGGCTTCTCCCCAAGCAACAAGTAACTCACCAGCCTGGGAGGGCTCCAGCTGCAACTTACAGAGTGAGCACGTGCATATGGACACATAATATACACACATTTTTATATATACATACACACACACATATATAAAAATTACCAAGACGTTAGGGGGAAGGAGGAAGAGGGAAATCCCTCCTTTCATCTGGACCTAAATGGGAAGACCTGGGTTGCACTGGAAGTGAGATTTCAGAAACGTAAGGAATGAATGGTCTGCTTTGTCTCCGCAGCTTTGATATATCAGTTCCTTCAGTGACAGACTTGTTAATCTTTCCAATGTTGCTTTTTCAAAAAAGACAAACACAGTGGATAAATGCGAAGGGCCAACCACATCCCCTCCCATAGGAAGTCTCGCCACATGGGCAATTCTTCCAAGTAAAGAAAACAGCCCACTTTATTTACAGGGTAAATCATTTTGACTTATCTTGCCGGGGTTTGCTCATAGCAAACTGACAGTTTCCCCCTGTTGCACAGTAAATGGCTGATGGGGAAAATGTTTTCCTTCCCACCATGTAGAAACAACCAGCCAGAAAGGAGGAGGGGTCGGGGACTTCATTTTTCTAATACTCCATTAATGTTCTCCTAGCTGACAATCACTGCAAAGGCTTGAACTCACCACTCCAGGCAGCTCGAGCAAGAAACCTGAATCTCTACAGGGATTTTTGGCTAAGTACATCGACTCAAGTTAGAACTTTTGGTCTTAAAGGGTAAAGTAACCATTAAAATTATTTCCAAGTAAGTGCCATTACTCTAGGAAACACAAAAGAAAAAACCCCAAAAACCAAAACCAAACCAACAACCTAAAGTTTTTCCTTTTTTCAACTGTTTAAACCCGTCCCGTTAAAAAATTATTACTTCTTTGTCACCTAAAATGACAGGACAGCAGCGGTAGGAACATTTTAAAGGTGCAGTATTCCCAAGAAGATTCCCTAATTTCTTTTTTTTTTTTTATATGCATTTTTTTTCCATGATAATCCACTGATCCATCTGCTTGTTTGTGGTTTGGGGTTTCTTTATTTTGGTTTTTTTTTGTTTTTTTGTTTTTTTTTTTTTTTTTTTTTTTTTTTTTTTTTTTTTTTTTTTTTTTTTTTTTTTTTTTTTTTTTTTTTTTTTTTTTTT
>VZRU01016000.1:44727-57116 GCA_013398155.1 Pedionomus torquatus | reverse complement strand
TTTCCACAAGCTGGAGGAGTATCTTGGATCAGGGGGAGGCGAGGAGGTCTCTTCCTTTTGTACATGGTTGCACTGTGTTAGAAAATCAATAAGCAAGGTCCTGACCTCAGCATAACTTCAGACATCACTCACAACTCCTTTGAATCTCTTCCCCCACAGAAACCCAGTTTTCTTTTTAATGGCACACACCAGAGGGAGTGCTGGGGGGGGTGTGGGTCTTGCTTCAAGATGTGAGGATAACCCATTTGCACCCATCTTTCCTGGCAGGTAGAAATCAAATTAGAAGAGGAACGCACCCAGGGAGGGCGAGGGGAACAGGGTTAGCTGAGGTAGAGTGCAGCCCAGCAGGAAATGCCAAAAAAGAAACCATATGGAGCGTGGAGGTGCTATGGATTAATATATGAGTTCCCACTATTTTTTATTATTTTTTCTTTCCTCAGAGGGCATCAAAAATAAAACACACATTCTTTTTTTCCCTTCTTCTTTTAGCACTGGGCTATTTTCTGTTAAATCTCATCTTCTAAAAATAGAAAATAAAAAAAATAAAAACAAAAAAAAAAAAACCAAAAACAAAACCCAAAACAAAACAAAAACACTGAAAAACAAAAACACGCTTTGCCACATGTTTTCCCTCCAGCCGATTCCTCAGGCTGGCTAAATTGGGTGATTAAAATATAGGAAGGCCTCCAGATTCCCCTCAGGACTGTTTTTAATATCTGTAAAACTGCCACTTTGTCTTGCCAAGGTAAACACCATCGCATGCAGTTCAAAGGTGAGCAAGCCTAAATGTTTCCCTTCGCCTGAAAGGAATCTGCCTTGGGACCCCGCGGGCCGTGCCGGAGGGGGACGCGGCCGAGCCCGGACCACGGCGTGGTGGCCGGAGAGGCATCTGTGTACACAACGCTAACTTCTCCCACACAAATACTAAAAATTTCTCATTAAAAATTATTGCTGTGTCAACATGTGAGGCCGCTCAGCCCCCAATCTGGAAAAGACGTTCTTGTTTTCTCTTGCCTTTGCTGGGAAAGCAGCAACGGCAGCAGGGAAGGAGGGAGAGGGATGGGACGTGAGACCAGAGTCATCTGCTGCTGACTTTGGATCTCTTCTTTCTCCCTTGTCACTCAAGTCGAGATTTCCAACTGTTCCACTTCATCTATTTTAGTTACTTGCTACACAGATTTTTTCCCCTCTCCTCCTTCGCTGCCTATCACGGAGCTTTATATTTCCCTCACATGGCTGGGCTGGCCGCAGCACTTGGCCTTACTTTAAATGGAAATGCAATTTTAAGCCATCTCTTTTGTCGTAGCGGCTGCAGTGCCTTCAGAGCACAAGATTTGCTCTTATCAAGACCCATCTACACAGATGCAGCTGTAAATCTGAACTCGCGCTGCCCGTGCGTGATCTCTTCCACGGGTGGCCAGGAATTCATAGCAAAACAGCACAGGGACCACGTCTTTGAGCAAAGCCAGCAAGACAAAACTTGCATCAAAGCCCCATCAAGTCAGGCTCTTGATTCTGCCCTACAACGCTGGGCCTTTTGCTCCAACGCACCAAAATAAAAAGTTTAAATATACGTGTTGTTATCAAGCGAGGTGAAAGATGGGAAAGTTACCCCAGGGAATGAAAAACTGAGTCAGGGTGGGATGGAGAGGGGAGGGCAAGGAACCAGTTGTGTCCTGTAAAACTGAGCAGCCACCCTTACTTGAAGCGTCCAGCTCAGGGGAGGGCTGGGTGGCCAGAGGCTGCTGCTGCCCGGCTCTCCAAAGCCCCGCCGCGATGCAGGCAGGTTTGTGCTGAGATGACATGAAATACAGCGAGGTGCANACACACACAAAACAAACACAAAAAACCCCACACACCACAACCCCACAACTTGCTTTGAGGTCAGGCACCCACACACGCAACTCAAACAGTGGAGACCTAATCCAAATTTATTGGAGTTTGTAACAGCTGGACTTATGCCTCTAATACCTTTTAAGTGCCTCTTTTAACAGTGAACTGAGAGTGTCTTTGATTAAGGTGGAGTTGAAAGTATGTTAAGTTCATAAGCATGAAAATAGCCATTTAGTTCTCTTGGAGATTAATTCTGCCTTCAGTTTACTCTCATCAAACCCCATTAATGTCTAGGATTTGGTCTTTAGTGTCCCATTTGCATAAGCTCTGTTTATTATAGGGGCTCTTGATAATGTGAAAGTATCAAAATATTTCTTTCCCAAAATATAGAGGCATTAATCTTGAAATCCTCCTAATGTCCTTAATTTGCCATCAAATCCCACAACAGGAACAAATGCACTTTCTAATCAGCAATCTTTTCTCGCTTATAGGCCCCGATCCAACAAGCTTTTAAGCAAACAATTTACTTTAAGCAATGAGTAGTTGTACTGGAACCAATGGAACAGCTCGTGTGTTGTGATGGATTGGGGCCATAGAAAATTGCCTTGATGAAAATGTCAATGCTCCCAAGAGCTGGTGAAAATATATTTTTATTATAAACACACAGAGGAACTGTTTTGATCTGAACATTATGGGGAACAAGCTTTGAACCAATGCTTTTTCACGGTCAGACCTAAACAGAAACGGAACACCGCCAGGTTGGATGACAGTTTAAAAAGGCAGCCCAGAGCCAGATTGATGTTTGTATATAATGAAATTTAGTATTGATGTGATATGGACACTGTCCAGCCTCTATGACTTGTTAGGGCAATGTACAGAAAATGTGAAGAAGATAAAAATCAAAGGCACACAAGGAAAATAAGTCTCAACACTAAGAGGAAACATTGTTTTGAGAAGTTATTTCGCTGCAAATGTTTTGAAGATAAGCTATGGCCAGATGTAAAATACAGAAGTGATGATAATGTCTGAGCACCACACACAGACATCACATTTGCATTTAAATCAGCAAATCAAAGCTGAGCCACCCACCAGACATGAATTAACACCTGGGATCCAAGTTCACAGAGCCCTCACAGAACTGTCACTTTGTCCCCATACCCATCCATGCCCATGGGCACCAGGGAGCACACGGTCAGGGGGTTTTGGACAGTATCTCCATTGCCCCTGCACAGAGGTGGATTCAGGTAGAACTGCTCTGTGGCGAGGACTGCCAGATAAGAAGGGGTAACAGACAGCAAATCAGCCCCAGAGACCAGCACAGAGTTAATCCCAGATTCCTGCTGCAGTGGATAGGGAATCACTCCTGTTCTTTTATGAATATCATATGTCCATCTGTTTGCTGGATCATCGTTGTGTTGCCTGCTCCATGATCACCAGGGCTTACTCCTGCCAGGAGCTAACTGCACATAGGTCAGGGGATTGATGACAGCCACAGATGGCCCCATTCACTAATACCTAATGGACAACCAGGTGTCCTTCACCCTGGAGGTTCACCTTGCACCACACACCCAGCTTGGCAGAAGGGGGAGAGGGCCAGCAGTCAAGCCACAACAAGGAACCTCATGGCAAATGAAAACACAGGTCCTAAAAGTAGAAGGGTGGGAGGGAGAAGCATCTTGGGGAAGGAGTGGGAGCCCTGGCTCAGAGACAGCAGGGACCTGCATAAGCCAGCCATAAATGGCTTCAACTAGACTTGAGTTTGCTGCTCTTCTGGAGCAAATAATTTGCAAACTGAAGGGTCCACCTTTGCACTCAAACAGCTTCTGATGTTTTCCAATCAAAGAGAGGACAAACCAAACAGAACTCCAGGGGACAAAATTAACTGCCTTTGCTCACACCACTGCAAAAAGAAAGGGGTTGCTGCTGAAGAGGTCAGGCAGCAGGTTTCAAACAGACATTAGCAGCAGAAGCCTTTACCGGGGCATCGTGGAGATCACAAAGTTTCCATGGCTGAATTTTAAATAGGAGGGGAAAAGACAAGACAAACTCAACACCCAACCCACAATTGACTCAAACAGAACACAACCTCTGCCTCACCACATTGCTAAGCTTCCAAAGCAGAGGATATGCCAGGGAACAAACAACACTAGGTACCTTCTCATTTTTCCCCAGTTACCAGCAAGCAGACACAGGCACAGCACTGGGTTGTTGTACTGTGGACTGACCCAGCACGGGACATGGTATATTTGTAGCCAGAAGGATGCAGCCTTTGAGGAAGTAATGGGGATGGGAAGCATCCCAGTGTGCCCACAGCCTGGTCAGTCATCCTCCCACTCCCAGAGAGGGAACCACAGCCTGGAAGTTGGAACAGGGGTGGTACCAGCACCAAAGCAGGGAAATAGGGAAGGAGAATTGAGGTGGCAAAATAAGGGGTGAGGCAGAAGAGGGATCTACATCCTATTAGTCCCTCCACATTGGATTCCTCAGGATATGGAAAGTTGCTGGACCAGAGGGAACTGGGCAAAGAACCAGAGAGGAGCGGGCTCTTCAACTTCACCTGCAACAAAGCCACATCCTGACTGCAAATCTTGCAGATCAATTATGGCCACAGGTTGCAAAGGCGGGGGAAGAGGGAGTTTGTTTGTTTTTCTTTTCTTAGCAAACCACAAGACCATTTCCTAGCACGTTATCCGGAGAATGACAGGCAGGGCCAGGGCTGCCGAGTGCCTACGAAGAGGCTGCCAAGTCCCAAGGATCACCATTGCTAATTGGCTCCTCTGAAACGAGCGTGACAGAGAGCCACATTTTCTCACCCGCGGGTTTCGGGGTTATATTTAACTGGCCGAGGCAGAATCAAATGTCAGCTTGGCTGAAAGGGGAAAAAACAAAACAAAACAAACAACAACAAACAAAGTGAGAACTTGTCATTAAGCCTGGGGGGGGAGTCAGTGCTAAGCACGCTGCGGACGATGCCCACAGACAGGGCTGGCAGGCATGGGCAGGGAGGAATTCATCCCATTAAAAATACATAGTTTAGATTCAGGTTATGTATTTTGATTTGTAAGCAACACAGGGGACTGGGGAAAAGGGAGACAGATGGTGGGGACCTTTATCCATTCTGATCTCTCTTTTGGATATTCCCACCCCCCCCAGTTTAATTGCAGCCACAGACTTCTACATCCAGCAATACCAAGGGCAGAAGCTTCCAGCAAAAAAGGGGACAGAGTGCCAAACAGAGACAGGGTCAGAAAACTCCTCAAGCACTTCTGGAGCCACTGGAAAAAGTTCATTTCAGCTAGAGCACAGGTGCCTTTGGGCATGATGAAAGAAGGTAGAGGAGGAAGCTTCCCCTGCACACCCGACTCACTCCAAAACGGTCAGCAGAGCTTCAGGCAGCAATGCATATGCTGTCACTGGCATGGGAAGGGCAACTCCAGGCTTCCATCCACCTGCTCCCTAATCCATGGACTCAAGCCCCCTTGGAGCATGGTACCAGCGAGAGCAAAACCACCAACAACCCACCCTTGTAACTTTCTGCCTGCCTTCAGCCCTCCCCTCCTGCCTGCTTCCAAGGATGCAGAGGTAGAAGCAGCCCTTTCAACAACTCTAAACAGCACCCAGCCCCTTCCCCTTTGGGAGAAGGAGGGCAGTGCTGCCATCTTACAGGCTTCAAAGCCAGTATCAGGCTGTTGGAGAAGTCAGTGGCCCCACTCAGGTACAGCACAGGGGATATTTGTCCTCTGTCACACAGGACATGTTACAAGGAGACAAGGCACATCCAACCTCTTTTGATTGCTCTTCACTTGCTTTGGTTCAGGGAGGAGAACTATATTATCTTGTTCACTGTACACATGTCCTGACCTGAAAAGGATCCATATTATGGGCCCTTTTCATGAAGGCCAAGCCAGGACTAACAAAAGGGAGAGGCATAGACTCTTCTCCAGTTCATATTGGGCAGCACCAGTTTGCTCCCACTTGGAAGGCAGTACAGCAGTGTGCCCTATCCATGGTCATGGACTGGGAAAGGAAGAGCAGGATCGTAGAGAGTGATAAGGGGACATCTTAAACCATGGGAGATTCACAGCTTCATGTGCATTAGCTAAGAAGAAAGTTAAACTAGGAGTATAAGTATGGTCCTAATTTTGCACTACAAGAAGTTTCCTTCCCTCTCCTCCACTAGAAACTATTGTTTAATCCAGGTAGTCTCTTCCTCCTCTCATTCCCCAAACAAGAGAAAACGTCAAATTCTAGGAAAGTAGAGCAACTCCAGGAAACTGAATGCATCTTTTCCAAATACAAGGTTTTGGTTTCCAGTTTGGAGTGAAGTATTCCAGATTAAATTGAGTCTAAAAATCATGATTTTCCAAGTCAAAGTGGACATTGCAAATGGAATTATTTGTTTTGAGGCATCTTAACCTCAAGAGGAGAATGGCAGAGTTAAACTTTTTGGCACTATTCAATCAGAAGTTCTTATTCAGTGGAAACAGGTTATTTTGACTTTTTCATCTTAACTGGGGACCAAAAATTTCAAAAGCCCAACAAAATGTTGACACATCCAATTTTCCTTCAGGCTGGCAGGTCTATTTTCTAACCACCCCTTCTTAAATGAAGATGGAAATATTAAGCCTCAGCTCATATGTCTACAGGCTTATTTTCTTTAGCTCCCATCTTTAAAATCTGGAGACCATAAATAGCCTGGATTTTTTTCCTCCAGACTGCAACACAGCCTTTTAAACCAAACATTTGTAGTCGTCACCGCTGTAATAAGTACAACGTTTCTTCAAAGGGATTACATTGGACTGTGGTTTTCAGTATTGCTTCGTTGTCTGTTGTGAAATCTCCTCACCATAAATTAATTTGATTCTATTATCTTTCCGATACAATCTGCTTTCTGACAGATCGGTTTTATCTTGGTTCATTCCTGTTTCTTATTGACAGCTCAGAGCACTGTTGAAGAGATGCAAGTTATTAATGTTGACAGGGTTTGTAACGGAATATCTTTTATCCAGCAACGTATCCTTTGTAATGTTTTTATTCCCCCTTCTCTGGCTACTTTAAGAGGCTAAACAGAAAAATCAAACAAGCCATACAGCTTGACTTTCCTGGAACCCTTTTCAGTTCTTTCTGGAACATCTTTCTACATCCACCGAGGATGTTATGGTATAAGGTGTTATTCATATTGGACAAAACTACTAAAACAATAACATACTGAAGGTTAAGTACAGTGCAATCCTGTTGGAAATCCAAGCACTGGATCAAACGACTTAAAAGAAGTTCATATTTTTACAGAATGATGTAATCCTATAATGCCAACCAGCATGAGAAACAGGGAGGAAAATTAGCAAGACAGCTTATGTACCACCAAAGCTTGAGATAACACCTCCCAGTGCACTACCAAATAAGAAAGAAAAATGAGGCGTAGAGATTCAACCCATTAAATCAGAGGTACTTGGCTGGATCAATAGATATTTGGCACCTATCTACCTCCTGTAGGCCTGTCCCTGGGTCAAAGCAGGGAGCTGAAGCTAGGTCTTCTCCATCCTGCTTTACTGCTATCCTCAAAAGACCCTTCCACACATGATTCATTCTGCCTTGAATGCCTACAATTTTCTTGAAAACATTAAAACTGTGCAAGGAACACAAGAGAAGAATTAAACTGTCACACCTCTCCCTTTGCACCTTCTCTGCTGGAGCAAGTAAATTCCAGCACCAAAACTTCAGCAGCAGCGATTGTATTTATACCAGGGACAGAGGATAAAACACCTCTAAATCGGTGTAATTCTCTATTCAGGTTCCCCTGCAAAAGCATTTTACAGCCACCCTGGGTTCACACTGCACAAGATACCAGGATTTACGATTGGGATTTAAGCAAATCCGTAACTCCTAATGAATGGGGAAAGGCTTGTGTGCAGGGAGCATGACCCCCACCAGCCTCCTCTTGGTTTCCTATCTCTTTTCAAAGTGTATTGTGCTGATGCTGCCAGAGGCAGCAGAGGGTCCAGGTGTCCAGGACTGGCCTAAGTAGTCCCAGAATAGAGCAGGAACTATTCTTTCAGCAAGAGGAAAAAAAAAAAAAAAAAAAAAAAAGCCTTAACAGTCCCAGACTTCCACCTGGAGCACAAGATTTTCCCTCTGGTCTCTTACAAGCTTCACCATCAGGAACACATCCTTCCCAACAGCGTGGCAGGAGAGGACTTCTCCTGCCTTGCTTGCAGGAATTTGCTAGACCCAACGCTGCCTCCGCCAGACATGTCCTTACATTGACATTTAACTTGACAGAGTGTTTTCCCTGGATCTGTTGGTTTATTTTGACCAGTTTCCATGTTCTTATCTTACCTCCAAGATGATCAGGTCCTATTTCTTGGTATCTTTAGCAGTAGACTCTTAAAGCTTGCCCAGCTTGTCTTCCAGTAAAGTTAATAGTGCCTTCCCCCAGTTATCTGGAGCCCTTGAGAGCCCCCTGTTATTACTGGAGTGTTTTTCATTAGCTGTGCTGGTTCCAGACTGTGAGAGGATGGAGCTCAGCACAGGAGTCAAACTGTTCTGGACAGAGTGAATGAGAAACCCTGTAACACAATTAGAAGTACCCACAGGGTAACATATAACTTTACTGTCAAGCCCTGAAATAACATGGCTAGCTAATGAAATAACAAAATAAACTTTGTTTTAATTAAAATTAAGAACATTTTATCTCTCTCGTTTTAGTCTTAAAACAGGGGCAGTTCAAGAGTCACAATGGAACAAACGAAAAAAACATTTGCAGAGTGAGGGGCAAGGCATGAGGGCAGCGTCACCGGGTTTGGAGCAACCTGCACCACAAACTCCCGGCAGGGTCTTGGTATGAAAGCAGCCTGCAGTAGATGTACGTCAAGCAGATTCCTAGTGAGGAACTAAACCTAAAAACTCAGAGAGATTCTCACAGACTCACCCTACCCTCAGACTCAGGCTGAGCAGAGCATATTTCCCCCATCCCAGGGGAGCTCTGCAACTTGGCAATGGGACACGTGTCTGGGAGCAACCCAGACCCAAGAAGTGTGACCCAAACACAAGTTATCACAGTCTCTGCCTTGTGACATCCCGGTCCCTCACCCCTAGGAGCAGTCGCTTTGCTCCCCATGGGCTCTGCCTTGTGACATCCTGGTACTTCATGCCTAAGAGCGGTAGCTCTGCTCCCCGTGGGGAGTTTCATTCCACTTCGTCTTCACCCATCAGCCGCAGCTTGCTGCTGGCAGCACTCCTCGTTCCTGTGCTCCTGGGGCACTGGCAATCAATGACAGAGCCTTTGCTGCTGCCACCCCACAAACCTGCCGTGTCGAAAGCAAGCCTGGCATCTCACTGCCTTCCACAAGCTTGGGTTATGTTGAAGACAGGTAACACAAACCTCATATGCCTTGTCCCAGTACAGCATCGCGCCAAGCACAAGAGGGGCATCCAGAACAGGTTTGGCAGTATATGACTTTGTTCCTCCCATGACAATTGAGGCCAAACATCATTTCCACTATTCTCATTTCTCCTGGCCTTTTTTCTACAGCTGATTGTTTCTTATATGTTCTCAAAAGCCTTGGAGGGGCCTGGAGTTACTCTGCGAGAGGGACACCACTGTGTTCTTCACACTTGCCATGGTTATTCAGCACAGGAATGAGCCCACCTTGAGACATCCTAGCTGAACAAGATGTGTTAAAGAAGCTTTATCCACACAAATGGGAAAAAAAAAAAAGGATAGCTGGTAAAAATAATAATCAGTTTTCTCTTTATATATAAACATACATTCTGGCAAAAGGTACTGGGACAAAAAGTATTCCATGCTTGACTGGTTTTAATGAACAATAGAGGTATGCAGAGAGCTAGACTGTGCGATCAGAGCCTGATGAAAAGCAGAAATTACCCAGGGGAACAAAATCCTCTTGGTTGAAATCCCAGTTTTGTCTCAGAGGTTCTCTAACAGATTTTCACCAGTTTCAACATAACCTTTTTTAAAAACAGTTTGATATCTAGTCCTGCTGTAAGTGAGACTTGAGAAACTTTGATTTCTTCATGCTCTATGTATGCGTATACGACTATTACCTCCGCTACGGATATAGATGAATGCTTCCACACAAGACAAACATCAGTGGAATTCCAGAAAGATTCAATTTACATATGTAGATTTTAATGCATCTTATTCTAAAATTCTGTGTAAGCTGTGGATCACCATATTCATCTATTGCCTCTAGTATTCCCTAGCCATTTCTGCTTGCACAAGGTGAATTAGAGAAGACAGATCAGAACTGGACTGGAATTGTGTTAGAGCAAGGCTGGTCTGCTGGTTGGGCTTTTCCTGCTCAGAGAGTGGTCGCTCTTTCTGTGCCCACGTCCAGTGGAAGCACAAGTAATAAACCATACTACATCCTTATACCTGCTGGTCACCAAATTTGAATTATACTGGAGACTGCTCTGCGAAGAGCATTGCAGAATCACAGATGATCACTAGAAATGTTCAGAAGGCAGCTGGCTCTTTAGCCCATTTAGAAAAATAAGACCCCTCAAAGCCCAACAGATCAGACACCCAACCCCTGATTTCTCAGACAATGGACCTTAAAGCAGCCGTCCAAGCCCAGGAGCTGGCTCACTGCTTTGAGACACATCTACAGTTTCCCAAAGAAGCTGGAACAATCTGTAGCCTGCTCTGAAGATCAATAAATGCAGAGCATGGAAAGAATAAAATCCCAAACCAAAGAGGAAATAACGGTCAAAGCCAAGGAGCTTGAAAACAGCTGAAATATCCTCCCTTGCATTCTGTGAGAGCTCACTTGCTCTGGAAGAAGCAAGAAGATGGGCAGCCTTCTTTGGATTAAAGGTATTTAAACTCCTTACCTCAACCATTAGATCCAAAAGCTAAGACCTTCAAGTCACAGGAAAATCTGTCAGTAACCAGGCAGGACTGCGGCATACAGCTGTAGTGGGCTCTTCATACCAAACTCAGTATTGTAGATTAATTTGCTCTTTCTACAAGATCTAATTGCCAAGAGATCTGAGCTACCATAGAAAGTACAAAGCCATGAAGGACATTTCTAAGTGGCCAACGTAGGTGCCACAAACTACAGCATGAGCCAAGCTCTTTAAGGCTCTTTGATGCTGTGGTTGTATTGCTTTCTGATTAAAACCAGCTCAAATTTGCTTACATGTGCTGTAATCATTTCTAGAGACCCGCTTTGTGCAAAGCGTATGCTGTCTATGAGAAATATTAGTTGTCCATTAAAAGCAAAGAGGCTTCCAAAGCCAGAGGAGGAAAGATTAAGAGAAGAAGTGTGAAAGGAAAAGAGCAGAGGAATCGGAACGAAAGTCTCAGAAGCAAACTCAGGATGTCAAGAAATAAGAAGTGATGTAAAAATAACACAGGAGGTCAATCACCAGTGATACTGTTCAAAATTCAAAACCTACATATCTCAAACAATCTAAAGTTATTCAATCCAATAAAAGCAACAGTTCTCATTATACACTTACTATAGGGAAGTATTATTTCTGCATTGGCTTACAAATTGTCTCCCTCTTTCTTTCTCAAACTCATCGCAATCTTAACTAATACAAGTAAATCTCTGTGCATGAAATATGAACCACTGGCAGCTCTAAGGCTCGCTTTTCATCCCAAGCCTAATGGGCAAAGCACTGCGATTTCATTTCACAAGCTTTTCCAACTGAGCTCAGAGTCGATCATTTGCCAGAGTTTGACTCTTGCAAACAGCCTGCCGGAGCCGCTGAACTCACGGGGCCAAATCCATCAATGGTGCAACTCCAGCTAACCCGAGACACTTTAGGCCAGAGAAGAGTTTGTTCCAAAACATTAAAAATGCCTCATGAGATCTGTGATCACAGAATATTGTCGTAACACTTAAAAAGTTATGGTATGTTAATTAAAAGTTGTCAAAATATATGTATGGCCCTGCCTGTGCTTCACTTGGATGTGCACAAGAAGCCAAGAAGTTCATTTATTGGAGCTCTGCAGCTCCATGAGGCAGTGAAGCATCTGTCCAGTGCAGTGGGACAGGCTTTGAGGTGGGAGTTGTCTTTGCCTCTCCAGCACACAGTTCCTCAGTCCTTCAGCAATGTTACCAGGCTCAGTCACTCATTTAAACGTCTGAACTGAAAAAATCCATGTATTTCCTATCTTAAATATCATTGTCACTTGGTGTGCCTCTCCAGGAAGGGAGCTCTTGTAGCTAAAAGGAGCTAGAAGAACTAACTCTCAGGCAAAACCAGGCAAAGAGCCTATAAAGCTTGAGGGACAATAGGGTTTCCCCTTCACCCAAGGGGAATGAGAGATGCCATGTATATTTAAATGTTAGCTACTGACAGTTTCAAGTATAGCAAAGATGACGTATAAACAGTTACTGATAGAATTTAAGGGTGGAATGAATCAGACCTCAAAGCAGCAAGTCCCAGGGGGAACACTCCCATGACAGAAAACTAAATTTGTGCTTACTCAGAAGAGCTGGACCTTCAGTCACTTCCTCATCTGATGAATTCTTTTATATATATATATATATACACACCCCTTGTTTTTTTTTTAGTCTTTTGGA
>VZRU01016000.1:10006-34982 GCA_013398155.1 Pedionomus torquatus | reverse complement strand
TAATTTCACAGGTTAACAGGTGAATTTACTGGTGGCCAATCCCTTCTCCATTCCTTTCCACCCCCCTTCTCAATATTATTAAGGCCATAAAAGTTGCTTCAGTAGTGTTCAGAAGAACACTACTAGATTATCAGTCCTTTTATTAGTGCCAGTGGCAATCCGATACCATGACCCAGCCTGGACACTTGTTTCTCACCTTCCCAGCTCGCATAAGCTGTCCTTAATCACAGTTGCAAAAATGAAAGCAAAGTTCAAACCGTTCAGAGGTGGAATAAAAATAGATGGGATCTCAGCTATTTGAAAATTTCTACCTTCTTCTCAAAAAGATATCATTACAAAGAAAAAAAAATGAAAAAAAAAAAAAAAAAAAAGAAAAAAAAAAAGAGTTGCCAGAACTCTGCTTTAGGATTGTATCTGTGTGAGGTGATACCTATCACTGACGTCCAAGGCAGTCCTGCCCTGACAAACAGCCTACAGGATCAGTCCTTAGGAGACTTCTCCCATATTTAAACCCAAATAAATTTGGAATTGCTCAAGCTGGAACATTGCTAGAACTATGAAGTTTAAGATAAAGATGAGAAGGCCTATGCTTTTAGAGGGGCCAGGATAGCAGAAATAAATATCTGTTACTCCAAGGTCTAGAAGTGTCTGACTTCATACTGCTGTTCAATACAAATCACTATTTTAAAAAAATAGCTGCATAATTACCATATTCAGTTCTGACAACTTCCCTTGCACCCACCTCACCTAGACCAGGACTGCACTTGGGCAATAGCAAAAAGGCAGAGTATTATATGTAACACTGCAAAAAAAGAGAGGTTCAATAGGCTTCAAACAAACCCAAGAATAACCATTACACTGTGGAAAGTATTTGCCATTAGAACATTTTTCACTAAAAAGTGGCATTTCTTAGACTTCTATCCTGCTGAAAAGCAATACCAGCTTCTCGTGAAGTCTTTAAGTAAAATTTCCATCGCTATAATTAACTCCTCTGTTGAGGTTATATTGTTCCCCTTTCACATAGAAAATCTCAGCAAAATTTCCATGGTTTAAATGCAGCCAAAAAGGTGTCTTGTTCCATTTTGAAGAGGAACTTGTGGTCACAAAGCTTCTAAGAGAATTTTAATCTATACATTGGGTGCAGAGCAAACACAGAGTAAGCATCTACCCTACTGAAACGAAATTAAATGTCCAGCTCATTCCGTAAACCAGGTTTGACACTGAAGCAGCTGCAAAGTGCTATTTTCTGTGGTCCTACGGCAAGTGTTGGCCAGAGTCAGAAATCATGCAAGAACCAGGCTGATACACCTTCTCTTGCAGGCTGGTACACCTTTGTTACTGGCTTGCAAAATAAGATGTGAAGAGCCTACAAAAAAAATAAGACAAAGCCTTAGACAAGAAAACTAGAAGGAAATCCAACAAGCTCAAGCAAACTTTACCCTCGCCTGCAGCCAACTTCTAACCCAGCTTGGTTTCAGCCCTACCGTTAACAAGAGAAAGGAGAGATCCTCATACATGAATGGGTATTGGTTCCAGAAACAGCAAATCCACCTTTTCCAGACACGTACAGCCTTGGAAGAGGCCCTGTTATTTGCCTGATCTCCTTTTTTCAGTCGCAGACACATATGGACCAGCCACCATAGGAACATGCCCCACATGATGCATTACTGTAAAGTCTTCTGGTTTACGTTTTGCATTTCAGATGTGCAAAGGGGCAGCAAGACCCTCTAAAGTAACATTTAGAACAGAATTTAAGCAGATGACTCCTGCATTGGGCCCAGAAACTTCCAACCAGACGGGACTTCTAAAGAGAATATTCATACTAATTTTAAGACCAAAGATGAAGATACCATGTTTTCTCTTCACAGCTTACTCCTCGCTATTTAAAGAGTGCACTCTAATCCTACTTTGAATATAGGTCAGGTAATTCAGGTACTATTTTTCTTCACACACACACGCACAGGAAAATTAATTAGCACATTTTCTCCTGGTAATAGTAGTCTACATACTAGCAAAGTCATATCAACTTCATCTTTGGGAAAAATATTTAACTTTACTCTCTTAACCTTGTGAGCTAACTCTAAAGACTTTGTAACAATGATTCTATCCGTGTCTCCATTTCCCCTAAAAACAGTTGAACCCATTCTCCCACGTTTTCTACCCTTTGAACAGCCTTTACTGAATTTAAATAAAGTTGATTTGGATGGGAAGGGGGAAAAAATGAAGGAAAAAAAGGGGAAGCAAGCCTACTTTATATCCCCCAAGACAAAGGAAACAAAGGCAGTTCAACTGTCCCATGAGGATGGAACTACAACCAGCTAAACACTACAAAGAACTCAGAACCAGATATATCTCATGCATGCTGCTTCCCAGAGAATCATTAGGAGATCAGGGAAATGGAAGGCTATTTTGGTTGGACAGAAAGATGAGTGAAGGTTGCGATGATGATTTCGCTGCATTCATTGCTCAGGAAAGCCTTATTTTCCTTTGTTAAAGCAGAATTTTCTTACATTTCAGTAAATGGGTCAGAAACAGCCTTGCCATTTTAGGTATATATTTCCAGGATACAATCTGGAGTTCACACATCAGAGCTGGTCAAGAGATTGTGAAGCAGCTGACCTCATTCCCAGCAGAAGACATCCTGCTTAAGTACAACGCCTCGGCTCTTCTGTTCCGAAACCAAGGCCATCGGATTAGTGCTTAGCCCCTCTTCCACCCCCCAGGTCCTATAATACATGATCTAATGCTGCCTCCCCACATCAAAGTACAGGAAACTTGAGTAGTGCCCATTTCTGTGGGCTCTGGCTTCCAGCATCTGGAGCAGATGGTGCCAGAGACAGGGATTCTCTTCAAAAAGCCATGTCCTGTTTTGCTACTGAATCTTGGCCCAGCAAGATTCAATCTTTCACACACATCCCTTCTCTCTACTTCTTACATATCACTGACACATACAATTAACACCAGGTCAAACATACCACTCTTAACATTTTAGAGAATCTGGTTTCAGCTGCTGTAGTGAAGCTCTTTGATTGTGCCAAAGATGGGTAACAGACACCAGGACATAAAGCATGGTCAAAGAATATCTGCAGAAAGTTTTTCACCCAATCAGCAAGCAACTCAAGTACAGATTATAATCCCAACTAAAGGAAAAAGGAATTTTTTAGGATTGCTGTCTCTGTAATGGTATAAAACCATTTTGTGTTTACACACAAAGAATGAATGGCTATATTACACAGGCTTAAATGATCCCCAAAACCATCCAAAAATTGATCCTAAAGCTGAACAGGCTGTTATCTTAACTCTCACAAAAAAAAAAAAAAAAAAAAAAAAAAAAAAAAAAAAAAAAAAAAAAAAAAAAAAACACAAACACACCACCAAAATCAACCCAACCCAAATTCCTTCCTGGTCTCCTTGAGCCCCTCTGATCCATCTCCATTCCTTATCAAACAAAACACCTGGTGCCTCATCCTGGACAAACAACTGAGTGAGAACATGCTACAAAATACCAGCACAACATGAAGTTAACAAGAGAAGCAGATGTATTCCCTAACATTTAGTAGCTTCAGTTTGAAATTGTTTTCCTTTCTGTGCCACTAGACACTGCTCAGCTCCAGGACTTCATGCCAGATGCAAGGATCACCTGGTGAAGTCTCTGCCTGGAGCTACACAGACATTAGATGAGCCCAGCTTTCTGCTTTACTTGTGATTAAACCCATCCAGGAGGGATAATTCCCAGATCCTGCAAACATATCATCCCCACCCCAGAGGAAAAGAACTGTCTTTATCATGGTTTCTCAGAGTCAAAATACCTGGTTTGTTCAATTACAGTTTGATTACACTCCCAGTTACACCTGATCTCCCTCACAGCTCATTCACCATCCCCCAAGGAACACCTGTAGCAAATCATCTCACCAGTCCTAAAACAACAGAGCCAGAGAAGAAAAACAGAAAAGTCATTTCACATACTATGAAACACTACTTCTGCCACCCCAGACCACTGCAAGCAAATCAGACACACAAATGTTGCTCAGTAGATTTGCTCACCATGAAACCTCAGGTTCTGCAGATGACCTTCTCCTATCCCACCAACCTGCACTACTACATGGAACAATTTAGCAAACACCACAAATACAGCCAGTCCCTTATCTTCAGAAGGCTTTTAAATGCTGTTTTTTTGAACATCCACACAACGTGATAAAAAAAAATAACATTTATTTGCAGACAAAAAAAAAAAATCCACTTTCTGGTAAGATTTACTTTTCAATATAAAGTATAAATCAAAACAATTTTTTAACTTTCTGCTTGACTATACAAATAAAAGTAACTGCCACCCATGTCCCATCTCAGTCCTCAGACCTAGAAGTGGAGCTTTATTCATCAGACAGGGACAAATCTGGCCCTAAACAGCATCACAAAGAACTTAACCAGAGTGAGCTTTTGAAACACCACAAGAGAACTGGGGACAGACATGAACTGGGTAAAGTTGTGATAAGCTGCACATGTGTACAACAAAGCAAAACCAATAAATATATGACAAAAATCAACTTCACTTTCAGACTCTTCTCTCCAAGAGCAGTAAATATTGCTCACCTGTGAGCCCATGACAGATGGAAACACATCAGGCCATGAAGACAAGCTGCCTGCCCAGCATAGCTGATGGAGCTTCTTCTCTTCCTTTGGAATAAAAAACACCCCCATGTCCTTACCTTGTTACCCAGGTAAAAGTTTACATTTAGGCACTGCTGTCCTGTTTGACTACTGATCCCAACAGCTGGGAACCCAGGCAGAAGACAAAGCATGGATTCATCACAAGCTGCCCAAGTTGTTCTGCTGCCTCCAGCCCCAAGTCATCCAGTTCTGTCAGTTACTAACATCTTTCTAAAGCAAGTCTTGGTGAGCACATGGACCATGAACTGCCCTGGTAACAAGGACTTAAAAGCTGCAGAAAACAACTCCTTGCTGATGGATAGAAGAACCCAGAGCAGGTTCTTCCCTTTCTCTAATTACATCCCAGGTGGAGCCTTCTCTTGGAGATGGAGATTGACACTTCGAGCAGATTTTGTTAGCCAACGCTTTTCACCTGGGATACTCCTAACTAAGCTCAAAATGGATCTGCTGGCAGTGCTTACCCCTTGCTGTCATATTGCTGGCCCCTGGCCATACCCCTGAGCAATAAAGCAGATAAAAGCACCAAGAAAATTATGGGATAAACTCTTGGAAAAGCAATAGGCTCATGCAAGAGTTGCAGACCCTTCATTTGCAAATCAGTTCTGGCTGATAGTTTGGTTAACTGGGCCACAGGAGTCTTCCTTTTCCAAGAGGAAAGACAAATTAGCTCTATTCCTATTGCTTTTTTTTTTTTTTTTTTTTTTTTTTTTTTTTTTTTTTTTGGTTATGTTCAGCACCAAAAGCTTTATCCAGGCTACAGTTATTTCATCATTGACTTACAGCACAGGCAGGTTTGGAGGATCACCAGGAAAAAAAAGGAATGTCTTTTCAGCAGCAATACTCCACTGCTCTGCCTAAAACAAAAAAAAAACAAAACCCAAACCAACATATGTCAGAGTCTTCAGAAGGTAATGGAAGGACTTCTGAGCACAATAGATAAATGCAATTTAAGACCCTCCAGCTAAACTACAGATATTTTGCCAAAGTTGGTTTTAAAAGGTGAGAGGCTCATTTCACCACAATACAACCGTTACCATCACATGCACTTCAAGAAGGAACAATGTTTGCTCTATAAAAACTGATTTATAAACACTTTTATCAAAAAGACACAGGGAGAGGGGTTAATGTTTTTATATCACTTTTCTTCTCGCCCAGCTCCTTTATCTTCCTCCTGCCATTTTAGTATGGAAAAAGAGGAAATACCAGTTACACACAAAGAGCTCAGCTTATGCTCTATTTTTTTTTTTAAATTCCATTAAAAATAGCTTCAGAAAGCAAGTAAAACATTTTTTTTCCTCCCACAAAAAAAACCCTCGAGTTTTTCCAAAACAAAATTTTAAAAAAAAAGAAACCTCCAACCAGCTTCCGTTGCTCATTATTAACCTGGCTCTCGCTACAATTCGGTCTCCACATTTAAAACCCTTCTAACAGAGGCATAACAAACCAACATTAAGCTCGTTTATTGTTACTCACTAGCTCACAAATTTCGGCTTTCCAGCTAAAACACCAGCCTGCATTCACAGCCTCAGAAGAGCTAGATCTGAGGTCAGGATCCCTAATCCCAAAGCCTCCTATAATTTTTACAATCAACAAATCCATCACTGGTGAACATCGCAGCAATTATTTTCCAAGGAGCAGAGGGAGATTTCTTGACTAATTGGAGGACAAGCAGAAGAAAAACTTGCACGGGGATTGCCAACAACCGAAATTTCCTAGTCTTTCCCCTCAAAGCAGACCAGATACCTCCATCCTCTCTCGATGCCCAGCACCTTGGGCTGCAGAGCAGGAGCTGCTGCAAATAGAGGGCTATTTATAGGAGAGTGGGACTCCCCCCTCGCCCCCTCCCAGGGCCTATTGTGAACAGGAAGGTCCTATTGAGATGCAGTGGGGCTAATACACACAGAGGGCGGCCACCAAGCTTTGATGGTCAGCATCAGGGGCATTACTGCCCTGACTCCAGAGCGGCGCTGCTTCACAGGTTTTGGGTTCTTTAAATTATAGAATCATAGAATGGTTAGAGTTGGAAAGGACCTTGAAGACCATCGTGTTCCAACCCCCCTGCCATGGGCAGGGACACCTCCCACTACAGCAGGCTGCTCAAAGCCCTATCAAGCCTGGCCTTAAATACTTCCAGGGATGGGGCATCCACAACCTCCCTGGGCAGCCTGTTCCAGTGTCTCACCACCCTCACAGGAAAGAATTTTTTCCTAATATCCAATCTAAATCTTCCCTCTTCCAGTTTAAAACCATTACCCCTTGTCCTATCACTACACTTCCTGACAGAGTCCCTCTCCTGCTCTCCTGTAGCTCCCTTCAGATACTGGAAGGCTGCTATAAGGTTTCCCTGGAGCCTTCTCTTTTCCAGGCTGAACAGCCCCAGCTCTCTCAGTCTTCTTCAAGTGCGTGGTCCAGATTGCTGGCACCTACTGCCCTTTGTGTTCAGGGCAAAGCTGGGCTGGATGCTGGAGGGCTGTTCAGTGCTTCACAGCAATATTTGGCCCAAGTTGCTGCCTCCAAGTTAGGGGGTGCCTGGACTGATTCCTTGGCCGGATATTAGTCTCAATGGTGTTCAATAAATAGGGGAATTCAAGCCAACTCTTACAGCAGTTAAAGGCTCCGCTATTACGCCCAGTAGAACCCATGCTAAAACTTCTGCTGAGCCTTGTCCAAGTGCTGGCCTAGGAGAGCAGGAGAGAAATTCCCCTGCCACAGTCTGCAAAACCTCAGTTTTAATTCATGAGGGCTGCAGATTTGTCAGAAGAGATGGGAAGGATCAACCATACCTTGAGTCACTCTCCCTTTCATGCTAAACTCCAACTGATGCTGCGTTTAAACTAGGTTGGCCACAAGCCTTCTGGATGCAAGCATGGAAACAGCTCCATGGTGGCTGAGGGCTGGGCAGGGCTTTGGTAGGCTCTGTGTGGTATTTCTGGGGCTTTCCACCCAGAAAGGATCATTAAAAACTGTGCTTTTTGGCATCTGTGCTAAGAACTGGGAAATAGAGTGCCCCTATGCTGCAATAGCTTGCCTAATAATTTCATGTTCAAAATAATAGGGTTTTGCCTCCTCTGTCCCCAGAAGGAATGATCAGACATGAAGGCAGAAAGAGATCAAAGGGGTTGAGGAAATCCTTCAGCTCCACCTCCTTGAGGCTGTCCTGTATAACCCTGAGTTAAATCTTTTTGGTGTCCTGGCACATGGCAGCTCAAGCACCAACAACTGCTCTATTCTCTTGAGAAAGCAGCATCTCCAGCCTGCTTTGCCCCTAGAAATATTCCAGCCAAACCATGCATGACGGGCAGAGGTGTATCTGGGATGTTCAGAAATTTAATGACACCAACTGGTGCTATAGTAATCCTATAACCTCCTTTCATGACAATGAGTTGAAATAAAATCTACCTACAGAAGTATATATCTACTAATAAGTTACATATATATACATATATATATATAAAAAAAAATATATAGAGAGAGTCCCTTCCACCATAGAATGGTGGAAAAAGCCACTTTGCTCCACAACTCCCTTGTAAGCATCATGTCCCTCTGAAGATCATGTCCAGAATGATTCCATTAGAGCCATTTCTTTCCCCTCTATGCAAATCAGGCTCTAACGAAGCCAAGAACAGCTCAGTGTCGCCAGAGCCAGAGGAGACCAAGGATGTCTGTTAGTGCTTGCCCTCCGCATGATCTCAGAGCTGTGAAGACACCACAGGAGACACAACCTGTGGAGCGGGACATGAGAGTGCAGGCAGCAGGTAGGAAGGGTTGGGGCAGGTGAAGAAGACCAGCGGGTGAGCATGCAGCTTGATCTCCAGCCTCCACTGTACCACCTTTACAAGAAACTTTCCAACTCGCAAGTTGGCCCCATTTTACAAGCACAGGGTCTTCTTCATGGTATTGCAGGCACCATTTGCTAAGGCACAGCTGGTGTCTTAACAGTAATTTTTACAGTCAGAGGTAAATACACAAGCCTCACCACACACAGACACATATTTACTGGAGGGTGGTGGGAAGAGAATCAAGTCCTTCACTCACCCCCACATTTTCTTTGCTTAGTATTGTACATGTGTGTTGCTGCAGGATCTTTACATCCTTCCCCAACTCACCCAGTCCTGGCTGCAGATACACGGTGGCTCGGCTGGATTCCGGCAGCTTTTGCAGGAGAAGATCATAGGTTCATTCAAGGATATCCAAACTATCTTAAACAAACTACCCCATTCCTTTATGCTACAGTGGCTTGGGAAACACTGCTGCCCTTTCCCTACACAGCAGAGCAGATGTGGAATCAGGAGGTTGAATTCAGCTTTAAACCATTGCTGTAGCCACAGTTCCCCTCAGGTCTCTACCTCGTCATGCCTCATGCAGACCCCGATCAAAGCCAAGGCAAGGATAAACAACACAGACAGTCTGGAAACACTGGATATCCCTCCACTTTCTGCATGATCGCCATAGGCTTGTCTTTCTGGTTTTCATAGCTCTCCCTGGGCTTGACCATTCGTTTCACTGCTCCATGCTTGGCCTCTCCTCCGTCCTCCCCGTGACTCCTCACTGTTGGGGGTCACTGGAGCTCAAGCTGCCAAGCTTCCCCGAGACCCCATCGCTCATTCCCAACCCATGAGTCATTTCCTCTCCCCAAACCTCACCTTTCAGCTTCCATTTTTCATTTGCTTATGATTTTCTTTCTATCTCTGTCGGGTTTTTTGCTCTACACCATTCAATCGTAACCATGTTGGTCCAGGCGGGAGTGCTGCTACTGGTTTCAGCAGGAAACGGAGGGGTATGAAGACATCACATAAACATACGGTGCTAAATCTTCCCACTGTACAACACGGTGCCAGCCCCTGTGGAGATGAGCTGACTTGCATCAGCTGAAAATCTAAGCTATGCTGCCGTGGACACTTGGAGTTCCTTTTCTCTCAAGAAAACATCATTACTGGATGATCAAAAGTTAGTTGGAAGTGGAAGCAAAACTGTCTGGGAAAAAGAAGGAATCCAATTTTTTTCTCTTTTCATATGCTTTGAAACTGGCACTTTTTCTGTAATTTTTCATCAGCACTTTTCATTGAAATTATTGTTATTTTTGGAAACCATCAGAAATATGGCTTTTAGTAAGAAAATGTAGTGCTTGGCCAATAAAAGAATTCCTATCAAAGTTTCAAAGAGGATAGTGAAAAATCACCTCTAATTTCATAAGAAATTATGAAAATACAATTAGTGCTAATAGAGTTTCAGAAAGTTTCTTTTTAAAGGAGCTTTTAAAAAAGCACTTTTTGCCTGTGAAACACCATAAAATTTTAGCTCATCATAAAACCGCGAGTGCTGGGTGTGGAGGTTTTGCTATCCTCAGCTCCTGGCAAGCAGCAGCAAAGGGGCTTCTGAATGGCAAGGGTCCATCTAGGGCTTCTGGCTCAATGGTCTCTGATGGATACATTCCCTCTGGCTCCTGGCTCGTTCAAAGCATTGGCTCTTACGTGGTGTCTTCATTAAAGCAATCCTTAGTCTTCTTGCACCGTGACAAGTATGAATGGGAAAGTTCCCTGTGAAAGTAGTGAATGTTCAACCACAGAGAGCAGAAACATGGCCAGCCTCAGGATTTTAGTTTAAATATAATAAGTCATACCTGTGGTCAGAGCAGAGACAATCCAACAGCCCCTTTCAAAATGTCACTTCTGCTTTCAGCATCCTCCTGCTGGGCTCTTCTTCCTCTGCACCCTCAGGTCACTGATGCTTAATGACAATCAGTGTCATTCCCCCAAGGACTTGCCACCTGAGCACTCTCCCTCCTTCACCATGAGGATGATGTAGCCCAAACAAGGTTCTTCCTCCTGGGGTCTCTTCTGAAGGTCCCAGCCTCCATCCAGACCTCTCCAGCCAGGCATCTGGAACAGCCAGGCACTGGAACATCTTGCCCAGGGAGGTGGTAGAGTCACCAACTCTGCAGGTATTTAAGAAACGTGTAGATGTGGCACTTCAGGACATGCTCTAGTGACTGAGATTGGACAGGGGGGTTGTGTGTGTATGGTTGGACTCAATGATCTTAGAGGTCCTTTCTAACCTTGATGATTCTATGATTCTGTCTCCTCTAAACGTCCACAAGGCAGAGACACATCTGGGAACTCACACACCAGGGGTTGCATAACCGCAGCCACCCCAGGAGATAAGAGCACCCTTCTTAATTTATGCCACCTCCTGATGCAAGCTCAGATCCTGCAGATGCTCCCTAGAGCCATGTGAACACTCTAGGAGTTACGGCAGGTGCGTGACCTGCAGTACAAGCTCATACAGCCACTAGCCCAGCCCCTTGACCAAGAAACACCAGGCTATATCAGGATCTGGGCTTGCCAGTGGCTAGTGGACACCTGTTTTTCACACTGACTCTCCCCAAATAAGCTCACACAACAACCTCCCTAATGCAAAATCCAACCCTTTGCCAGGGTTTGGTCCCTGACCATGCTTGGGTTCTCCCTCATCACCACCAGTTTGAAGGATGCCGACTGGGGAGCGAAAAATGGGCCCTGACAGAAAAATGGGCCCTCCCGTGTGTTCTCCCCTCCTGCCCTGGTGACAGTGGACCTGTGACAAGGGGAATGGTTCAGGGAACAAGGGACAGACAGAGCTTGGAAGGGTGCTCTGGTGCCTGGTGCTCTCTCTGGGAGAGCCTGGTAGTGCAAGTGCGTCTTCCCCATCCCCAGCACAGCGAGCAGGAGATGAATTACTGAGGACAGCTGAGACAGGAGGCAAATGGCATCGTACTGGAGCCGAACAGGGCCTGTGACTGTGCACTGTGGGATCCTAAATATTTGGAGAGCAAAGGTCAGGAGAACAGGACACTCCTCAGTGATGATTTGCTTCCCGCCCCCACAGTGGGGACGTGGGGCTGCTATGCCTGGAATGACCCTGGGCATCGGCCACAGCCAGTGCCCTGGGAGGGTCCCAGGGGTTCGGTGGTACCCACAAGGCAGGTCCTGGTTCTCTTCCAGGTTTCGGTTACCACCAGAACCCAGTCAGTATTTATGAAATACCCGATGTGGTACAGCCTGAAGCCAGGAGAAAAGTGCCCACCGGCCACACCACATCCTCAGTGTGGCATGGTGGGAGTGCCGCCAGGTGGCTAATCCTCCTCGCCAAGTCCCCTCATGCCCACTGGCCAGGCCACCAGCCGTTGCCAAAATAAACATTCAGGCACGGCAATGCTGACATTTGCTTCAGGCAAACAGGCGCTAGAAGCAGGCAGTCACTTTATTTTTTGCAGGCTGGTCACGAGGCAGGAGACAACCTGCTTGACATGGGATGTTTGGGATCTCATCTGCCCCCGTGACTTTGCAGTTGTCCTCAGTGTGCCCTGGCTGACACCCTCCACATGGACCTCTTCCAGCTGAGCGCACCACTGTATCCCACCTTGGCGATGCTCCCAGGTGTCTCTGCAGGGTTAAACACCTCCTGCTGTGCTTTGTTGTCCCCGTGCCAGAGCCAGGGACACCCCCAGAGCAGCAGCCCCGTAAGAGAGAGGGCTGAGCAGGGCACAGCAGCAGCAGGTATGGATCCATCAGGCAGGGGACAGGCGGTCAGCATGAAGTCCATCCCTCCCCCTGTGAAAGAGCATCCCTCCATCAAGGGGTCACAGCTCTGCCCACTGATGGCACCGGCCCCCACGCCTGGCTAGTGGCTATCACTGGGGTGTAGGCAGGGATGATGAGGTGGGATTTCACCTGCTGGCTCTTTTCATGCTGGAGGAGGTTAAAAAGGCATCTCAAGGGAGGTTAGAGGGGCGGAGAAGTTGAGCCAAGGGCCTTGCCAGAGGATGGGAAGGGTCAGTAAATCAGATAAGCACAGAAAGTCTTCTTCCACATATTTGCTACTCAGTTGTCCCACAGATGAGCAAGACCAGCTGGGAGGAGGAGAGGCAGCCCTGTCACTTGTTGTGTGCATAGACTTCACCCCCTGAGCTGCCCCCCTGGCTCCTTCCCTCCCCCAGAGGCTGTAGGAGATGTGTACTTAGAGGATCCCAAGGCTGCTCACACACCACCCACAAGAAAGGACATCTGTCAGACCTCTGATGGAGAGGGGGACATTGGGACACTTCACAGGGGACAGGGAGAGGTTTCAGTGAGGACACCCATCCCCAGATGCCTGCTAATGCTGTAGTCTGTCTCACCTGTCCCAATTCCCTACTCCCATCCCAGCTTGTGATTTGGGAATCAGGTAAAATCAGCTGACGCAGTGACAGGGATGGCTGGGGACAGAGGGGAGTCCCTGGGAATGTGGTGCCAGTCGATTTTGTTCCGGGAGAGATGCCAAAGCTGAGCACAGCTGCCGAAACAAGGGGTTTCCTCACGAGCACGCTGCTGTCCCGCTGCCCCTGCCCTTGGCTGAAGGCTGTGGGGAAAGCGAGGAGAGATTGCACATCCCTCTCTGGCAGCCCAAACCCTCCCCTCATGGGGGAGAGGCATCAACCCCCACACCACAGCCGTGATCCCAAATTCTCAGGTTTGGGGTTATGTGAGCACTGCTGTCACACTCATTAATTACCCAGATAATTCAGCTCAGTGCAAAATGAAGGGCTTTATTTTTCTTGGTTATTGCCCCTGCCAGGTTAAGGCATTTGGAAACAACTCTCCCATGTTCAAGCTGATCTGAGTATAAAAGGACAAGCTTCAGCAGCAAAAGGTCAGACTGTTAAATCGCACCTCTTTTCATGAACCAAGAGTGTTACAAAAATGGTCAGGAATCACAAGGCTGAATGGGGAAACTGAGGCAGAGGGCAGCAAAGCAGCATCCCCCAAAAGCAGGCAGCATCTTTTCAGCCTCATCTCCAGGACCACCACGATCACCCCCTTGACAGAAAGGCTGGACAAAGCACTTCTTGCTCAGCCAGCCCCAGGTCCTGTCCCTTGGACTGCCACAGGCAAAAAGATTTGAGGGGGTATTGAGAGCCCACAGCCCTCAGGGCTTGAGCTAGCGGTGCAGCTGAATTCCTTGAAGCCGCTGGATGCTTCTAGCAGCTGCAGAACAAATTCAATAACAATACTATGAGCAATGCCTTTTTAATAGGCACGAGGTGAAAAGAACCCAGCGAGTCAATATTTGTGGACGAAAACAAAATAAGCCAAGCTGTTAGCGCAGAGGAATGCGAGGGAGGCCGGGAGGCGGCTGGGGTAATTATTATTTCATCTGCCAGATAGCCCTGGTCCTGCCCGCTGCCTCCTTCCCCTCCTGCCCACGCTGCCTGTGCCGGAGGGAGGGCAGGGGAGAGGCAGAGATGGGGCAGAAAAGAGCAAATGTTTTGGCTGCGGCAGCATCGGGCGTGTGGCTGGGGCTGGCTCAGGGCTCCGGCCGCCGGAGGCTGAGCACTGCCCTGGCCCAAGTATTTAATGTCAGCGGCTGGAATGTGCTTAACACAACATTTTACAAGGGAACATTAGTCAAGCATCCGCACTGACAGAGAGGGTCAGCGATAAGGAGCCGGCGCATGGGAGCTGCAGGGAAACGGCTCTTGTTTCAGGCAAAGGAGGGCAAGGCTTGTGGAGCCGGTGCAGGGGCAGGGTGGTGGGTGGTGGGGCCGACCCAAAACAGGTCAAATAGCCCCGCTTCAGGTCTGGCCATCCCACCGGGCATCGTGTAGGATGACAGTGCTACACCAATGGCGGGGTCCTGCTTCCTATGCACCCTGCTACTATTGCATGTGCTGCCCCAGAGCTCTCCTCCAACCCCCTCACAAGGTGGGATTTGGGAAAACCTGTCCAAAAACATTCCCTGCCATTTGCCCTTGTTTGCAGGAATACTGGTGTTCGGCTGTACGTAGATGTTAGATACAGGTGGGAGCTTCTTGATTGCACGGCTCAGGCTTTGCTGCCTTGCTCTTGGGATTGCTCTAGGAGGATCTGCTTTGGCAGAAGGGTCAAACTAGATTGTATCCAGAGGTCCCTTCCAACCCCATATCACTCTGGGATTCTATGATCAGGACACAGCAAGGAGTGTCCATCCTTAAACAGCAGGAGGGAGATATGTCACAGCCTGGAATTCTCCCAGTAATCGGACTGGTGAAATGTTAGTCAGCTTCGCCTGCGCCCTGAAAACAGCACCACCCTCCATCTATTCCTAGAGCTATCCCTGTTCATTAGCCTTCTTGGCCCCCAGGCTTAAAAAAAACCCCCAGTGTCATGACTCCTTAATAAGATGTCATCTTCAGCCATGACAAACACGAGCGCTCAGTAAATAATAGCCCTGCCATGTAATGTCATGCCTCTCCCATCTGTTGTAGTAATGACTTTGCCTCTCTCACCTGCCACCCTCTCCCGGCTGCTCTGTGCCTACAGCGGCAGAGCCAAGGCAGAGCTTCCCCAGCTGTGGCAGCGGCTCGGCTGCCCGACCCCTCCAACAGGTGCTGGGCTTGTTTTTGGGGCGGGCAGGGGAGGAGATGTGCTCGGACACAGGTGGTGGGGTGCAATCCAGTGTGGGAGAAGGGGACAACAGCCCTCTGGCACCTGGCCACCCCAGGAGCTGCAGAGGAGTCTTCCACACTTGCTTCTCTCTTTCCTCCTTTTTATCTCACTCTTGATTTATTCCTTTCCTTTCCGTTCCTGTCCCGTTTTCCTGTTTCCCTGCTTCTCTTTCTTCTCCACACTGCCACTGTCTCATATCCCTATGCTTACTGCCCTCAGGCCTGTCTGAACATGGTCTCTCTGCTTTTGCTGAAAACCCATTTCCAAAAAGCTCTCCACACATTGCCTAAGGGACAGATCAAAGCTGAAGGAATTAGAAAAGCTCAGCACAGCAGTTTTGGAACAGATATCCCCTTCTCCTTCTCACCCCATCCTCTCCCACAAGAGAACATTAACCCCTTTGTTCCTCAGTTTACCCAACTACAAATCTGGATTCATGACCTAGAGCAAAACCGGAGTCGGTTTTTCATACTATTTGGCTGTGGGCACATCACCCTGCTCCCCAAAAGCCCAAATTCTCTCAGCTGTGAAGAGGAGGCACCACTACAGAGCAGCTATAGCTCGTCCCTGCTTAAGTAGCTCCTGTTTCACTTCTCCCCATCCCATGCCCGTGAGCACCCCTTGGTACAACCCTTTGCGGGGGACGAAGATATAGAAGCATCAGGCTGGAGTCGCAGAGCAGAAGTTAATTGTTGGTAGCAATTGAAAAAACAGTTACAAAAAACCCACAAAACACCACAATTAGAAAATGGCATGGACTAATCAAAGCTATTTCTAGGGGGGGATTTCAAGTGTATAATGCCCTCAGTCTGAAGTCAAGGAGACAGACACTGCCTTTCCAAGATGTCTTTTTTTATTCCCCCTCCCTTTCCTGTGAAACTTGGGTTACACTGAGTGCGTAAAGGATAGCAGGACGTGGCAGAGCTGTTTGCCATGAAAACTAATAGGGCCATGCCTGCTTTCATCAGGAGTGTAATCAGAGCCACGGATAATGTTTTTAAAAGGCACAGCAACTTCAAGTGCAAGCAGGGATTTATTAGTGAAAACGAAACCATGCTTGAGCCTTTGCAAGTCTTATTTTAAGAGCCTGAAGGAGAAAGGAGCAGGCTGGGTGGCTGGGGAGAGGCCAGCCAGCCGGAGCTCTGCCACGGAGCAGCGGTGACGAGGGCTCATGATGCCTCTGGGCTGCCAGTCTTCCTCTGCCACGGGTTGTCTGCACAACCTTGGTCATGTCACTTAGCGTCACGGAGTTTCAGATCTTGGCCCGCACAGGGGGACAAAAGTCACTCCCCTACAGCTCTACAGAGAGATAAATAAGGATCATCCTCCAGGAACACTTCCAGCCTCTGCAGTCCCAATGGGGCCCTGTCAGGACCCAAGAGAGTTGCCAAGGCATCCTGTAGAATCCTACAGGTTCAAAGAGCAGCTCTGGGACCTTCTCCCACTCTGGCACTGCCACATGACAGCACAGCCATGCGCAGCAGGTAGGGACAGAAGAATAAAGGGTAAAAATGTCCCAGCAGATCATCATAGTGAACAAATGAATGCCCAGATTCCAAGGATCTCTGGTTCTGCTACACACCCAAAGTCCATCCCATTTTGAGGTCCCCAGTTTCTGCTGTCTTAAAACAGAGGCAGAGCAGTGACTCGGTGCCACTGCTGGGAGGCTGAATTCCAAGTTTTGGCTGGCTCTCAGTTCTCCTGATGCTACTCAATAAACTCAAATATCTCCTCTGTGCTGATGGAGCTGATAACTGATGGACAGATAGTGTCCCACAGGTCCTCAACTACGCTCAGGGAGGCAGTGAACACATTCAGCTCTTTTGGGTTCAGGAGAGTCCTGAGTGCAACCTAAAAGGGCATTTGAAGGTTGAATTTGGTGCTAGGAGGAAAGGAGATCATGCTCCTGAGAGCACGACACATCCCAAGAACAGTGAGCCTGGTCAGCAGGGGTGAGCAGAAAAGATAGTCTCTTTTTGAAAGAGGGGAAAGCCTGCAAAGTGAGCAGTTCTGTTTGGGAAAATCCTGTTGGAGAGGCTTTCTTGGCCTCAGATGCCCTTGCCATCTGCACGTATAAGAAACCCTTCATAAGGTTCTCATTTCCTCTTTACCTTTTTTATATAGCCCATAATAAGACCCCTAATTTTAATGGACTGTATGGATCTCACTAGCAGGGAATGGCTCCAGCAGAGAGGCTTTAACCCTCTGCTTCAACAGGATCAGCAATGGAGCTTTTGGTCCCTTGCTCGGCTCCACTGCAGGTGTTGGTAGGATTTCTGCAGCCAGCTCCACCAAAGCCCTCATGACCTGCAGGGAGATGCTTGGGCACAGGTGCCACATGTAGTGGTAGTGGGAACTCACCCTTCACACTCAAATGCTTATGAAGCAGTACAAGATAAATTTCCAGTAATTTGCCAAATTGGAAGGTGTGGAGGGAGCTGGGCTTGTTCAGCCAAAGGAGAGGGATAAAGCGTGGTTATACAAGAAACAGAGCCACTGGAGATGCATGGGAGGCAATGGACACAGACACATCAAGGGTAATTCTGCCGAGATATCAGCAAAATAATTCCTAGTAAGAGTAGTGACAAGAAAGTTAGCAAAGTGTGTAGAAGGGTGACTTCCCTGGGCCGATCCTCTAGAGATCAGGGCACCACGCCAGGTTTGGACTCGTATTAAACCCCGCTTAATGGCTTGGGTGAGAGACAGGGAAGAGCATGACCTAGGCCAAAAGGTGTTAGGATGTCCCCTGCCTGGGGCACAGCTCAACTTGGGTGTCAGCAGCCTGGCTGGGATCTCAGCACAGGAGCTGATGGAGTCGTTACACCAGATGGGGAATGCAGAACCAGGCAGTGAGGATGCACGGAGAGTGTCAGAGGCTCTGTGCCGGTTCCTGACAGCTCCTTTCTCCCAGAGCTCCTGGACAGGAGACAAAATGTGATTTCTTGCTCCTTCCACTCAAAGGCGGCTGTGAAAGTCTGATTTATGCTGAACACTCTGGAAAAGAAAAAAGCTTGGCTGTGGAACTAAGTTCAGCTCCCAGCCAGGAAAACCTTGTATGGGATCAACAAGTTTTAACCATGCAAATCAAATTTGGGTCCAAACAGAGCCCTGCTTCATGACTTCTGCCTCTCCCTTCCTTGCTGCACAAGGCCAGGCTACCTCCTTCCTGAACAAGACCTCACATCCATTTCCAATGATGAAGACCAAGTGGATGTTGTAGGTAACTTTTCTCTACTCCTCTTCTCTTCTCTTCTCTTCTCTTCTCTTCTCTTCTCTTCTCTTCTCTTCTCTTCTCTTCTCTTCTCTTCTCTTCTCTTCTCTTCTCTTCTCTTCTCTCGTTTCCAAGGACAGTTAAAAATGTCACAGCTCCGTCTTTCACTGAGATGACTCTCAGCTGCCAAAATGTACTGGAAGAGATTTGCCCACCTGTGATCCTGTCACCAAAAGCTGTGGTTGAGAGTGGACTCATGATATGTGACCCCAGGCAGATGGAGGAGCACCCAGGGCACTGGGGAGAAGGAATTGCTTGGCTTGGTTGCCAGCAATGAAGGTAGCAATCTTTTTTATCCATGCCTTTGTTTCCCCAGGTAGATCCAGCAGACCAAAGACCACCATATGGCCTTTTTCCCCCGACCCACCATCTCCTGGATGACCCTGGAAATGAGTAGTGGGAGCAATCTTTGGATGTTGTTTGGGGTGTCTCCAGTCACAGCAATAGGAAATCCTCACCCTGTCCTCCAGGTGAGGTGGATTCAACAGCAGTACTGGTGCACCATGGAGAGGTGAGACCTCCCATCTAGGTCTGCTCACGTGAGAAGAGTCTAAGGGGCTCGGGAGGCCCAGAACCTGCTGCCTAAGATGGGACCATCTCTGAAGCTTGGGTACAACCCTCTAGCTTACAAGGCAGGTACACCTGGGCCAGAATATGTTCCTGAAGCACTTGGACATCCATCCGAGATACAGTGATAGAAAGAGAGGTAATGATCACAAGTTACAGAAGGAAAAACTTGATTAGGCATTAAGGGAAAAATTCACCCTGAGGATGGTTAAACACAGAGGACAATATGAGGTAGGGGAATCTCCATCTTTGGAGACATTCAAAACTTGACTGGACAACGTCCTAGGCAACCTGATCTAAACTGGCTCTGCTTTGCAGGTTGTTGGACCAGAGACCTTCAGAGGTTCCTTCCAACTGAAATTATCATATGGTCTACATCCACAGAACTAGCCAAGATGCTCTTACGTCATCTAGAGTTCAATAGGACCATCTGGGCTTCTGCTTCTAAAACGGCTGGATCTTAATTCTCCCTTATGATTTAATCCCTTAATTCATTTGCCATAATCCTGTAGTATGTGGCTGGAGGAAAAGGAAACAACCCAGCAAAGCAAACAGAGAAATACAACCAGTGCCCCGGAGAATAGTATATTACTCCTCTTCTTTCCTGTTTGCCTTCCTGCTGTTCTGCTTCCATGAAAGTTTGTGGGATTTCATCCAAAGCTCCAGTATCTCCTCTCCAGCAGTGGCTGGGGATGGAGGCTTAGAAAGAAAATATCAGAAACGGTGAGCACAGAATGATCCTCTCCCTACTTGCACCCTGCCAACTTCTGGCAGCTGAAGCTTCAAGGACATCCGAAGCTAAAGGCCACATCCAAACTGGAGCACTTAGTAGTTACCATCTGAGAAGCTGCCAGTGGAGCGAGAGCCATAGCAGAGTGAGTTTTACAGAGAGCCCTGGGGAAAGGTTTTTCCTCTTTTTCATGTGAAACAGGCTGCCTGGTCCTTTCAACGGGCACCTCCCCATGCTCTCCTCCTCTGGTCCTAGGCCCGGCTCTTGGGGTGAAAACTGGAAAGGGACCAGCATCACTTATAGATCTGCTTGCTTCTCGCTGCGAGCGTTGCATCCATCCGACAGATGCAGAGCCCAAGTGTTTCATCCTCATTCTCCCCCCTCCCTCTTCTTTCCTGTGCCCCTGATCCCACAGTGATCTTGGGAATTCATTAAGAAAAGCTTCTCTCAGGGGTAAAACACAAGTCCCTTTCCCTTGACAAGCAGCGCTGGGATGCTGTGACTCAGTTCCAGCCATTGTTCACCCAGAGTAGTGCCGTGCACCTTTGCAGCGTGTTCAGACTGAAGAGCCCTTTGTGGTCAATTTATCCACTGAGCCAGAGCGTTATACACTTTGCTCTTCCCTTGTGCTGCCAAGGGAGACCTCCCTGCATGAACACACACACATACACACCTGTGTGCACACACCTGCACGCACACACACACATACACAGGCATACACAGACCTGCACACACACATACATGTACTCCTGCACACACACACCTGCACATACATGCATACACACCTGAACACGCACATTCACACTTACAGACACACACCTGCACACAGGCACATGCACTCGTGCACACACACCTGCGCAAACACACACGTAGACTCCTGCACAAACACGCCTGCACACACCTGCACGTACATGCATACACACCTGCACATGCACATTCACACCTACAGATACACACCTATGCACAAACACACACATATACTCCTGAACACCCACACCTGTGCACGCATCTGAACACACCACAAACACACCTTTGCACACACCTGCACAAACACACACATATACTCCTGTGCACACACACCTGCAAACATCTGCACATGCACAGCTGCACACACAAACACACCTCTGCACACACACACCTGCACAAGCACACACATGCACATCTGCACACACACGTACACATGCACGCACACACACATACACGTGTATCTTCAGTGCATGTGTACATGTGTCCAGTACACATGTACCTTCCAGTATCTGAAGGGAGCTACAGGAGAGCAGGAGAGGGACTCTCTGTCAGGAAGTGTAGTGATAGGACAAGGGGTAATGGTTTTAAACTGGAAGAGGGGAGATTTAGATTGGATATTAGGAAAAAATTCTTTCCTGTGAGGGTGGTGAGGCACTGGAACAGGTTGCCCAGAGAAGTTGTGGATGCCCCATCCCTGGAGGTGTTCAAGGCCAGGCTGGATGGGGCTTTGAGCAACCTGCTCTAGTGGGAGGTGTCCCTGCCCATAGCAGAGGGGTTGAAACTTGATGATCTTCAAGGTCCCTTCCAACTCTAACCCATTCTATGATTCTGTTCTATGCCTGCACACACATACACATACATATCAACTCACTTGCACAAACACACACATACACATCTGCACACACATACACACCCGCATACACACACATCCCCACACACACATGTGCTTGCATGTGAGCGCACACACACAGCAGACCCCGCAGCAGGAACAAGTGGAGCAATCAACCTGCTGCTGTTTGAAGCCCATGCAGTGGGTTCTTCCCTGGGGATGCCGAGCACCCCAGCCCTGGTTCAGGGCACCGGGAGTCAGGAGGTGAGCAGTGGGCACATGCGGTGCTCACAGACCGTTCCAGGCAGTGTGTCCTGCCAGCTCGCGGGATGGTAGGGGAGGAACAATGAGGGATGCTCCCATCAAGGACATGTCCCAAACCCACGTGCGTACCCTCAATTCAGTCACAGGCACCTGTGCCAACAAGGTGAGGGCAGCTTTATGCCAGACCTAATAGGACCTCTTTCTCTGACCTCCTCGCTTTCAATGGCCCCCGTCCCTCTGCTTCCTCCCACCCAGCACCAAGGCATTGATGCTGCCTTGACAAAGGTCACCTGAAACACAGTTATCTGAGGAGCTGGATGTGTGTGTCCACACCCTCTGTTTCTTCAGAGGTGAGAGTGAGTTAAAGAGGAGCTTCATGGAGGAAACAAGCTACACACACACTCACCGCTATTGCCCACTAAAAAAGCAAATGGTGGTGGTAGGGATCCCCCTCCATGGAGATTCTGGGTACTCAAAGTTCACGCAGGAGGCACCAGCTGCAAGAGGAGAGTGAGAAGATGCCTCTCTTGCCCCCATGCTGACACGAGGAGCTGGCTTAGAAAAGATGTCAGTGGAGTTTGGAAAAGAAGCAGAAATATGTATTTCCCCAATAATCTGAAAACTTCAATAAATGTTTTCCCTCAATAGGATGTAGCTGAGGAATCTGGGGACCGTTGCTGGAGCCAGAAGCTCTGAGAGGAGAAAGCAAAGAGCCAGTCCAAGTGCAACAACTGCCAGGACAATAAAAGGATCTGAAGGGGTTCAAGAGAAGGAGGTTTTTTTTTTTTTGGTTTTTATTTTTTGTCTCTCTGGTGTTGTTTCTTGATTAATATTTACATGTCAGAACCAGCAAAGCACACCTCCAGATCACACACGGGATCTTTTTCTCCTTACTTGGGCAACAGAAGGTATAGGCAGGACAATTGTGCAAACAAAGATGTGTGCCAAGCCCGCCACACAGAAGGGAAGAAATAAAAATACCAGTTATTTAAAACACGTGTATTAACAGAGGGGTTCACCTCTCCCCTGCCTTTGTGTTCTGCTGACATTGCTAAGGCAGATGAAAAACCTCACTGGAGCATCAGGCTGGCCCCAGCCCCCAGGGGATGGAGGGGCTTTGCTCCAAGGGCCTCTGCCCTCCCTGAGCCACCCATTAGCACCTGCGCCATCACCCACCATCACCTATGCTGTCACACACACACACCTCTGCCCCAGAAAGGTCCTGGGGAGGAGGACACAGATGCAGGAGGAGCTGGTTGAAATTCCCACCACTTCTCTGCCAGGGAGAAGCACAGCTTTGATTTAAACTGGAGGTCAAAGGGAGGTGTGTGCATTGTCATGATACCTGATGTGGGAATGCTTCTCACATGGCTGAGCCTCGTCTGCACAGGGTTTGCAACATCTCCAGGGTACAGTAATGGATGACAACCAGAAAGGGACAGGATCCAGACAAATCAACTGGCTGTAGCTCTTTCCCCCTCCCACGTCCCTCTCCCCACCCTGCCTCCCATTTCCAAATGCATTCAAAGGATTTCAGCCCAAATGTTCCCAATTTGGGGCTGAAAGGCATGCCCAGCATTTGTGTTTTGTAAGAGGGATGGAGGGATGCAGGACAGCAAAGGGCTGGTGCCACCCAGCCCCTTCCCACAGCCCTGCTTTCCACCAGGAGGCCAAACCGCGACAAGAAGTGCCAGGGTCTGCCTGGGGGCCCTCTACTCCTCAAACAATTACAGCAATGACGTGATCTGGGTGCTTCAACAGACGGTGAGGAGGGTGACGCAGGGCCCTCAGGGAGATAATGGGAGCCAGAAGGTCTTATCAACTTCTTGGAGGGCAGAGTCAAGCCCTTCAAATGAAAGCCCTTGAGGAAGCAGAGAGGATCTTCCCTAAAGTGTCAAGCACTTTTCAGCGTTTCATACCAATGTCCTCCCTCTGCCATGGTCAGCCTCACAGCACTGGCCACATCCTCAGCCCTGGACCTGCTGCTGACGGAGCTGAGCTCCTGAAGTTGACTTGGCTCGGGGAAGGCAGGATCAGGCCTCAGCTGTGCCTGTGTTTCCAGAGGCACCTTCAGCTGCCATTGTTTGGTCCAGCCTTCTCTGGTTTGAGCTACACTTTTTTTTCCCTGCACAGACCAAAGAAAGGGCTAAACTAAACTCATCTTTTTGGGAGCAAGACAAGGCAGTCACTTTGTTGGAAAGGGAGCAGGATCCAGCCTTCTCTTTCCTCTCTCTTCCTCTTCCGCCCCATTCCTTTCTTGCATATCCCACTGCTGAGAGCACTGTCTTGCTGCAGAGTCCTCAGACGCCCCGATGATGAGCTGTGAACCTTCACAGCTCCTTTGTGTCTCCTCTGTGAGAAACAATGGCATCAGCCCCCAGGGTTGATCCCAGCCATGCTAGGGTCTTCCCAGTGCACCCTCACTGCGGACTCAACACACAGAGGAGGAGGTCACTAGCTTCATACCCTCTAGTTCAGAGATGGGGCTCTCCCCAATTCTCCACTCCACCACTCAGCCCTTTCCCAGCTGATGTTTTGCTGTGCAAAATCCCCCAGGGGCACATGAGGGGATGAAGCCCCCAAATACGTTCACCCAGAATGACCAGGCTAACCCTGTCCCTCTATTCTGGCACACTCAAACCTACTAAAACCTCCAGAAGGTGGGAAAGGGGCTGAGATGTCCCAAAATAATTGGTGAGCCCCCGCAGGTTACATCTGGTCTCACCTTTGCAAGAAACAGGAGGATTTTAGCAGCATACCACCTTCTGCCAGCTGGACTCCTGGCTAGTAAAAGGGTCTGTGTTTAGAAAGAGAGTAAATACAAAGCTCCTAGGGCTGTTTGTCATACTGACTGGGGAGAAGGGGTAAGCACAGCCATTTTCCTGAGCTGCCCTAGTCCCTCTGCCCTCACCTTGGGATTTCTGGGTGTCTTTGCTACGGGTTGCAGTCCACATCCAGGCTGCAATCCTCGTGCTTTGCTGGAAAAGGAGCTAAGCCCCTGCCCTCCTCAGCTCCCTCCACCTGTCAAAGGCAGCCAGGTGACCTGGGGAGGAATTAAACCCAGCTGAGTTCTGAAAGCCCTGCTACAAGGTATCTAGCACTGGTGCCACTGGCTTCCAATGGGATCCCAGGTCCGGGTTTCCTTTGGATTCACCTCCTGTTTAAAGTCGGGGGGTTGGGGGGGCTGCCCTAAAATAGGTGTGATGTTTTGGGGGTTGCTGGGTTTATTCCTCCAGTTCCGGGAACAAAATGAGATGGAGACGTCAGCCTCTGCGAGGGCAGTCAAATCTCCCGAATTTTGTGGTGGGCTCAGCAGACCCCCAGGGGCTGCACAGGGGCTGGTGGTTGGCTGGGCGNGGCCATCCCCCCACCCTCCCCGTGCCGGTTCCTGCCTCTGCCCCCGGATTCCTCCTAACGAGGTTTCCAGCTCAACTGAACCCCCGCGTTGATTTCGGGAC
>VZRU01015989.1:1953-20677 GCA_013398155.1 Pedionomus torquatus | reverse complement strand
GCTGCCGAGGAATGGAAGGGAAGGAGGGCAGAAGCGGCACAGCCTCCTCAGTCATTGCAGATTGGAGCTTGGTGTTTTGGACCCTGTGCGCGGTGATCCTGCCGGTGCTGATCACTTTGTGGTGCAGCTTCCAGAGGTCCCGGCGGCAGCTGTTAATACGAGACATCTTCCGCAAGAGCAAGCATGACTGGCACTACACAGACCTTTTCGGCCAGCCCTCCTACTGCTGCGTCTGTGCTCAGCACATCCTTCAGGGTGCCTTCTGCAACTGCTGCGGGCTGCGTGTCAGTGAAAGATGCCTCAGGAAGGCTGACCAGCTTTTTCTCTGCAAGGAAATTATGATGAGGAGCAATGGTGGAGCCCACAGCTCTATGCCACACCACTGGATCAGGGGCAACGTCCCCCTCTGCAGCTGCTGCATGATATGCAAACAACAGTGTGGCACACAGCCCAAGCTTTGTGACTACAGGTACTGCAAGGGACTTTGGCATTGTATAAGGAAGCACGATGCTGTATCAGTTTTTTTTCCACAGGGTTATTGGAACACATTGCCCCAAAGGAGATCCTGCAGTAGTCAAGTGTGAAACTCTGTTAAAAAAACAACTTCAAAGAATCTAAAATTAAAATGGATGCTTGTGGGTAATGAGTCATAGATTAGGAGTGCGATAATGCATCTCGTGTCTGTTCTCTTAATTGCATTACTCCAGCATGATGTCCTGGCTACTACATAATTATGTATACAAGGTTCTGTACATCCAGGAGTTTATGCTGTAGGGAATGACATTAAGGTTCTAACACAGCTGCCATTTGTTCAGTACATAGTTTGAGCAATTTGGGTGACATAGTTCGTAGTTCAGAGCGTCAAAACGTTTATGCATCTCTGAAAAATTGGCATCTGCTCAGTGTAACTAGGACAAACAACTGTCCTATAGCTGACTCGAGTTTGTTTCAAAAAAATGTCTGTTATAAAATTTTAAGCTGCTGTAATCTCACCTATTGTTAAAGTTTGTGTTAAAAGTTTGAAGGAACTGTTGAATTGGGTTGTTCTGTCATCAGTAAGGCTGCTTGCAAAGTTGTCAGCATGACTCGTAGTGGCATGTCACGCCAAAATACAGTGCTAGTGGGCTGGGTACTGGGTGTAGTGTGTTACTTCAGCCTTCTCAAAGGATGTCAGCTTTCCAGTATTCATTCTGCCAGCTTTTGGTTTTTTGCTTCTGTGTGATATTTTCAAATTGCTTGGTAAATAAGCAGAATTACAGTGTAAATGAGCATACCATCAGAAAATAAAACAACATGAGAGCGTGTGCATGGAAGAGGAGTGAACGAGAGGATCTTGGAGGCAAAGAGGGAGGGAAGGAAGGAAGAAAACAAAGTCACGGTACAGGGGAAGTGTCATTGTTGCTCTGGTTGTGTGCTGGATTAGTCAGAAGGACTCCAAAAATAGCTTTGACAGTTGCTTAAACCAAGGATTTGGATGTAGCAAATGAGGATGAACATTCTGCAGAAGCTGGCAGTGGATATTGCAGTATTTCCTCTTGTGGTCCATTTTCCAGGAGAGCTTTTAGAATAGGTCAAAAAGCTGAGCATTTTTGCGTAACAAAATCCCATCAGCCTGTTACAGTATTGTGTAACCTTTCATGTTCCAGATTTAAAGGGATATTGTGATACAATATTATCAATCTTGAGGAATTTATTAATGCTACTAGTAATGTGTAAAATAGTACTAGTACTCGTCTACTAGTAATGTCTAAAATAAATGAGCAAAATCAATGTGCCTGTTGTTTGAGGATTTTTTTTTCATGTTTTTGGTTTTTTTTTCCAGGTGTGTGTGGTGTCAGCAGACTGTACATGATGAATGCATGATGGATTGTTTAACGACTGAGGAGTGTACATTTGGAGAATTCAGAGACTTAATTATTCCACCATACTATTTGTCTACAATCAACCAAATGCGTAAAGACAAAAGAACTAATTATGAAAAGGTAATTGTCTATTCCTTTTTGGTTTTATAATGTATTTTAAAAAAAAATAAGTCCTATACATTAAAACTTAAATTCAGTACATTCTCAGGTTACTAGCTATCAGGTAAATGTTTCAATATATTTGCAGTGTTCATTCGGAGGTGTTTGTTATTTTATTAACATGGTAGTTGAAGCATGAACATACATTTGAATTTTGTTATTCCAAAACCACACTGAGATTTGGGTACCTCACTTCCTTGAGTGCTTTGTGATTTTTCTACTACTGTGTTCATAACTTTGTAGTGTTTGTTGTCCTAGGCACTGTAGAACAGATGTTTTCAACCTTGGTATGTCAGAGGTATTTATTTGTTTTGACTTCTTTAGACTAATGGTAGCTCCCTCATTTCAGCACTGGGAGGGGACAGGTTTTGAGCAAGGCTTTAAAACACGCAGAGTTTGTGTGACTGACTGACTTTTACCTTTTTGCAGGTAGTACCTTACTGCAGAAAACACTGGATGCCAGTAATCATACTGACTAATACTCGTAGTGGCAACAATATGGGTGAAACTTTACTAGGAGAATTTAAAATTCTGCTGAACCCTGTTCAGGTATTTACAGTGAAAACCCACTGTAATAAAATAAAAGTTCAAATTAGAATGGATGTTGCTTTGCTTACACAATGGCAGTAGGATGTTGTGGAAGATCAGTAAAGGGAACAAATTCACAAAGTTTGTTCTTTTAGAAATAATAGCTTGAGAGAGAGAGAGAGTAAAAGTGCAGAGGCTCCTCCCCTCTTCCCCTTGCCTCTTCTCCCTGCTACTGGTCCAGGTTTTATTTATAGTAATCCATGCGTTAATTCTGTTATTTATAAGTAGCTGGCTTTTGAAACAGTGTACGATATTTAGGATGTGAAATATTTAGGTCATCTTAATTTGAAACTGTATTAGTTTAAGTCCTCGCTTGCGAGAACGTCCTTATTTCCAGTTGCAGCTTTCTGTTGTCGCTTTCCCCTTAAAATCCACTGGGGTGGCACAGGATGCTGATGTAAGGCAGTTACTGTTCCTTGGATTTCCTGGCTGCAGCTTAATACTCTTCCTTTGACGTTCAAAACCCAGCCTTAGAATACAGCCTATTAGAAATCACTTATTTGTGTGTTTTAAATGCAATATGAACCAATAAGAAGAAACCATTTTTTATGCTGACTACTTTAAAATAAGTTTTATCTGAAGTCTTTAGCTTTTACCCAATACATCATAACGCTTCTAGATGTAGGCTTCTCTTAGGATGCTGTCAGCTGTTTATCAACAGCATTTATTCCTAGTGAAGCAGCTGGAACTCTGTAGTGAACTTGGGAAACCAAGTCCTTGTGAAAGTCAAGACAGCTCATTTGCTAATTTAATATTGTAAGGGAGAACCTTTGCTTTGCATTAGAATGAACTTTCTTGAAATTGTTTATCTGTGAGGCAAATCCTGACTCATGTTCTGTGAACTTACGGAACTCCTGATTTTCTTTTCTTCTAGGTTTTTGATCTAAGCAAAATCACACCTGCTAAAGCCCTCCAGCTTTGTACCTTGCTACCTTGCAACGCTGTCAGGGTTCTTGTCTGTGGTGGGGATGGCACAGTAGGCTGGGTCCTGGATGCAATTGATGAAATGAAGATAAAGGTATTGCGTTTTAGATTAAAAGATGCCTTATGGTGAAATGAATTTTGGAGCTGCTAAAGTGCTACACTGAATCTTTTACCTGCATTTAATGTTTTAATCTTCCCGAATAAGCCTACAGAGAAATATTTGCAGAATTGCTTATTCATAGTGGGGGGAGGGAATGCATCTTGTTATGAGTCCCTGTAGTTCAAGAAAAATATGAAAGCTGTAGATTTTAAGCGATGCTTAAAGTCATTCTTTTCTGTAAAATTAGAAAAGAACAAGCTGCAGAATATTTCATGCGTTGTTCTTTCCTCTTTGTCTAAACAGGTTTATTTTATCATAAATGGCATTGCTGATAATAGCTAATGTGCTCTGCTTATTGCTTTCAGCATGCTCAATCTTTTATAATATCCTCATAATTTTGCTGGCTATACTCATTGTATTGCCAGTGCATGAATGAGTGCTGTAATTTGCTTTTGCTCCTTCTCATATATTCTAAATCAGCTATCAGTCTGCAACCTCACTTAGTAACAGTGAGGAGAAAAGGAAAAAATAAGCTGTAGGTTCTGTATGTTTCCTGTTCATCTGAAAAGGAAGACATTTCCAATTTACAGGGTGCTACTGAGAACCTCTGAGGAAAATTAAGAATGAAGAGTAATTACTAGGGTTTTAGTGCTTTACCCAATAATTTTTTCTGTAGTGATGAAAGGAAGAAAGTTACTCTTCCGATATCAGTGTCGTTTTTTTCTTTTTTTTTTTTTTTTTTTTTTTAATGCAACTTGCTTGTTAATACATGAAGTGTTGTAGTTCAAGACTGTTATTACAACTTCATGCACAGTCAGACTGAGCTGCTTTGGAAATTTTTTGTACTGCTAAAGTAGAAATGCAACAAAGTGTAACTGTGAAAGGGTCATGAATATATTTATTTGGTTATTTGGTCTTGAACACTTGATATATTGTCCCTCAGAGCCAACATAGGTTTTAAATTGGAAGAGGAGAGATTTAGATTGGATCTTAGGAAGAACTTCTTTGCTGTGAGGGTGGTGAGGCACTGGAAGAGGTTGCCCAGAGAAGCTGTGGCTGCCCCATCCCTGGAGGGGTTCAAGGCCAGGCTGGATGGGGCTTGGAGCAACCTGGTGTGGTGGGAGGTGTCCCTGCCCAGGGCAGGGGGCGTGGAACTGGATGATCTTTGAGGTCCCTTCCAACTCTAACCATTCTATGAGTCTATGAAATAGGGAGTTTTCCCATGTTTCCAAGTATTCAAATTGAGCTATTGCAGTTACATAAATACTGTTATCAGCAAAACCTTTTTATTATCAGCAGTAGGTTATTTGCTCTCCATTTGTCATGATTATTATTACATGTTACCTGGCTGATAATGCTTCTTGAAAAAACAGTAACCGTAATGCCACTTGTTGCAAGTACTTTTCACAGCTGAGTCTCAAAGGCCATAGTACATCTGAAATAACTGTTTACCCTTCTGGGGTAAAGAAAGCAAAGACCTCTGCTGAGGTGCCCGTTTTGAATGTCTGCTTCTGTCCCTCACTCTGTGGTCTGCAGAGGTGATTGTCATCTGCTCCATCTGCTGAGGACAGTTGGATCTGAGTGTGTATGTGGTTCTTCTGAAACTTAGATACTGACTTTCTTTCTTTGAATACGTGGATTTCTCTCTGTGGTTGAATAGTTTTTGTGCATCTATTGTTTTAGATCTAACTTTACCTCAATCTCATAAGAGCCTTTTTGCATCTTGTTATGCTTCACAGCCTTGTGTTAGGTCTCTTTTCCTGTTCGTGTCACTTCCCAGAGGTCTGTGCAGTTACAGTAATTTAGTAACAGTAATTTACCAAGCCTGCAGCGTGGCAGCAGCATATAAACAAGAAATTCGATGAGAAGTTTAGGCTTCCACTTTTAGATCCAAAGCATCATTCTTTAGAAGGAATACTCTGCTCAGTGTTAGTAACACGTTGTTCTCATATCGTGTTTATACCCTCTTTTCTTCTCACAATGGTTTAATGTTTTCTTTCTTTGCATTATCCCCATGATAATATTCAAATGTGCCATCTGCTATACTAATGCGGCCAGCTCGGTTGCTCTGCACTATGTAACAAGCTGCAGATTAATGGAGACTGATGATACTAATCTAACCTGAGTGTCTGAGGAGAAAACGAGTGCTGAAGAAGGAGCTAATATGCAGTGGTTTTGTATTGTAGGGGCAAGAACGTTATATTCCCCAAGTTGCAGTTTTACCTCTGGGAACAGGTAACGACCTGTCTAATACACTGGGCTGGGGTGCAGGTTATGCTGGAGAGGTCCCTGTGGAACAAATCTTACGAAATGTCATGGAGGCAGATGGAATCAAACTAGACAGGTAAGTACCAGTGAAAAGTTCTATGGAACCAAATACTCCTATAGCACCACTGATAGCCAGGGGTAGCAGTGTCTCAGTTTACGTATAAGCAGTACTTACATGTAAAGAGACATAAGTATTGCTGGAGGGAATTGCAAAATAACTAAGGTGCGAATTTAATCTTTATTTCATGGTTCTACAGAACAGAACTTTTTCATAAAGGGGCTTCCAATACCAAAGGGGGGACTACAGGAGAGATGGGGAAGGAACTCTTTATCAGGGAGTGTAGCAGTAGGATGAGGGATGACAGTTTTAAACTGAAAGAGGGGAGATTTAGATTAGATACCAGGAAGAACTTCTTTGCTGTGAGGGTGGTGAGGCACTGGAAGAGGTTGCCCAGAGAAGCTGTGGCTGCCCCATCCCTGGAGGGGTTCAAGGCCAGGCTGGATGGGGCTTGGAGCAACCTGGTGTGGTGGGAGGTGTCCCTGCCCAGGGCAGGGGGGTTGGAACTGGATGATCTTTGAGGTCCCTTCCAACTCTAACCATTCTGAGTTGGAATGAGACCATATGAGTCTATGATTTAACTGAATTTGAATCTTTTTACTTGATCTTCGTATAGACACGAGGTTCCTAACTGCTTTCCTAGCTTTGATACTGAGAACAACCTCTCATGACTCTATAATGTAATGGCTGTTGTTTTTCAGATGGAAGGTTCAAGTAACAAACAAAGGATACTACAACTTAAGGAAACCAAAGGTGTGGTTTGCAAGTATAAATATGAATCCTATGGAATCCCTGTATGCTTATACTTACCTACTCCCCATTAAACACCGTGACTTTTAAGTTGTAATAATATTGTTTAATAAGGCCATAACTAGAAGGTCTGTCTTCCAGGTATTCACAATGAACAACTACTTTTCTATAGGACCTGATGCTCTCATGGCTTTAAATTTTCATGCTCATCGTGAGAAGACTCCCTCTCTGTTTTCCAGTAGAATTATTAATAAGGTGTGTTTTTGGTAAAGTGGCATTTTCTCCTTGCAGTTGTTCATTAAAGGCTGTTTTTTGCTTTACGTTGCTTTACTCCCCTACTTCATTTCATGCCTTTTTAGGAGTTTGAACTCGTTTTTCTGATGGAAGGGATTCCATGGGTAAAACGTGTTTCCAGCCCACTCGCACGCCTCTGCCTTGCCTCTGCTTACTTGCTTAGACAATATGCTGTTTGTTCAATTTTTGTTTTGAATGTCTCATTTGCTTTGAAACTTAATGGGTAAGGACATTGCCTATGTCCTTTTGAAGAGGAAAGCAAGTTTTTTAGGCAAATTGTAGCCCATCTCGTGGAGATAGCTTTGTTGAAGGATGCATGTATATGTTACGTATGAACTATAGATAAGGTTTGCAGAACAATAACTATGCATGAATGTTTCAAATAGTCTTCATATGTATTGGTTTTTTGCTAACAGTATTTCCTGTTCTCGCTATTTTGGTTTGGTTTTTTACAGGCTGTTTACTTTTTTTATGGAACCAAAGACTGCTTAGTACAAGAATGTAAAGATCTTAACAAAAAGGTTGAGGTAAGTTTTTTAACTTGCTTATTCTTTGGACACTTATTGAAGTATAAAAAATTAATTGGTGAAAGAAAAGGGGAAAAGTTTTGCAGTTTACATCTATATGATATTTACATAAAGACGGCTCTGGACTTAGACTATTTTTTGATATTCCTTTTTGCTATCTGCAGCTTTCTTCATGGAATTCATCATGTCTTTGAGCTCACTGAAAATTCCTAAGTTTTTTTCTGGCCTTGGCTCATTTCTGTGAGTTCAAGTACTGACATTCAGATAAAATTTGCCTTGGCACCAGAGACTTACTTAAGTGAGAGTTCCTTTTTCTTTTCTTTATTACTAGAAACGCGTTACATTTTAGAATATGTTGTGAAATCAGAAGTAGAGTGGTTATTTTTAAAGGATTAAAAGAAAACATGTTTTATTTGCACAGGGCCAGTTTTTGTTCAAGTGGAAGCCTATTAAATGCTTAAAGAGAATAACGAGCATATATTGAACTACTGGATTTGATCCACAGTAATTAATTTCTTTGTGTCTTTTAAAGCTAGAATTGGATGGTGAGAGAATCGAGTTGCCCAATTTGGAAGGCATCATTGTCCTGAATATTGGATACTGGGGAGGTGGCTGTAGACTCTGGGAAGGAATGGGTGATGAACCTTACCCTTTGGCAAGGTACACAGTGCATCTTTTTCCTGGTTTTCCTTCCTTTAACAGTTTTTGTGGTGTAAGCAGTTCTCTCCAGTAGGCTATGCTTATGTAACTAGACTTGTCTAAATACCAGAAGGTTTCCTTGTCACAGTATGCTATCTCAGACTTTTTTTATTTTCATCATGTTGAAGACTTGGACTAAATGCATCCCACACATTGGGTTGGAGTGTTTTTAAAAACCTTCTCAAAATGTCTGGCATGATTAAGCAGTAGTGTTGAAGAGGCTATTAAAAATAAAGGTAGCTTTCAAAAAGTAGACGAATTTCCGAATATAGAAGAACACGTCTTAACAGAGGTTAAAATATAAAGTAAAAACAATGCAAGCCAAAAATCTGACTCCCATGCTTGAATAAGTTGGTGCTGGCTTGGCACCTATTAAAGAGAAGAATAGGTGAGTATGTTTCATACTCCCTTTTGGGACTAAATTCTTCAGAAGCCATATATATATAAATATACTTCATAGTTCAGTTATGAGGCTTATGATCCTGGATTTCTAAAATCTGTTTAGCAAGGTCCTTTACCAAAATCTTAAAAACAGCCATTAAAAGATTTTTGTAGATGAATAAATGGACAGGTATTTGTACAAATCTGTGGAAGAGAAATCTACTATGGGCCTGAAATATGCATGGTGAGCCTTGGAAAGTCATATATCCCTAATTTTCAGAAGTTTCCTGGGGTGTCCCACCTTGGGTATTGCTCCTTTCCTGTGTTTTTGTATGGCTTCCTTCGCCGTTCAGCATGACTCGTCCAGCACACATAGATGGCTTAAACATATTGGTAGAATAACATTTGTCTTCTCTATAGGAATAGCCATAAAAGAACTGTGTGATATTATATACCTGTATAACATAAATACCTGTGTGATGGGTATTTTAGAGCTCATGAGCATCATTAAAAAAAGACTCCTTTCTTAATTCGTAGACATGATGATGGACTTCTAGAAGTTGTTGGTGTCCATGGTTCTTTCCACTGTGCCCAGATTCAGGTGAAACTGGCAAATCCTGTTCGCCTGGGACAGGCACATACAGTGAGGGTAAGTGGTGGTTATGAACCTGTTTCCTCTAAATTTTTTTTTTTTAATACAGTCTAGAATCTCAAGCACTCAAATGGCTGACATGAAGTTGCGGTTTGGAGTTGAGCTAGATATTTCTCCTGCTTAGTAAAAATTAATTCTGTTGTAATTCATAGTCCCCTGTTGCTGTGCTTGGTGGCCTGTGAGTGCAACAAGTAACATACTAGGTTTCTCCCTGGTCAAGCTGAAAATGCAGCATGGGTGTATTGTGGTTGTAAAAGGTATCTTAAGAGTTGTTTTGAACTGCTGTGATTGTGTGTTCTTCTGTTTAATGCCAGCTGATCTTGAAGAGTTCTAAGATGCCAATGCAGGTGGATGGAGAGCCATGGGCTCAGGGGCCCTGCACTGTCACCATAACTCATAAGACCCGTGCGCTGATGTTGTATCACTCAGGCGAACAAACAGATGATGACACTTCCAGCATGTCTGAGCAGGACCACGTGAGAGAACAGACGGATGAAGACGTATAGATTTTGCTGAACGTGATGCAATGCAACGATGAACTTCAGCTCTTTAAAAATTCTGAGAACACCTAAACTAGCTGTGAGGTTCATGCTTGTGAATGAACTAGAGCTGAGGAAAAAGCCATGCTTTTATGCTCGTTAAAACTTTCACAGCTGAATTTCAACAACTGTTTTGCGTTTTAGATTGGTGGTGATGCCCAGCCTGGAGTTAGTTACTGTAGTGGCAGGAAAGAGATGGATCTGGTGGCCCTTCCCTGCTGTGGAATCGAATCTTCTGCACATGTACAGAAGAAAGGAGGACAGCTGGGAGTTTGGCCTGCTTCCATCTGCCCTCTTCTCCAGAACAGTTTCCAGTACAGCAAACCAGACCAAATAGGATGTGGGCTGGTTTTCTGACAACGGCCTGCTCCTGTCTGCCATCTCTTCTTGGGAGCAAGACAAATAATTTTCTGGGCACTTGCTGGTGCAATGTGTATGCAGTGAGCTTGGCAGGCAGAGCATACGATCTGAGAGCTCTTGGGAAAGTGGTTAGCAATGAAGATGCTTTTGGACCAAAGGTTTCTGGAAATGTTCTGTTAGTGACTGATCTTTTCGTTGGCTTTGTGAGCCGTAGATAGAGTACTCCTGAAGTCCTGAGTACCCAAGCTACAACTTCAAAATAATTATACCATGACTTGCACAATGTTGTGACTGATTTTGCTTCAGTTCAGTGAGAGGCTAATTCTAGTTTTTGTAAATAGCAACATCATAGTTTCTCAAGGAGGCTTTTTGGATGAAAACTTGGACAAAAAAGCTGTCTTTTTTAGTTGTTTGGAGAAGGGTTTCAAACAAAAAAAATGCCAAAGGCCAGAGGAGAGGGAGTTTAAAGTCTTGTTAAAGATCTTGCTTCACAATTAGCTAAAAATGCTTGATAGTTATTCTGTTAACTGTTTCAATTTTAAGTGTGGAGGTTGAGAGCTAAGTTTGCAAAGGTTAGCAAGTTCTGCTGTTTATGTGTGTAATTTGATTGTAAAGCTTAGGAACGTATACAAGAGTACATGGACACTCAGTTTGGTATATCTGAAGCTTCTCAGGTTAAAAGCTTCTCAGGTGAAAACATCTTCATGGTTAACAAGTAAAAATCTGCTTCCTTTTTTTTCCCCTTGTCTGTTATAGCAGGTGAGAGCTATGAGATGATATTTAAGTCATCACTGAGTAATTCAGTGAAGTCCAGTTGTGTTGCTGAAGGTGATCTTCCAAGTGGGAAGAGAATTTATGCTGCATATGCACTGCGTAAGCCAAGATCGGTAGTAGACGTTGAGAGCTTTGGTGTCTGAACTTTGAGTGTTGCTGCTTTAGTCAGAATTCCCCCAATTGTGGTTTTGTTTTTTTTTGCTTCATGCTAACTGAAAGTGAGGAGTAAAGTAGGGTATGTTTCTAGGTTTTGTAAAAAGAAACTTTTTCAGCAATCTATAAGACGATGTTTGCATTAATGATGAATGAACTATTTATATTTTAAAATAATTTATTGAAACCTTGGCAAAGTCAGTATTTTTAAAACCTTCAATTGTAATCCTCTTTGGAGAGTGTTTTTAACTTGATGGTATTCATTGTAGAAATGTATGTATTAGATCTTCGATACTACTGAATTTATGGCTGTCTGAAAATGTGATTAGAGTGTAATGAACTGTAAAGTAGAAGCCGTTTGTAAATTCCATATTCATTAGCCTTATACTCCATGGCAGGGGGGGTTGGAACTAGGTGATCTTTAGGGTCACTTCCAACCCAAACTATTCTATGATTATACACCTTATCTTAATTATTTTTTTGTATGTACATATAGAGAACAAATTAATAGTTAAATCTATGTAAAAAGTGTTTAAATATGCAAAAGTGTATTACTTTTGATAAATCCACAACCATTTTTTTTCTTTAGGTTCCGAGGTTCAATCTTTATTGGCTTCAAAAATCTTACTAATTAAGTTATTAATATTTTTTAATAATTTATAACCATCAGCCTCCTAAAATAGTTAAGTTCTGTGCTATGGTTCTTACATAACTATTGTTTACAAACAAATGAGAAGTCTCTGGAAAAGCAGAGTATGTGCTATGAAAGGCAGTATTTTCTCATGAGAAATGATTCCACTGGCTACTTCATCTAAACTACCCATAATACAGTTTAAAGAGTTACCTGAAGTTGGTCAGATGATTATTCAGATTGGTTTTTTTGCTTAGGAACCTTTAACTGTTCAAAACTTCACTCTTGGAACTCCTGACATCCAGAAAAAAAGCAATTGATGCCAAGACTTTGAAAGTTTCACAGTAGATATGCTGGCTTCTGCCCGTGGGCTTTGTCTGGGTGGGTACCGGGGATGATGCACCATATTTGTGCAGATCCCCCTACTTACTGCAGCTTCCTGGGGGTCCAACGCTGATGTTTGAAATCCTCTTTGGGAAACATAAATCCATCATTCCTTTTGGAGAAACAAAGGAGTATAGGAAGTGAAAGTAGCATCTAATTGGGTTCTTGTTTTGGAAAAGCCCATGTAAATGGTCTTGTTTGTATTGGACAGATCACCCACTTCTTGCATGTGGAAGTGGAGAAGTTTGTGTTTCACAAACTGACTTAGTGATTTCAGGAAATGATAGGTAGAGAAGGTAGCCCTTGCAAGCATGGGGAAGCCTCTTGTACAGTTGTGTTTACAGTATAGAGAACGCTCTGCATTATTTATGGTATTTCTGTAAGGCTGAAGTGTGTCCAGTTCCCAATCAGACATGGGCTCAATCCTTCTGATGCGATGATACATAGCTGTCATGTGCACAACAAAATTCTTTTTAAACATACAGTGTTAGCACTAGAATTTATTGGGAAGTCTTACTGTTTCCAACGTGCAGTCCCTTTGCTTTCAGTGTATCCTCCTTTCCAGTATGTTGCAAGTTGGGTTAAAGCCAGTTTTGGGTTTGGGGTTACTTTTATAAACTGTTATAAGTTTTAGTCTAACTACAGACAATAAATGTCAGCAATGGGCTCCCAGATTCTGATGCTAGCATAAATGGACTTTTCTAATTTGTAATATAGCTGTAGCTGCTTAATGTTGTCATGTGTCTCTTGTGACTGTCAAACTGCTTTTTTTTTAATGTTGTAGGTGCATAAAGCACTAGTGCAAATTACTTACTCTGTAGCTCTTCTGAAAAGATTGGAAACCTGAAAATAATGCAGTGCATTCTCTATCCAGAAGAGCTGGCTCTCATGTCCTGCGCTGAAGAATTTTTCCTTGCCCTCTTAATGATTAACACTGGAAAAATAGTGAAAGCGATGTTTCAGAAAGACACGTAGTGAATAGTTTCTTCTGGCAGTCTTCATACAGTATAGCTTTGTGTAAAACGTGCAGGGTAAATAACATCAACTGACAAGCACTCTCAAGTGAATTCCCACAGTTTATTTTTAATTTCAGGGCTGCACACACAGATTCTGAACTTTGGCCAGATTCTGGTAACTTTCTTTACTGCAGGTTCTCTGTGACATGCAATACGATAAACCTCCCCTTACATGGAGCCGGCTTCCCGCCTGGCTCAAGCCTCACTTGTTCACAGGCACATCGAGAGGATGGGTATGTGGCTTTCCATGTGCATAGAACTGCCTTTCGTAGACTGTGTTTTACTTTGTGTTTTCACTTCAGCAATTCATAGCAGGGTTAAGCTGTTTGAAACGCCATCTGCGTTCTGGATCTTTCTCCATGTCTTGACTTTTTAAAAAGGGGTCCAAAGTCCAAACTTGCATTCTTCATCTTCAGAAACAGCTGAGGTGAATAGCATTCACTTAGGTATATTTTTTTTTTAAGTGTGTCTTTTGTTGCTGATGTTAGGGTAGTATTTTGAGCATACTTTTAACAGCACTTTGAAATTATTGCAGCTATTAGAAACCATGAGACTGTATTATTTTTCTACTGCAGTGATGATACTTTTATTTCAGATTAATTTGAAATTATGTTCAAATTTGAACACTTCTCAGCACTGTTAGGAATTGCATTTCATGTTCATAATGTAAAGACTGTGTAGCATAATTTATGCATTTGATACTCTTTTTATATGTTCACTTCTGATGCTGCCCCTTCATAGTGTTTTTTTCCCACGGATTGCTTCTCTTAGGCACCATTTACTTTAGTTGGAAGCTTAATTACTTGCTCTCAGAAAACAAACTTGAGTTTCTTCTGGTTGCAAAAGAAAGTGCTACCGTGTTTGAACACAGACAAAACCATCTTGTTGAGGCAATGCTTATAGCACGAGGAAGTTTCTTCTGTGTATCTTCAGCAGATTCAGCTTGAGAATTTGTTCTGCCGTACATTTTTGTTCTGCTAATGTTTACAACTACTCAGTAAGTACTTCTTTTCCTTAATTACTTGTTTTATGCTGGTTCACTTTCAGCTAAAAATGTTGTTTGGGACAGTATCAAAAGCTCTGCTGAAAATGAGAGTAGTAAACTTCACTTCTGCCCGCTTTATCCTTCGTGCCAGCTACCGTATCAGAAAAGGAAATTGGAATGGCTTATTCTTAGCCCAGTAACCCACCAGTTAGGCTTTTCCAGTCACTATCACCACACCTGGAGGACATTAGAAAGGCTCCCAGTCCCCCTGTCCTATTTTGAAAGTACAAGTTTTGCTCGTTGCTGCTTTGGGAGGAACTTCCCCATCCTCCGTGTGTTCTGAGAACTGATAGTTAAAGGTTCTGGTTTCAGTTCCACCAGTTCCTTCTGGTTCTGCACTATGTTGCACTGAAGCTCACAGCTTTTATAGTGTAGCTGTTGTATCTCACCAATTAAAAACAACCGTAAAGCACTGTACCTTAGCTGTGAACAGCATCATGGTATCAGTGTTATTGTAGCCACTCTTGATTTTACTTGGCAACAAATGCTTTTTGGTAGAGCAGCACTGTGACCTCGTTAGTGAATCTCTGGGCAAAAGTAGGCACTTAGGAATCTTTGCACTGAAAATCCTGGTTTTGTTCTGTATTTCATACTGACCACTAGCAGTTTTTCACACTGACTACTAGCAGTTATCTTCCTTTAGAAAAAAAGATTTGATGCTTCAGTTAGGAGAAACTTGAGAAAACACTAGCACATAACTGTTCCTGTTGAATGTGAACCACTTATTTAAAAATGCTCTGACTTGGTTTTGAGAAATGATAGCTGCTTCTTGAACACAGGAACGAGACAAGAGACCGCTTGTTCATTTAGTAATTAAGTCTACTGACAGAATTTACCCATTCTCTATTTCATCCTTGTTTAGGCCACAATTCTAAAAGCATGGCATGATCAAAATTTCTTGATCTCACTAAGAGTGCTGAATACCCAGTTCAGGTTTTGGGCATCTCAGGGAGAGACTTTGAGCTGGAGCAAAGCCACATGGCTTGACTAAACCTAGTGATGTTGTGTGGACTTGCAGTAGCTGAGGATCCGGCTCTTAACTGTTCAAAAGTATGAATGTATTCAGAATTTTACTCTGTTTCTTGTTGATACTGCCCAGTTTACCATGCTCTGTATCCCCTTATTGCTGTGTGTAACTCATTTTTTGCATTGTTTCATTTGCAATTTATCTGTGGATTTCCGCTAAAAAGAATTTTAAGAGTAAGCGGGAGCTTACATGGTGAATTTATTGCGTTCTGCATCTTCAAAGTTTACATCCCTCAAAAGCCATTTTGTCTGCTACCAACTGTTAAAATCCTTAGAGTACCTCCAGCCATCCTCTCTTTCTAGGATTTTTATAGTTAAACAGAGTGGATTTTTATTTTTGTAGCTTGTAACTTCAATATGTATTGTCGTTATTTCTATGTAGTAATTAATGATCTGAATACTGTAAAAATGTTACTTTTAAGAGCTGTAACTTTAAGTTAGTAGTAACTACTTACAAGAAAATGCCAGCATGTTAACAGTTTCAAAAAAAAAAATTCTTTAGCTTGGAAATACTGTGATGCTATGACTTGGGATTTGCATTGAATGTGTTTATTCATATATTCTGAACTTACACTAAATAGGGGGAAAATGAGCTTAAAATGCAAGTAATGGATCAAGGAGTAGAATGCTTAGGCTTTTTTTTCAAGGGAAAAAGGTGGCAGTTGGGATTTGGTATTTTTTTGCTTTTCCCCCAGAACAGTAAGGAAGGAGTGGTCACTGTACACTTGACGGAACAGTTGTTTCCTTGTGGTGCAGTTTGATATATGTATTATTTAGTGCCCATACATAAGCAGAAGCCATCTGCACCCTTCCTCTGACGGAGCAAAACCTCAGAGCAAACCTGACCTGGACGTATGACAGCTCTCATTTGCAAAGAAATAACCAGCCAACGTAATACTGAACCCCCAATAGAAATGTTTAAAGTTAAAATTTATTTTTTCTTGACATCAAGCAATGCTTTCAAACCCCAAATGTGTTTTTTTTTTGTTTTTTATTTTAAAGGTAGCAGGCTGAAATGAGAAATTGAGGAGGTATTAGTGTAAAACTCAGTTGCAGGATCTGGGAAGCGTGTTCTTTACATGCTGCGTAGGCCCAGGAGGTGCGGTTGTGGGATGTCTTGTGAACGTCTCTGCGCTGTTCGCACCCTCCCTGCCTTCACCCAGGGTTTCTGAAGCAGGTGATCATCCCCTTGCCCCTGTCATCGTGGCGTTTGCTCAGATCATTACACCTGGGTGATGGGTATTGGAGTGCTTGGGGCAGGGTCTGTGCAAGGAGCTGCAACTTCAGTGAAGTTGCAGAACTCCACTGGTTCGGGTATTCCATGTGCAACGGAAGAAAGCTCTTGTCTTCAGACAGTTGTGTCATGGCCCAGCTCTTCTGACTTAAGCACCCAGAAGGTTCTTTTGAGAAACCATCTGCTCCGTGTTCTTCATAGAAGTTTGTAAATACAGAGTTTTCACAGCACTGACTCGGTTACTGAACTTCCTAATGCATCTTTTTGTTGTCTCGTTATTTGTACTGTATTTCTCTGTAGATTAAAGTGTGTGAATTAAAGTATTTAAACTCAGTTTTTGCTGTTTTCCAGTATGTGTAAAAGAAAATCTGAGTTTTCAACTCTGTAGCGACCTGGTGATGATGGTAACTGCCTGGAACTTCGAGGGCTGCAGAATGAGATGCTAGATCATTTTGAGACCAATACCTTCTGCTGTCAGTGACAGAGACCGTGTTTATACACCTGTCCTGTGAGCTCGTGCTGTGCTGGGATTTGTGTGCTTAACTTCCAGACGGGAAGAAGAAGAACTTTTTTTCCTCTTTTTCTGTCCTTGACAAATGGGTTCACCTTTTCTCTCATTTTAATGGTCTTAATCCCCTTCTGTTGAAATCTAGCAAGTTTCCAAAACAGCCGTGGAGCATCAGAGGTAAGAATAGTTGTTAGTTTTTCTAAATGCTTTTTCCTCCCCCTACTTCATTTCAAAGTGATGAGTTTTGGTTCCAGTATGTTGCGGTGATGATGTAGAGATGTGTAGTTCATGCTCCTGCAATTAATACGGTGTATTTATCGTTTTGTCTCGGCATGTAATCCTAGCCATGCTTGATTAATTAAAGGCAGAGCAATGGCTGCCTCGCTAGTTACAGGAACACTCTCGCTGTTGCCCATAGGCAAGGACCCAAACTGAATCCGGGGGCCAGCAGGGAATCCAGGTGCGCGGTCAGACCCATCCTTACACCACGGAGCAACAGCAGCTTTGCTGTGAACTGCAGGAGTTACAGACAAGTTGTCCAGTTCCTTACCTGTTACAGTGCTAAGATGAAGGGGAGCCAAACTGCTTGAGTACCTCTCTCCTCATTTTGGGAAATGACTGGGTTACTTCACAGAATCGTCAGAGTTGGAAGGGACCTCCAGAGATCATCCAGTCCAACCCCCCTGCTAAAGCAGGATTGCCTACAGCACATCCCTCAGGACGGCATCCAGACAGGTCTTGAAGGTTTCCAGAGAAGGGGACTCCACACGCTCCCTGGGCAGCCCCTTCCAGTGCTCTGGCACCCTGTGAAGAATTTTTTCTCATCTTTGAATGGAACTTCCCGTGTTCCAGCTTGTGCCCATTTCCCCCTGTCCTGTCACTGGGAACCACAGAAAAGAGTCTGGCTCCACCCTCCTTCAATCCACCCTCCAGATGCTTGCAAGCATTAATATAGTCCTCCCTTCAGCCTTTTCCAGGCTAAAGAATCTGAGCTCTCTCAGAATCTTGAATACTTGAATCCAAGGAGATTTACCTTTGCAAGAATATATTCCTGACTCGAAAAGAGAAACTTCATTGAAAAGCGTTACTGATAATTTGATCTAAAACTTAGGTTTCCACTTTGTATGAATGGAATCATACACAAATCACCTCTTCCTCTGAGTGTAACAAGATTTGCAGCATCAGGCTTCTAAAGCACAACCTCCCTTTGCAGACTGATATTCCCTCTAATTTGAGGGAAAAACCTAACCTAGTCCAAAAAAAAAATAATAATTCTTCTTCCACCAAGAACGACTTGTTTTTTGAAATGGAACATAGGTGCTGTACGAAGTACAAATTATTTTCTTATGTTGTGTTAAACATCTTAATGATTTTCAAACAAAGACAAAATACGACTTAACTCCTTCAAGATCTGTTGAACTAATTTAGGATCAAAAATTGCTCACAACGGTACATTCCCATAAATTATCTGCCTCGATCAGCTTTTACTATTTTAATGGTGGCTCCTCCCACCCTCCCTTAGTGCTTGGCCCAACTTTTGCGTAATTGCCTATATTTTATATAAATGGAATCGTTACACCGTAAAATGAAATACAAATGTGTCTGCCACACAAAGGCCAGTAAGGGGTGTGAATGAAGCCATTATTTTCAATATAACGGCATCTGGTAGCAGCCTGGGAACCACGGGGCTGACAGATGGGACAGGGACAGGGCCTGCAAAAAACCCGCCGGAGCAGCACTCTGTCAGACCACAATTAAGTGACTTTTGAAAGAACTCATTTCCCCCCCCCCC
>VZRU01015987.1:48878-65434 GCA_013398155.1 Pedionomus torquatus | reverse complement strand
GGGGTCTCCCCGCGGGAGTCGGGGGTGCCGGGGCGCGGAGGGGACACAGAGTGAACAGAAAGCCCAAACGTGTTTGTGCCCTCCGGTGTCCGGCTTGGCCGGGGGTGTCCCCAGCCCTTCCTGTGGTCACCCCCGGAGTGGGCAGAGCTCGGGTGCCACGGGGCTGGCATGAGGCTCATGGGAAGCGAATGACTCCAAGAGCGTGGGCAGGGATGGACGGAGGGACGGGCTCGTCTGCTCCCCCAGCAAAAATAATAGTGCCCTCCCGGCACGCATCCTCTGCCCGCTCCGATTTCACAGGCTACAAATTCACGGCAGGTCTTTTTCCCCTTTGCTCCGTTGCTTTGCTGGTCCTTCTCCAGCAGCTGGGGTGGTTTGGCCCCAGAAGGTGCCAGCGAAGGCAGGTGACAGTTTCGGGCCTTGTGGGGTCACGGTGCCGCTTGGCCGCACTGGGTAGGAAATGGAGCTGGTTGGGTTTGGGGAGCAACACGAGAAAACCGGCAATTCCAGTTCCTTCTGGACTTGTCTCTCCTTCAATCGTTCCCGCTGGGCACTGCTGATAAATAATCACGGCGCTGCCTCGTGTGCCAAAGGGCAGCCGTCTGCCCTCCCTCCCTCCCGCTCTTCCAAGGTATTTTGGGCCTTTTGGTGGGATTTGTGCCCCACGTGGGTGCGACTTTGCTCGTGGGCACAGGGATGCCTTGGGCTGAGCCATGTGTGGGGCGAGCGAGCGGTCGCTTTCTATTACATCTAAACCTGGGGCTCACTGACGGTCATATCCACCACCCAGAAGGGACCTTTTTTTTCCAGCAGCTGCTGAAAACTGTCCTAAAGGAGCTTTGTCCTAATGTGGTTTCCCGTAGCAGTGCTTTGGGTAAAAGCAGAACTGTTCCAATGTCAGTACTTGGGTATCGATTTGGCTTTTACATCTAATTATAGCAGCTGTGGAGATGGCTGCTGGCTACCTTTGTATCATGGGGACGCTGGGGGCACGTCCCCTCCGTGTGCCTTCGCTGGCCGAGCATTTCACACCACCTGGGGGATGATGCTGCCAAAACCAAGAGCCCCATCTTCTTTCTGCCCGCGAAGGCCGGGGCAATGCCCATGGGTGCAGACGGGGGTTGCTGGTGCTGGTGTGATCCCGGGTGCTCGTGGGTGACATGAAGGTCGCCTCCTTTCCTTGAAAATGCTTTTTGAGGGCTTGCGTCGGGGTGATGCCGACACCCCCCTCAGAAGTGAGAAGTCACCATACCACAGCAGGAGCTTGCTCTGCTTGGAAACAAAAACTTGCCCTTTTTCTGCAGCCAGTTTTTGCTTTCCTTAAGCAAGAAGGTTAAAAATCTAATGAGCACTGGAGCCGCCAGGAATACAGCATGTGTGACTGCCCAGTGGTGCTTTGTTGGTGTAATTTGGGAAGGAGAAGCGTTAGGAAGGGAACTCCAAAGCAGTCATTTCCAGTTCAGCTGATCTGGCAACCTTCGCGCTGCCTGGCTGGGGAGATTTCCAGCTCCATGTCCTGCTGCCAAAAAAATCCCTCCCTGCCGTGGCATTGCACTGGGACTCAGCATCCACCTGTGGGGATTGTGGCCCTGTGGGATGCCGGGGCTTTGGGGAGCCGTGGGCGGGGAGGATCATACTGTAATTAAAAACAGCCTGGAAAGAAAGGGTGGATGTAAACTGCACTCCTTCATTTGGGCGCTTTGATCCCAGCTTTAGTCACCGGCTTGGTACGTGAGGGGTGTGAGTAAGGCGTGAGGGCTGTACTCATGTGGGGCTCCCGCAGCCAGGCAGGTTTGGGGGTTCAGACCCCCTTCCCCCTCCCTAACCATCAGGGTCAGAGCCGCACCGCTCCCTGGCAGTGATGGGGAACCATCTACAGGTGCCATGAAGGTTTTGGCCAGGCTGGTTGTGTGTCTGCAGAAATAACCAGGATCTGCCCATCCCAGATGTGCCAGTGATGCTCAGGAGGTCAGCTCAAGGGTCGATCTCCCCATTTCAGAGCCATCCCCCATGGCTCAGCTTTGCCAGGCAGCCATCAGGGACACCCTGGCATGCATGACCCAGGCTGCAGTATCTCCCCGTGCTCATCTCTGGTTTCACCATCCTCTTTTTGGGGACCTCCTGGCCAGCCCAGGGTTTGGAGCCAGCAAAAGCACACCCAAACTGGCAGTCCAAAGGGATTGGCATTGTCTTGGTGCCACCGTGGTTTAATTGGGACCACACTGGACATGGCTTCTCCATCATGGCAGCGTGTGGGTCCACTGCCCAGGTCCACTCCTCTGTGCCAGACATAAAATGCTCAGGTGATACCTCTGCGCTGAATCACCGAGGATGAAATCAGCCTCTCCAGCAGCTCCTGGGCTGAATTTTGGCTGGTCTGGCTGGAAATAAGATTATGGGCAATAAACACAATAAAACCACGAGCCCCAATGGGAGTTACAGCCTGGTTTTGGGATGGGCCAGCTGGATCCCAGCCCTGCCCTCATCCTGCCGGGCAGCACCAAGCAATCGGGCTCCTTTCCCCAAGGATATGGGATGGTGCTTCTTTTCAGAGGGTCTGCCCTGGTATTAACGCCTCCTCCTGACCTCGTGGGGTTTGAGGCTGAGCCTGGCTCCTGCTGATGGGTTGGGACCAGGTGGTGGGTTGGGGTGAGGGCATCGTGCTGCTCCCGCACCCAGTGGGCGGTGAAAATCCAGATTTGGGAGATGTGTCTGCCCTACTGCCCCCAACGCAAAGCGCCTCGATAAGATGCAATAACCTCTTGAGCAGCTCTTTGCTGCAAGATGCATTTCCAAGCCCTGCCTTTCAAAACCATCGGCTTCTCGCTCTCTGGCACGTGAGAAACCTCAACAAACCATCACTTTGGTGTCGAACCGGTAGATGCCTGTAGCCTTGAGACCCCCCTGACACATCTCACTAGGCAGACTGTGGTCAGGGGGTGCAGCCTCTTCACCTGCTCCAGCCTTTCGGGGGGGCCGCAGAGGTGCTGAGTGACTTGGGAGAGGCGGCTGCGCTGCTCCCGGGCACTCCAGGCTCATTAACCTTCGGGGATAAGAGGATTACAGCAAGTCACCGGCTTAACCCTGCTGCTGCTTTACGGCCCCACATGGCGGGGTGACGCCGGGGCTTCCCCGCTGCTGGAAAGGCAAAAGCAGCACATCTTTTCCCAGCAAATAAGCTCAGCGTTTCAGGACTGGCTCACTTTTTGGGGTGCAGTCATGGTGTTTTTGCCAGGCTCATGGGCAGAGCCTTTGGGGGCTCATTTTGGGGTGGGTTTGGTGCATTGACACCTTTGGCATCAGGTTTCTCCTGCATAAGTCAGGAGCATTCGATAACCCAGCATCGGGTTCCTCCTCCTCAGGAAAGCACCTCAATTTGGGGGTGCCCCCTGGACCAGTGGCCATGTTGAAGCAGGTGCTTTCCCCAGGAGGGGAGATAAGAATTTTTATAAGGTTTCAGGGTTTGTGGGGCTGCAGGGAGGGACCAGGTTTCTCTTCCGGCACGAGCGGCGGTGGCGGGGCCGCTTCCTGCCTTCCCAGCTGGGACCTTTCTCCTCTGCCAGGGACTGAGAGCAGAAACACACGGGCACAGCCTGCCTGCTTGCATGAGGGGACAGCAGCTCCGTTGAGTCTGCAGGGACCCAGCGAGGTGCAAGAAGATCCTCGTTGACCACAGCAGCTCGTTTTTACAGCCTGTCATCACTCAAAATATGTAACTGACCTCTTTCTTGGGTCACTTTTTAGAATAAACCCATAATTTAGCATGCTGTGATTAAACACGTTAAAATGCAGATAATCCTCCTCTGATAATCATGTTGCTCTGGATTTTTGCTCCCTCGAAACGTGCGGTGCGGCCACCGCTCCCTCTGTGTGTGGGGGCTGTGTTTTCCCCACACGCTGGTTGCACACAGCGTTGCCAAAAAAAAAACCACCCCACCACCCCCTGGTTCAAAGGCTCCTTGTGCTTAGACAAACAGCCCTGGAATTTGGCATCTCACTGCCGTGCTTTAACGTTCCCCAGGCACGTCGCTGAGTTCAGGCTGCAAAAATGTGCTTCCTAGGACAGGGATGGCAGGGAGCACCAGTAGCGCCGTTGGTAGTGCCCAGCTCTGACTGATCGTGCTGGGGATGGGGGGCATTTAACAGGCCACTTGGCAGATAAAAAGCTCTGGTTTGATGTGTCACAAATGTCTTCGAGTTGATAAGTGTGTTACAAAATTGAGGGTATTCCCCAAAAGCATCAGCACTTCACTTTGTGTGTGGGGGGGGACAGGGTAGCCGTGAGGGTCACACTGCTTCTGACAGCGGCTCTTTCCGTCTCTTGCAGGCCATCAGCATCAGCAAAGCCATAAATACACAAGAAGCACCAGTGAAAGAAAAACATGCCCGACGTATCCTTTGTCTCAGCTTGCCTGGGTGGCACAGAGGAGATCTACTGCCAAGGCAGCTCCACGGGGCTGGAGCTGCGGAGATGTGGGAGATGGGAGACCCATGGAGAGCTTGGTTTGGGGGATGTAGGTTTGCCCATTGGTGAAAATGCAAAGAAGGGCGGTGCCAAAAAATTGCATTTCTTCCAATAAAATGCAAAGGGCCCCTGTTGCAGGAGAAAGTGCATCAGAAAAAAGTAACCAGGGGCTTTATTTGTGGGTGCAGCATTGTGCTGGTCATCTCTTGCAAGCAGTAGACTTGATGTGTGTCCCCTTTTTAATGAAAGTTGGACAAGAATAGTCACCTGCCCCACCTGTCCCCCGCTCTCTTGTGTGTCTGGTTGGCCTTGACTGCGGGGAAGGGATCATCCTGGGGACGCACCACGAGAAGGGAGCGTTCACCTTCTGGTCGTACGCCATCGGGCTGCCCCTGCCCAGCAGTGCCATCCTCAGCTGGAAGTTCTGCCACGTCCTGCACAAGGTCCTGCGCGATGGCCACCCCAATGTGAGTGTCCCCTCCACAACATCCCTCCCATGTTGCTGGCAGAGGGAAATTTTTTGCTCTTGCCCATGTCCCTCTGCACAGAGGGTGGGTTTCCTTCCCTGTCCTGGCAACCTTTCCCGGGCCATGGGGCTGTCTCTCATCTTTGAAACTTCCTCGGGCAAAGCCCTGACCTCTGGTCACTGTTGAAGGGCTTGAACTTCTTCTCCCAAAGCTGGAGTGGTGTAAGTGCACAGATCTGTCCCCCTCAGGGCATGCAGGTGGGCGCTTACCCAGCTCTTTGCTGGCCCCACCATGCTGCATCCCTCCCGTTTTTGTCCCCAGGTCCTCCAGGACTGCCAGAGGTACCGCAGCAATATCCGAGAGACAGGCGACCTGTGGGTGAGTGGAGCGAAGTGGAGATTCCTGGGGGCTTTAGAGTGGGTGCTGAAAGGCATCGTGGGCACAGGGAGAGCAAGGTACCCTCTGAAATAACTCATCGCCTCTGACTCCATCGGGTGGTGGTTATGGACACGGTGAAGGGCAAGAGGGCAAGAGCCACAGGGCTGGCGCGTGTGCGCAGGTTCTACCAGATCTGGTCACATTGCTCTGGATTTGCCACGTTTCCCCTCATGTCTCTGGCAGGGCCATTTGCATGACAGATATGGGCAGCTGGTGAGCATCTACACGAGACTCCTCCTCATCAAAATCTCCTTCCATGTCAAGGTGAGAGACTGTGCCAGCTCCATACCCTGCCATGCCAGGGTACAAGGCTTCCCCAGGAGTTGCGTCGCATCAGCAAAAATATTAGCAGCAACTGCTGTTTCTTTTTTGTTTTTTTTTTTTTTTTCCTTTTACAAAGCATCCCGAGTTTCCCCCGGGCCTCGAAGTGTCGGATGAGGTGCTGGAAAAGACCGCAGGGACGGACGTGAACAACATGTGAGTGCCCTGGTTGGAACAGAGCACCCGGTGCACGGTCACTGGCTCTGTGTCCCCCTCCCCGGGTGGGAGCAGCCAGCAAATGAAAAGGCTGCTGTTCAGGGCAGACATCAGTGTTTTATAGATTGGTTGGATGGTGCTCCATTCCTCCTGTCCCCACAGAGCGGCGAGGAGCGTAAATGCAGGGAGCAAACACACCAAATTTTTGTCAGTGCACGCCCTCGCTGGGGCAGGCACCTGCAGTAAACACGAGCAGCCGGAGAAAGGATGTCTCTGCCGCTGGGTGATGAGCTTTTGGTTTTTTTTGGCAGCTTCCAGCTGACGGTCGAGCTGTTTGACTACCTGGACTGGGAGCTGAAGCTGTCAGAGTCAGGTGAGGAGGTGGCATGTCCCTCCCGCTCGCCCTGGGGCTCTTAAGCAATAGTTTCGCTCTTTGGTCAGGAATGGAGTTCCGCCTCGGGAGGCTGAGGTCAGAGGCTCAGGTCCTTCCTTCTCTTCTGATGAGATTTCTGATGTCGTTTCTCAGCTGGATTCCCCTGTTGATGCTCTGTAAAGGCATTTGTAGGAAAATATTTAAGGAATGTGGCTGGTTTTAGCCCACCTGAGCAACGCAGAGTGTTGTTCTCAGGGTGGTGCTGCTCTGAAATATGTTTTTATTTCCTTTTGGTACAACCATGTTAATCACGTGTTACCCAAATCCTTTCTACCTCCTGTCGAAGCAGAGGATGGGGCTGTACCTCTTGTCTAAATACTCATTTCCCCTTGTTGAAATGCCTCCAGGGAAGGCTGGAGGCCCCTGCCCGTGTTTGCTTCTCTCAACTCCTTCTCCAGGAATTTTTAGATGGCTTAAAAATGTGGTAGTTCCTTCCTCTGTGACAACTCAGGAACACGGAGCTGCCCTGGAAAACAGGGCACAGCAGGAGAGACCGTGCTCCCGGCTCCTGTCAGCCTCCTGTTTCTCCTCCTGACCCAGTTATACAGAGAATTTATATTCATAAATACTTTAAAGCTGAGCAGAGGAGAAGGCAGCGTGGATATGCTGGCTGGATTTCTGCCAAGGGAAAGGATCTCTTTCCGAGCAGGGCAGGCGAGGCTGCGGTGGCAGAGGACCTGTCCCCTGCCCTGGGATCTTCCCCCAGCTCCTTGCATGATTAAATAGAGCAGAGCAAAACTCCTCGACTTCCCTGGCTCTCACCACAGTGGCAGCTCCCAAGGGCATCATCCTGGGATTAAGTCCCTCCTTTTTGGGGTTGGGGTATCGGGGGCAGAGCTGGGCACTGCTTCCCTGTGCTACTGGGCTCCCTTTGGGTGTTTTTCTTGCGTGGAGGGGGCTTGTTCTCAGCGCAGCGGAACAGGACGGGCAGCAACCCCAGCGTTTACCCCAAGTCCTGGCAAAGCTACATCTGTCGTGGTTAATGATCAAGCCGAGTTGCCTGGAGCAGGAGAGCTCTGCAAACAGGGCACCGGCACCTCACCACGCTCACCCCTTCAGTTTTCAGGCAGCTCAACACCTCGATGGCGGTCTCGCAGATGTCAGCGGTGCAGTGCCGCCTGGCCCCCCTCATCCAGGTGATCCAGGACTGCAGCCACCTCTACCACTACACCGTCAAGTTAATGTTCAAGCTGCATTCCTGTAAGTCCCTGGAGATGGGCCCTGCACTGGTCTTTTGCTGGGTCAGGCTTCTGGCTGGATTTGGGGATCAGGCTTGCGTGGATGGAGACATCCATTGCCATGTTGCCGCATCCCAGATGGGCTCTTAAGGACCCTCTCCATCCCACGTAGACATCCCAGATGAAGAAAGTAGAAGAACTTGTCCTTGATGAATTCAAACCAATGTGCCTTGGCCCCTCTGTCCCCTGCATGGGATTGCTGGGTAGCGCAGTACCAGGGGCTCCATGGGGGTATTTTGGGGTTCCCACACCTGGCTCTCCCTGTGCTGCATCCCTAGTTCCTATGCCAGGGATGGGAATAACCCACTCCCATCCACGCCCCTCACATCCCGTTCCCACCTGACCTTTACCTGCTGGCTTTTGCAGCCAGAGGGATCTGGGTGCGTGTGAATAAATTTGCAGCCCCGGGTCAGTCACGTCTGTCCCCTCCATTGCTGCAGGTCTGCCAGCTGACACGCTGCAGGGCCACCGAGATCGTTTCAGTGAGCAGTTTCGCAGGTAACCTGGGGCCAAGGTGGGCCACTGGGGTCCCCTTCCTGCCTCCCCTGCCAACAGTTTTTCTTTTCCCTCTCTCCAGCCTCAAAAACTTCTTTAAGAAAGCGTCTGACATGCTGTATTTCAAGCGACTCATCCAGATCCCCCGTCTGCCGGAGGTATGGTGGGATTTTGGTCGTACATGATGCTTTAAAGACCCTGTGGGCTCAGGGTGCATGGGGGTGGCCCCACAACTGGGTTCAGGGTCTGGGGACACTGCGGAGGAACCCACTGGACCATCTCAGTGGCACGGGGATGGCTGCCTCCCTCCCCTTGGTGGTCAGCCTGCAGTGGTCCTCCAAACCCCAGGTGATGCCACTACAAGTTCTTGTCCCCGCAGAGCCCCCCAAACTTCTTGCGGGCATCTGCGCTGGCTGAGCATGTGAAGCCAGTAGTTGTCATCCCTGAGGAAGCCCCTGAGGATGAGGAGCCGGAGAACCTCATTGAGATCAGCACAACTTCCACCACAGAACCACAGGTGGGGGCACAGGGCTGGGATGGGGGACCCTAGGACTGGAGAGGGACAGGAACCCATAGCCTGCCTCAGCTCAGCACCCTTTGTCTTCCCCAGATCACCTCAGATATATTTGAGCAAACCTTCGGGCCACCTAATGGCATTCGGGATGACAGGTACTGGGGGTCCACTGTGGCAGAGTTGGGGCAGTCACTGCTGCATTGGTCCAACCTACCTCTCTCTGCAGGGACGCACAGATTGAGAGCCTGAAGAAGGAGGTGGACATGCTCCGTGCAGAGATGGAGAAGATTAAACTGGAGGTAAAGTCTGTCTGGGGAGCAGCTGGTAGGTGAGAGCGGGATGGTTTTTGATGCTGTAGTATGGAAACCCTGATGAGATGCAGCAGGGAACAGGCTCCTGGCACCCTGTGCTGTGTTTTGGAGCCTCTCCCAGTGCCAGGACCTGACTGCTGATGGAGGTGGGGTGGGGACACGTGAGACCTGTCCCTTGCTTTCCCAACCTGCTGCTTGCAGCAGGGACAGAGCAGCCGCCAGGGTTGAGGACACAGTGTTCCTGCGCATCTTGTTGCTGCTTGGCCCAAAGCTGGGCACCTGGGTAGGGATGTTGGGGAGGGCAGTCATTGCTGGAATGGGTGTGGGCAGTGCCGGATGGTGTCCCGCAGGCACAGCGGTACATCACACAGCTCAAGGCGCAGGTGAACAGCCTGGAGGGTGAAGTGGAGGAGCAGCGCAAGCAGAAGCAGAAGGCGCTGGTGGACAATGAGCAGCTTCGGGATGAGCTGGAGAGGCTGCAGAAGGCGAAGCAGGACAGTGACCGGTCCCAGCGGCTCTGTGCTGAAGCAGAAAGTAAGTGCCCTGCAGCACCCGTCTGCGGTGAGACACCCATGCTGCGGTTGCTGATGCTTTCTTGCCCCGTTCAGAGAGAGCCAGTGCCACTGAGATCCGCTACACGAAGCTGAAGGAGAAGCACAGTGAGCTCATCAACACGCATGCCGAGCTCCTGAGGAAGGTAATGCTGCTGCCTGCACCAGGCAGGGACCAACCACTGCCTTCATTCCTCTGCCACTGCCAGTGTGGCTTGTTCATGCCCAGCAATACCCCATACCCATCCCATCATCCTGTACCCAGGGACCTCTGATCACCAGGTAGGGGCCATCCCTTGAATTCACATCCAGTGATAGCCAGTGTTTTGGATGCTGTGAAAAAGGCATTTCCGACCAGAATTTGGGCAGAACGAGCCCAGTGGTGGCGAGGGTCCCCCCCTCCAGAACGCCTGGTAAGCACCATCTCCCCATGCAGAATGCCGACACTGCCAAGCAGCTGACGGTCACACAGCAGAGCCAGGAGGAGGTGGCACGCGTCAAGGAGCAGTTGGCATTTCAGGTGGAGCAAGTCAAGCGGGAGGCTGAGATGAAGGTGAGCCAGCGCAGCCGGGAGTCCTGCCCCTCCAGTCCGACACCAAGTCCTTCCCAGCCTGGGTATCATGGTGGCCTTACACAATTTGGGTGCAGGGGGTAGCAGTAGAAAGACAGAGTTGCCCTGACTCCTTAGGAGGGTGTTATTTAATTCACAGTTCATTCCCTCTTGTCCAAAATCTGCTCTTTCTTCCCTCAAGAAAATGGCACATTGCAAATTAGTGGCTTTGGGTGCTTTCATTCTCTGGGGCCCAAGCTGGGGGGCTGCTCCTGAAATTCCTGCTTTGGTAAAGGAGGGCTTTCAGGAGACAAACCCTGAGACCCTTAAAAACCCCACTTGCAAAACGTGGCTGGACTGGTTCCTGCCGTGCACCGAGCGGGGCCAGAGCACGTTTGCAGCAGCTGAGCCCCGGCACGGGCCTGCGGTTGCAGCTGGAGGACCAGAGCGTGCAGATGGAGCAGCTGCGGCAGGAGCTGGATGCCCGGCGGGACGAGCTGGAGCAGGCGCAGCGCTCGCTCAGCCACGCCAAGCAGGTATGAGGCCATGGGCACAGGACACCCCCAAATCCCCGTCACAAATCCCTGTCATGCAAGATGGCCCATCTGCCACCGCTGCCAAGCCAGCGGCGCAGACAGCAGCCCAGGAAACTGTCATGGGGCCGAACGTGGGTCCACCCCATCGGTGTCATGAGCTGGGCATGTCCTCAGCTCCCCCCTGTGTTGGGCTCATGACATAGTGACTAGTGGGTGGCAATGGTCTCCTGGCCCTACTGGCAGGCAGGAGCGGAGCTCAGCGCCCAGGTGGAGACCCTGCACGCTGAGAAGGAGGTGCTGAGGCGGTCAGTGAGCGAGAAGGAGTGTGAGCTGCTCTCCACGCGTGGCCTCATCGAGGAGAAGGAGCTGCAGCTGACCCAGGAGGCAGACAAGGCCACAAGGGAGATCCGTGAGCTGCAGGGCAGGCTCCTGGAGAAGGTATGGTGCTGTGTGGGGAACCCACTGCCCCTCTACTTGCTGGGGTGAGACATGTTTGGGAGGTGCTGAGCAGTCAGGGGGCTCAGCTGAGCCATCACTAGTCTAGCTGGTGGGATACGACCTGCACCAGCAATAATGAGATGCTTGGGTCTAATCCACAGATGGGTTTTCAGGGGACATGCAGGCTACATGGCCATGGTGATGGGGGTCCTGCACCTTGGCCGTGCCGCTCATGTGTCCCTCCTGCCCCACAGAGCAACCAGGAGCAGAACCTGCAGCAGAAGCTGCTGGATGAGCAGTTTGGCATCCTGCAGGAGACAGTGCGGGAGGCGGAGGACATCCTCCGTGATGCAGTGGCCAAGCTGGATGACCCATTGCATGTCCGCTGCACCAGCTCCCCAGGTATGTCCCACTCGACCATGTGGGCTGTGACCCCCTGCCCCTTCTCCCTCTCAGACACATAATGTTGCATCTCGGCTACCTCCAGGCATCTTTTCCCACCAAACATCACACCCAAAGAGGTTGGTGTCTGACTTCCAGGGGTAAATTTTTAGCTCTGATCTCAACAGTATTTTGCTTTAATGTGTCAGATCTTAGTGCTGCTCCTCAGACAGGGCTGCAAGGACCCAAGTCATCTTGGCTTCCACTCGGCGCTGACTTGTAAAGTCAGCACTGGTGCTCATTCAGGTACTCAGCAGCCTGAGTGTACTAATGAAGTTAAAATTCATTGCAGATTACCTGCTCAGCCGGGCACAGGCAGCACTGGAGTCCACAGATGCCCTGGAGAACGGACACGCGCAGTACGTGACCTCCATGGCAGGTACCTGGGACTGGGGCCCAGTGGCATCCCTTGCATCTTGCTCTTATTTTTATACATCCAGCAGCCCCCAGCTGCTTTGGGGCCATTGGCAAGTGTGCAATGCCCTGGCAATGGAGGGACAGGGTGGGTGGAGTTGGTGGGTTCCCATGTGCTCATTCAAGGAGCAGCCTGTGAGCTGGTGGGGTCGATACTGACATCTCCAAGCTCCTGTACTGATCTTTGAGTGCCTTTGAGGGTGGGTCACAGCCCCGAGGATATGGCAAGTGGTGCCCAGGGCTGGCAGCCCCTAACCACATGCTCTTACCAGCAGATGCTGCAGGGCTGGTGGGGGCTCTGGCCCTCTTTGCACACTTGACAGCTGACACCATCGTGAATGGCAGCGCCACGTCCCACCTGGCTCCCACTGACCACGCTGACAGTAAGTGCCATGAACAGATGCAACAGGTGTTGGAGGGTTGGTTTTTTTTGCTTATGGGGCTTCTTTTTGGGATGGCTGGATATGGGGCAGATCTTCCCGAGGGACAGCACAGTTTCCCTAGTGCTCCTCTTCCCGATGTCCCCTCCTGTATGGTGCCTTTTCCTGGGCTGGAATATGGAAACTGATTTATGCTCTTCTGCAAGAAATTTTCTGGATGTTACCAATGCTTGATGTCATCTCTGCGGCTTAGGGGAGGAGGGAGAGGAGGGTGGCAGGGTTGGGAAGGAGGGACTCCTTGCCCAGCAAGGAGCTTGGCACCTACCCATCCTCTCCCCAGGGCTGATGGAGACTTGCCGGGACTGTGGGCAGCAGAGCCTGGACTATCTGGGCAAGCTGAAGGACAAACAAACGCTGAGGCATGCTGAGCTGGGGGACGTGCGGCGGACACTACGGGGGGTCCTGCAGCTGGCCCAGGTAGGAGCTGGAGCCCAGCACCCACCTTCTCATCCAGGGCTGGCAAGGATGGGTTATTTATCTGCATTGGTACTTACCAAAGGAAAACTCAAAGCAGGCAGTTAATGCAGAAGGATGTTGCCTCCATTTGCCAAGGTGGGATGTTTGCTGCACCTCTATGGACAGCATTGTTTTAAAAAAGTGAGCACTTTGGGGTTGTTTGTCCCCCATACCCACAGGTTCTGGTGCTTTCCTTGAGCCATCTCAGCTTCTGAGCACTGAGATCCTTCTCAGTGACATATAGAGACCGTTACTCTCAGAGCAGCTGAAGTTTTTCAGCCCAGTAACCCCTGCATAGTAAAGCTTCCTGACTTTCAGAGGTGTTTCTTCTTGTGAAGACCCTGTTAATCTTTTCCATTAAATGTCAATTTGAAGGCTGTCAGCTCTCCAGAGCCCTCTGGAGCCTTGTCCTGCCAAAACTGCTCCTGTGATCAAGTTTTATCACCTTGATTTGAGGTATTTCTTACCTCTGAGGTCCTTGTGCCATGTTTGCTGTAAGTTGGTGGCACCTGTGCCTGCACCCTCACAGTTTGCAGGATGTTGCTTCTGCAGCATTATTTATTTAGGGGGAAAAAAGGATCTAGATGTCTTGATTTGGTCCTTACAAATATTCTCTTCTCTCCCTCTGCCTAAAACCTGGCTGCTGCCTCCTCTGCCAGGAGCTGAGGCCCAAGAGCTTAGACATCAAGCAAGAAGAGCTTGGGGACATGGTTGAGAAGGAGATGGCCTCCACTTCAGAGGCAATTGAGGATGCTGTCAGGCGGATAGAGGTGAGATGAAGCTGCAGGAACCATTTTGGTTCCTCAGGGCAGCAGTGTCTGTTTCCCCTCCAGCTGGCTCACCATCACAGTATTGTGGTGTCCAACTCAATCTCTTGTGTTTCCCAACAGGAGATGATGAGCCAGGCCAGAAATGAGAGCTCTGGTGTTAAGCTTGAAGTGAATGAGCGGTGAGTTTTGAAGAGTGGCGTGTGACAGGTTTCTGTCCCGTGTCTGTACCCTGCCACGCTGTACTTTTCTCCAAAGCTGCATGTGCAAACCAGTGCTGCATCATCCTCATGCTGAGCATGAAATTCTCTTCAGGAGGGTAGACCTTTGTCTTGCATGTCCAAGCCCATTTTTCATGGCTGCTTTGTGGGCTGCTTAGAAGTAACCTGCAGGTTGGACAGTCTTCAAAAAACCTCTGTTTTCAAAAAACTTTCAAAAACCCTCTCTTTTCTAACAAAGCCAAAACCTGCCTCCCTGGACGTGGTGCTGGAGGATGCTGAACATTTTTCTTTTGTTTCCCTACAGGATTCTGAACTCCTGCACGGACCTAATGAAGGTCAGTACTGCAGAAATCAAGCTGGGGCATCAAAGACTCTGCAAAACTGTAACTTCCCACCATCGGCAGCATCAATCTCTCTCTATAAAATCCCCATCATATAGTGTAACCTGTTTGATTTTGTTCCAGGCTATTAGACTTCTTGTATTGACATCCACAAACTTACAGAAGGAGATAGTAGAAAGTGGCCGGGTAAGTCCTCCCCTACACCCGTCTCTCTGCACTGCCATGAAATATGGGAGCATTTCCCACACTGAATTTCGTGCTTTCCCATATTAGTGGTACTCTGGGAGTCTTGCTTGCAGGAGGTGGGCTGATGAGCTCCGTGCTCTGTACATGTATCAGTATTGCCTTTGCAAAGCCTGGGCTATCTAAAAATGATAGCCTACACTTGTATGTTTTAAACCCAAATTCACAGGCTTAGGGCTCCAAAGCTGGTTTTCTTGATACATATTTAAGCAGGTCAGTAAAAACAACCTGAAGGATACAGAAATGCTACCAGTCCCTTGACTTACGGCTTTATATATGAATGTATATATTGTTATTTTTTAATGGATATTTTATATGGATTTATATATTGTTATATATTAGAAACAAATTAATACAGGCCATAATATTCTTATAACAACAGGGGGCAGCAACAACTCAAGAGTTTTACGCCAAGAACTCGCGCTGGACAGAAGGGCTGATCTCTGCCTCCAAGGCGGTGGGCTGGGGAGCCACGCAGCTCGTGTAAGTACCCCTGGACCTCTCCCCTGGCCACTGTGTCTCTCTGGACACAGCCCTGTGTGCTGCACCCAGGGCCAGCCTATGCTTCTCCATCACCCGATAACCTAAACTGTCCTCCTGCTGGGTCTGCACGGTGAATCGTTGCTAATTCCTTATAAAGCATCGTAGCCCGTGTGGGATTGGTCACCAAAACAGGGACCACCGGTTTCTCCTTATCTGCAAAATGTGCAAGTTGCTGCAATCAAATACTCCGTGTCCTGGTTGCTGCTCAGGTGATCATGGATCAGCTGGTTGTGATCAGGGCAGGGTATCCCCATGTCAGTGCAGGAAATGTGGGAGCTTTTCGGACAAAGCTTTAAAAATCTCACCCACTTCATTACAGAAACACAATCCTGCCTTCTTACGTATTTTGTATCCATCCAAAACTTCTGGATGTGGGCTTTAAGTAGTTTGCTTTGTAAATGAGCTTGAAATAATTACAGATAAAGCTGCTGCTTCAAAGTCTTTTGCTGATTTCTAAGGGTATAGCAGGAGGTAAATAACCTGCACTTGCTTCATAGTGCTTGGGGAGTATCTCTCACCCAATCTCCCTTCTGATCTGTAATGCAGAGAGTCAGCAGACAGAGTAGTCCTGCATACGGGCAAATATGAAGAGCTGATCGTCTGCTCCCATGAGATCGCCGCCAGCACAGCCCAGCTGGTGGCTGCCTCCAAGGTGAGTGTCCCAGCAGGGCCATCTGTGTGCAGCTTGTCAAGTTTTACTTCATTTTATTCCCGTGGTTTTTGTTCCATGGATGCTTTTGGACACTACCAGTTTTGTCCCATGGATGCTGGAGGTACCTGGCCAGTCCTGCTGGTGTCCACCAGTCCTGCTGCCTCCTCCTGGGGAAGGGAGGAAGGGAAGCTCTTACTATTGTCAAGTCTGTGATTTAATCCGTGTGTCTTCACCTGCATTAATATTCCCACACCTAGCAGGGCTTGCCTTGGAAATGAAGATGTGTAAAACCTCCCGTCTTCTTCCTGTCAAGCTGATTATGTAAAGAAAATGTTAATAACTAGTGAGAAACCCTGAATAAGCAACTGCAGAAACAAGCATTGAGAATGATGGATTTTTGGTCCTTCCCACTTTGCCTGTTGGTGTGGGCGAAAGTGATGGTTAGAGGATTCAATGAGCACATGGGGATGCAGGCAGAGGGGAGGGGGACCCACACTGCTTTTTACAGCAGATGGCTTTAAAATTAACAGCATAGCTCAAAAAAAACCCAAAACTCAGCCTTCACTGATGCTGCTTATGCATGTGCGCTTGGCTCAGGTGGGGACAGAGCTGGTTTGGTGTCCTCGGGCTGAAGGGCCTTGCGGGGGGTCATCTTGTCCCATCCACTGATGGGATCAGCAAGAATAAGTGTGTGTCCATCCTTCTCACCCCCAGGTTTTCACACCCGAGGCCTGTTCTGATGGGTGTGCTCCATGTCACTGCTCTAATGCAGAACATGGCTGCCTGAGGGCTCTCTCGAGCTGGTGGGCACCGGTGCAAAGGTGCTGTGGTGGGGACCCACAGCCATCCCGGTCTTCTTCACAGGTAAAAGCTGAGAAGAACAGCAAGAACCTTGGCCGGCTCCAGGAGTGCTCACGCAACGTCAACGAGATGGCGGCCAACGTGGTGGCCTCCACCAAGTCGGGGCAAGAGCAGATTGAGGAGAAAGGTGAGGGTTTTTTGCAAGGAAAGGGGAGAATAAAACACAGCCCAAGTCCCTTTCTGGCCAGGTGAACACCTCGAGGTGCCTGTCTGGTGAGGGTCCTCTGCAAAGGGTACGCTTAGTAAGGAACCCATCACACCCCC